>MU853418.1:592291-633662 GCA_033297235.1 Trichocladium antarcticum
TGAGCACGGAAGGGGGGCCGTGAGGTGGGATGGTGGATGGGAATCTGCTTATGAATCGCTAGAGTGCGTTGGGTAGAGAGAGAGAGAAGGGGGGGGGGGAGAGAGAGTGGTGTATGGTCTTGACGGGGTTTTCAGCCTGGCAATGGAGTTTGGAGTGAGGGGAAGCTATTCCGTTACAGTGGCGGCCAGTCTGCCGAGACTGTCGCGATGGGTAGAGTAGATTTTACTCCTTGAATACAGCACACTGTTCTAGAGTTTCGGGGCATGTGCTCGCTGATGTCCAGGTGATCAGCTCTCTTGCCAGTGTGTGTTGGCACACGAAAGACCCGGTCATCCAGCACGTGAATTCTGAACACGGGTGAAAGCGACATGTCGATCTCGAGTTCTGCCCGATTGGAGGTTTGTCCCGGTTCCCAGTGGCGCCGGAACGCACAAAGGACAGAACTCCGCCCGATATCCAAAGCCACGGCCTGGAGTCTGCGGAGTACGGGTCGATGATGGTGACACGGTGCAATATATCAAAGTTGAAGGAGGTTCCATGGACGGATCCGCGCGGGGGTGTGAGGCCTCCTGTGCCGGGCTGCGGCAGGACCACCGACTGGCTGGTTGGAGCTGAGATCCAGCCGTTCCAGCCGTTCCAGCCGGTTGGCTGACGGGGTTTGATGCCGTGCAATGCAGCTTTCGGACTTTGATATCTTGGCGGGGAATACGCCGGCGTGAAGAGACTGACTCGCTGGTTAACGGACAGCTACCTCGAGTGGACCAACTGGGCTACTGGGCCGTTGATGAAGTAGGTATCAACGGGAAGGCTCACTGTTGGTCATATCAATAACTCCCACGTCTGGCTGCGCTGATGAGGCCCAAGGCAGTGCCGCCAGCTATGACGCGGACTGCATACCTTTCCGTTTACATAGTGCGCATAGCCCCTGAAGAAGACAGAAACGGGGGACGCTGCGCCGATGTATGTATGTATGCCGACACTCACTACACAGACAGCGTCGACTACACCGCCCGCGCCATACAAGCCCGTGATAGGTGCGGGTCGTGGTGGTTGAGGGGGGATGAAGCCAGGCCTGACACTTAGCCTCATGCGTGTCATCAAAATATATTTTTGGTGCCGTCCAGGAGCCAGGGAAGGGTCAAGAGGGTTGACGGAAGACGGCGTCCCGAGGGCTGTGTGAGAGAACGCGGACCCCACTCCTCCGCGAGTCCCCCCTCCGCCGGCTGCTTGCGAATAAGTGACAAATGGCTCCTTCAACGATTGGGTATGATGCGTGCTGCGCACACTTTATGCAAACACTCGAGACAAGACGGCGTAGGTGATGGTCTTTCCGGAAAGTCAAGTCCTCGCTGACTTATTGATCCATACGGGGTCGTCATTCCGGGGTTGTGGACGGGAGGCTCGGGTGGGGGCTTGGCTAGCTGCAAGGCCCGTTGGGGCGGCTGATGGGCTGACGAAAGTTCCTCGGGTGCAATGCGGCTCGTTGGTGCTTGGCTTTGGGCCTTCATCAAGATGTGCTCTACCAAGGCCGACATCGATATAATGAGTGCCATGACTATTGAGGGAGAGGAGAGTAGCGGGGGCTTGACGCCTAGGTTATTCAGGTTCCGATCCTGGCTCCTACTTCTCCATGGCGTTTCGTTGACTCTGTCTTCGTGCCTGTCTGCAGACTCAGTAGCTTGTGAAAGGTACGAAGCATGGCTGCGTAACCCGACCGAGCGAGCGGAGACCAACCTTGAGCTGCGCCAAGCATCACCGGGCGGTCAATCAGTCAGCGCCGAAATTACCTGGGTTGAAGCTCAAACGCATGAGCGACCGGCTCCTGCCCATCTGCATGGGCGCTGGAGCACACGCCTTGCCCCGAGAGGTGCAATGTGGACTGCGGCGGCAGAGTATAAGGTAGCCCATGCCCTCTCCACCTCTCTTCCCTGCGTCGAATGCCTCTCTGTTGTTGCTTCTTTGGCAACCGAAACCCTCTGTCCCCGATCCCTTCGAAGTCCACAAGTTGTCTCAGGTGCTTTGTACCGAGCACATCCATCTTCCCCATTTGAGTCCGAGTACGACCGGGGCGTTAGCACCATTTCTGTTATCTCAATCCCGCAGAGCTTAACGACTGCCAGAAGACCCGAGGCAGTTTTTTCTTCATATATGGCCAATTCGAGCTGAGGAGCTCTCAACCCCATTGCTCTTCCATAAAGCCTCTGGATCCGACTTTGCTGCTGCTTGGCTTGCCGGCGATATCGATTGCCGAACCGACTCTCTGCAAATTGCAGCCTCGTACATGGTATACGACAGACCATGAAGTCTACTAGCCACTCCTTGTTGGCTACCGCACTCTTGAGTACGTGTGCCCTTGCGCCCCCGGCTCTTGCACCATACGCCACTCCATCCTGAATTCCGGCAAACGAGCCCACGTGTCGAAAAGCGGTCGACTGGCTAACATTTCTCGTGAACCCTAGGTGCCAGCCTTGCCGTCGGCGACCTCTTGCAGATTTGTCCTTCCAATGGCAAAGGGATATGTTATAGAGTCGCCGTCCCGACTTCCTCGGCGAACGCAGGATCTGGCAATATCTACTTCCAGATTCGTGCCCCAACATCAATCCAATGGGTGGCGTTGGGGACGGGCCAGGCCATGTCGGGGTCCAACATCTTCCTGATGTACCAGGACGGAACGGGTAACGTAACGATATCGCCCCGCCTAGGTCAGAGGTACAACATGCCGCAGCTCGACACGAGCAGCACAGCGGCCAGCTTGACGCTTCTTGCCGGCAGCGGAGTCAGCACGGACGGTGCGACCATGACAGCCAATGTTGTATGCTCCAACTGCCAGGCATGGGATGGTGGCGAGATGGTGCTGAGCAGCACCGACGCGGCTTGGATAGCCGCGTGGAAGGAAGGCCCCTCAATCGCTTCGGCCGACAAGGCCGCAAGTATCGCCCAGCATGATGGCCACTCGCAATTCAACGTTGATTTGACACGGGCAGCTATCAACTCTGACAGCGACCCCTTCTCCACGACCCGCGATGCCGGGGGGTCTGGATCCGACTCCGACGCTGGTTCCGGCTCCGGCTCCGGCTCCGGCTCCGGTTCTGGCTCCGGCTCTGGCTCTGGTGCGGGTTCTGGTTCTGGCTTCAGCGAAACGACTAGTATGGACAAGAGCGCAATCCTGGCGGCACATGGGATTATTATGGCGCTGGTCATGGCCGTACTCTTTCCCCTGGGCTCACTGCTGATGCCGTTGGTCGGGAAGTGGTGGTTGCACGGCGCATGGCAAGCTGTCGCCTTCGTCCTCATGTGGGCGGGCTTTGGAGTGGGCATCCAAATCGCCCAAGAGCGGGATATGGTGGGTACCCCGAGCGCTGCTTTCCCTGAGTCTTCAGCTGACCGCCACGCAGATGTTCCGCGAGCGGCACACTATCCTTGGGACTATCGTCGTCGTTTGCTTGGCCATCCAGCCTGCTCTCGGCCTCTTGCACCACCGGCATTATGTGAAAACACACGGCCGGGGCTTGATCAGCCACGTGCACATCTGGTGGGGCCGTATTCTAATGGCGCTGGGCGTTATCAACGGCGGCCTTGGCCTCGTGTTGGCGCGGGAGCGAGACTCACTTAAGGTTGCCTATGGTGTGGTTGCTGCCATCACCTTCCTGGTCTATTTCCTCGTCAAGGCATACAAGACGTTTGCTGCTATTGCTCAGAGAAGAAACGTGAGGATTGCCGGGGCTAGCCACAAGGATTCAATCATGCCTCCTCCGAGGAGGCCATATCAAGAGCCGAGGGCCCCGTATCAAGTGCCAAGGGGGCCATATCAAGAGACGAGACGATATAGGGAGGCGTTTTTCTGAGAAAGGAAACACCGTCTGGGCGGAGATTCTTTGCAACCAAAAAAAACCAAAGGTTTCGTGAGGAAATAGGCGTGGGGCTTTTGCAACCAGAGCATGTTTCAAGTTTCATTTCGCTCGCTTGCAGTGATGAGTTGTTGAAGCTGTGGGAAGGAACGGTTGTCTCGTGCTTGCTCAAAGTGGGTACCTTCTGGACAGCTGCTGGGATTGGGAACCCCACTAGGAAAGAGGGTTTTCGGTGCTTTATGCTTTCCTTCATAGAACGCTTGAGTGAAATAGATCGCGTCTTGTGACTACCAAGATATGCAAACGGAGTTAAGATCATCATGCGCTTCAGATTCCATCTAAGACTCCCAAATTGCCGTGATCCAGAGTCCTTCCAATTTCCATGACATCGATGACATCACGTGACTGGAGCTTACCGATCTCTCCCGAACGCCCAGCAAGTGCACGGTCCAGCAGCGGTAACCTCCAGAGAGAATGAGGCACGACGCTTGAGCTGGGCCATTTTTTGAAAACCTCTCAGCCAAGGACCTCCACCCTGCCCACTGCCACTCCTCTCCCCCTCCCACGCCACGCGTGTTCAATTGCAACACCGCACACATCACGTCAAGATGCTGTCCCGGGCTTCGGTACGTCGCAATTGCTGTCTCCCTTTTTCCGTACCGTGTGCTTCGCCCGACCTAGCAGTCCATTCGTGCGATGGTTGGTGGTTGACGATCGGCGGGCTAACCGCTAATTGTCTCGTCATCACAGAGCGCTCGCAAGGCCGTCGTGGCCGTCTCCAGACTCGCCACCCGCAATGTCGCCCCCATGAGGACCTTCATGGCCCCGACCGTCTCCCGGAGAGGTACGTGCAGCAGCTCGGAAGAGCAGCGGTTGGAATCTCGGTCGCGCGGAAGAGCCGGTCGCGGAGGCCGCGGTTGGCGGGAAACGGGGGGTATCTTATCGCCATCATCAACGGGACTGACGATGATTCGAAAACATCACCAATCCCACGACCAATTCCAGTCCCGGCGATAACCCTTCCGTCCCCGTGATGGACAACCATTGCGACCGCCGCCGACCGCCCTCTAGCCACCAATGCGATCCCACCTTCCACCCCACCCCACCACAGTGTCTTATACATACTAACCGCCGACGCGTAACACAGCCGACTTCGTCCAGGAGCTCTACCTCAAGGAGCTCAAGTCCTTCAAGCCGACGGTGATCAAGGAGTCCGACGCCGTCGGCCAGGTCGCCACCTTCGCCATTCCCAAGGCCCCCAAGTCGCCCGAGGAGGCCGACCTGGCCTCGAGCCTGAGCGAGTACGAGACCATGGCCGTCGAGGTCGAGGGCCAGGAGGGCGCCGCCGCCGGCCAACCCGCTGCCGTCATCGAGGACTGGCTCGTTGAGGACGAGGATGAGGAGCCCCACCACTAGACTTCTACTACATCAATGACATTTCATGATTGATGGTTGAGCGCTGGCCTGGAGACGCTAGACCAGAGTGTGTGTGGGGGAGAAGGATAGAGGCGGAGTTGAGAGAGGGAAGCGTGGGCAAACGTGTCTTTTCGAGATCTCGTGATGAGAGCGACCGACCAGGGCCAGAGTCCCCGAGGGGATCCAAAATGGAACCATTCCTTTATTGCGCGCCGACCGAGTGTGAGGCCCTTGCCTGGGGCCTCGATGGACGAAGAGGGTGTCCGGGGTGGGGAATAAACCGTGTACATTGTTCTCTAGTCTTGTTTCAATATCACGTACATCACACACTGGGGTGGCAGGCCAGGGGTGCGTCTCAGTATCGCAACAGCCGTTGCGCATTCTTGCTGGAAGCACATGAATCTGGAGTGCGTCAACCACCGACGCGCAGCAAGCGACGAGGATCACGGCTGCCGCGGGGAATATGAAGCCATTGAAAAGCCCTTTCTTGTCGTGGTTCGTGATATTGAAGGAGTTCATCTGCGGTCTACTGGTGGACACGGAAACCAGCCAGATCGCAGAGCTTCCCCATGGTACAGTCTGTCAAAGATGGTCACTCAGTAGACCAGGACAGACTGGTGGCCAACAAAAACTACTTTTCTTTCTCCTCGTATTAGCAATTAAGGTAGCTCTACGTTTTCCATACTAAGCTCCCATCACTTGACGACCGAATTAATAGCTCCTCCAACAGCCAGTCGTTGACAGGCAGGTGCCTAGTAGCCTCCCCCGACAATACCCTCCATCTCCCCGGGCCTGACACGCGGTAGGATGACATGGCTACCACCAACAGCTTCAGCCAGGACACAGAGCCAGATGAGAGCTTCAAGTCAAACACCACTGGGCCGGGCCTGGCCCGTTGGCGACAGGATGGCAGACCGTATTCTCGTTGGGGGGGGGGGTGGAAGTCGGGGCCCTGTCCGTCCACAAGATATCGCAAGCGGAACTCATCATTCGTTTAGAATGATGCCAAATTATTATCCCGAATGATCCCTTCGCCAAAACGCCCCGCCGGGTGTGCGTCCATGTCAACCAAACACCCCAGATGCCAATGCGACCGGCCCAAAATGCATTATGCTATGGTGTTCGCCCAAGTCATCACCGGCGAGTTCTCTTTTCTTGTTTAGTTCTGTGTCCTTTCCCCCGCCATAAAAACAAGAGAAAGATGGAGAAAATGCATGCTGCATGTTGTATCGCAGCCGCACACAAGATGCAGGGGACCGAATGCCGGATTACATGTCGAAATTTGACGAGCCGAACATTTGCTCGTCGTTGCCCTTGACAATACCGCTCATCCGGTTCGGGTTTCGGGCATCTTGCTCGTCCCAGTCATCGTCCTTCCTGCGGTCGGCGTCATCCATCTCCTCATCTTCGTACTTGGCGGCGTACTGGTCCTTCATATGGTCCTCGAGCGCGCTCTCATCGACATAGGTGAAGCCCTGGAAGTTGGCTTGCACCGAAGGGGAGAGCGGCGTGGATGTGGCGTAGCCCTTGGCCAAGGCCGCGGCCCGCTCATTCAGCGATCCGTTGGTGTTGAGCGCGTTGGTGAACTCGGGATCAAAGTACGAGACATCGGTGTCGCTCTTCAGCTGCGGCTTGAAGGGCGGTGTGATCAGCTTCTTGGCAAGCACATCCCAATCAATATCTGCGAAGAAGGCGTGTCTCTTGAGCTCCTCAGCATCATCCGTGGCGCCAAGCCGGTGCTTTGGATTCCTGTTGAGTAAACCCTTGACGAAATTTCGGCCTTCCAAGGACAGGGTGTCGCGAGGAAACCTGACCTTGCCAAAGGCAATGTTCTTGTACATTTGCTGTGTGTCCTCGGCATAGAACGGGCTCCAGCCACAGCACATTTCGAAAACGAGAACGCCCAGGGACCAGAAGTCCACCATCTTGGTATAACCACTTTCATCCAGGAGCACCTCGGGGGCCAAGTACTCCGTCGTGCCACAGAAGGTGTTGGTGGTGTCGTTCTTGGTCAGGTTGGCTTTGGACAACCCAAAGTCACAGAGGGCAATGTGTCCATTGGCATCGAGGAGAATGTTCTCGGGTTTCAGGTCGCGATACACGATGTCGTTCTCGTGTAGATGTTGGATGGCGAGGATGAGTTCGGCGATGTAAAACTTGGCCCGCTTCTCTTCAAATTTGCCGTCCTTTTGCAAATGCCAAAACAGTTCTCCACCAGACATGTAGTCCGTCACGAGATAGAGATCTGAGGGCGTCTGGAAGGAGAACTTCAGGCCGACAATAAACGGAGAATCCGATGTTGCGGTGCGCACCAAGATGTTGCGCTCGCCAACGGTATGCGCCACCTCTTTCTTCTGCACAATGACCTTCTTTGACAGGACTTTCATGGCGTATATCCGCTTGGTGTCCTTCTTCCGCACCTGGTACACTTGGCCGAATGTGCCCTTTCCAATCAATCTCAGGATTTGGAAATCTTCGGGCCCGAAATGCTTCTGCTCGGCTCGCTGATAGAACGACTCGACAAAGATCTCGCCCGTGGGCGCATTTTCGGCCATGGTGTCTGCGTGTCCCTTCAAGGCGAACCAGCCTCGGGAGAGGCCCTCTTTCTCCGAGGTGACAGCCTGGAAGTCGACGTGGCCAAGGAATTCCTCCCCTGTCTGGCCCTGGCCATATACCGAGATGTCCACGAGCATGTCCGAGTCAACAACGTCACTGCGATCATGTCAGCGTCGTCATCATCAGAGTGCGCGCCCCCCCCCAAAAAAGGGCCCGCTTACAAGATGGCCTCGGCGTCCCACTTAGGGCTGGTAAAGGATCGGCGAGGATTGCGGTTGCGCAACGTGTTGGAATCGTTAACACTGCTGTTGCTGCTTTGTCTGCTCCGCATCGGAATAGCCATGGCGGGCCTTCCGGAATCGCTCGCCTGGCGTTGGATGGGAAGGCCACCCATGGCGACGGCGGTGACGGCCGCATCGTCCTCCTCCTCAGAAGGGCGGGGCCCGGCGGATATGAGCTCGCTCCGTTGGAAAACCACAACCACGTACGGGTCTCGGCATCTCCTCAGACCCTTGGCCTCTGAAATCTTGATGGTGAGCTTCCCTTTCGCAGCGGGTGCCCGTGCTCCAGCCGGAGTCGGCGTGCGTGTCACCGTCCGGTCAATTCTATCGCCATTCCCTTGTCTTGTGTCGTGGCGTCCCTCGCTTTGGGACGTATGAGCCGACGAAAGCGCACGGGTCGGGGTGGATGCACCGCTCTTTTTGGCCGAGAAATCTGTTAGCTTCCTGAGGCGTGAGATAGATTCGGACTCGAAAAGAAAATCCCCGTGACCAGACGTAAACCGCCCACGGCTGGGGGAGCTGGGAACGGTAGCGGCGCCGCCTCTGGGGTTCGAGAGGTGGCGGGCGGATACGCTCGATCCATTGACAGTGGCCGTCAGGGGCGCCAACAGAGACGATCTCCTCGCTTTGCCGCGTCCAAAGTCCGACGCGCTCAGATGGCGCAGGCTGACCGGTCGGGAGGCTGGAGGAGTGCAGCCCCTCGACTTTTGGCTGGACGAATCTTCGGGGAAATTGCGCAGCGAGGATGGCTGGGAGGCTGGTGGGGTCGGATAGGCGTGCAGCCAGCCACCTTTCCGAGGCGATGTCTCTGCAGCAAGTCCCGCCATCTCATCTGCCAGGAGAGGGGGCCCTTCGTCTGACGAGCCAGCCCCTGGGTCCAGCTCCTCCGGAGAGGGCAAGAGCTCGGCCGGTGTAGCGACTTGTGGTGCTTGCGGCTGTTCCTCGATGTGTGGCGTCGAAGGTTTCGAGGTCGGCGCAGATTGTCCAGTCGTCCTGAATGTGCCAGACAACAACCGCTGAAAAGAGCTTGCACGAACCTGGTTGAAGTAGCTCATAATCCCCGGGAGTCGTTTGTCGTGGAGGTCTGGCTGGGGTGTTGCGATGCCAGAGCGCGGCGAGTCAACTCCAATCTGGTCCACTCCATCCTCTTCTGCTGTGGCAGACCTGCTGCTTTGGTTAACACCTTTCATCGCCATGTTGAGTGATTTTCGTGGCACGCGGAAGAACCAGGGATGCGGGAAAACGGAGTCGGGAATGAGCGGAGAAGACGGGAAGGTGGGAGAGACGAGAAACGGTTGCAGCCGTGCAGAGAGGTCGCTAGCTCATGACGATTGTTGGGATTGCGCAGGGGGGTTAGGGAAGAGGGGGAGGGGGGGGGGGGGGGGGGGGGAGGGGTAGATA
This sequence comes from Trichocladium antarcticum, assembly GCA_033297235.1. NCBI lineage: Eukaryota > Fungi > Ascomycota > Sordariomycetes > Sordariales > Chaetomiaceae > Trichocladium > Trichocladium antarcticum. Next base: position 601,795 of record MU853418.1, read on the forward strand.
TTTCTCGATGACGAGAGTTGGGGCAGGAAGGAAAAGAGATGGGAGTTTGTCAGAAAGCGTGCAGCTGCTTGGCATAAGTGAAAGGAAACCTGCAAACCCTTCTGCAGGCCGAGGGGTAAAAGGGCCCCATCTGGCCGAGGGCGGTTTCCCTAGGTCCTAGCACCACGAAGCACGCACCCTTGATGCTTGCCATGTGGTTTTGGAGGGTCTGTGGGAGAGGCCGGCACCGACGCATTGTCAGACCCCAACTATGATGAAGTGGGCCAGGGCCGCGCAGGGGAGGGGTGAGCCGAGGAAACAGGGCAACAAGCCCGCTCACCCAGCGAGTCAAGGACGTTCGTTCAAGGCTCAGGTTGACGCGGCGTAGCGATGGGTTTCGCATGTGCAAATCGGCTGTCGTGGTCTCTTGAATGCGGCATATTCGCACTCGGACGCACCCATGGTGTGCTTGCAGAAGCTGAGCTGTGGGCAGCATCCGGTGGGCGGAACCGGCTTTCCCTCCTCCCTTCCCAGGCTAGACAGGGCCCGGACCGCCCATGTTTCTGACATGCTCGACCACTTGCGACGACGGCGCTAGCCTGCGAGTTTGCCGCGACATGGACGCTTTTGATGTTTCATCTTCGGACCCAAGGGAGGGGACGACCATGTTTAGCCAAGGGGTAATGGGGTTCCGACAACAGGAACGGGCAGCCAGTTCCTGTATCCGTGTATCCGTTGCCACTTGTTGCATGGAAGTCCATCCGGCCAAGGACTGGCGGAGGCGGCTTCGCCGGTGCCGGGATTGCCAGGTTGAGCCCACACAGTGGGCAGAGATTGGGAGATTGGGCTCGGGCAGGGCGGGTTGGGACTGAAGCAATAAGGCGGGAAGAAGTGGCCAAGAGGGGAAAAGGCCAGGGTTCTGGAAGCCCGCGAGGAAGGATGGTGAAGAGGCAAGTAATGAAAAGGCCGAGGTGCTGAGTGATGGGGAAGAAAATAGGAGGGACAAGTCGCAAACAACATACCTTGACATCATGGCCTGGGTGGCTCTCCGCAGCAGGTCGAACCCTCCTGCACCACCAGCCGGGTGGTGTGCACCGTCTCCATGAGCCGTGGGGCCTGACATTTTGCCTTTGGTCAATCGCGGCAAATGCCAGGCGATGGTTGGGGTGAATAAAGGTTCTCCTCAGAGCGTCGGGTGCTGGAATCTCGAATCGCCGTCAATAGGTATCGTATCGGCTGTCGGGGATGCGGGAAGAAAAATAGTAGTGAGGGTTGGGGGAGTCGGCTGATGGTGGTTTGCCGCTCCAACGGATTTGTAAAAGTCGTATCACGGGTTTTCGCAGTCGAGTTAAAGTTTGCATCTGATGCGGGACGCTGGAGGGGAAAATACGTAGTGCCGCAGCAGTTAATAGGAGAGGTGGGTGGAGGGGCGCCTCCCGCGATGTGAGGCTTCCAGCTTCTGCCCAAAAATGCCCCGCGCTCTTATGCCAAGCAGCCTACCACAGTGCGAGTGGTGGGGTTGTGAGTTAATGGCTACCGAGACCTTCCGACGAAACCCTGGATCAAGGTTCAGGCTGCCTGTCTCCCTACAGTAGCCGCGTGCTGTTGGTTTGCCTTGCGAACCATAGATATTAAAGCGCATGCCCCAAGCTGTCTTTGGTGTTGGCCGGCTTCTTCTCGTCTCCTGTTGGCTGGCGACGCAACTTTCACCGCCGTCCTGGCCAAGGGAATGAATGGCCCAGCTGTTTCGGCCGAACCACCTGAAAGTCCCGGGATGACGGCCAGTCCCTTCAAGTCCCTTGATGCGTTGGGCGATCACAACGGGGTCCAAGTGGATACGTGACAGGATAATAAGGGGCAGGGAACGAGAGTTTCTTCCAAGCCTCTCGGAGCTAGGTCGAAGATGGATTACGGATTGGCTTTTGGGAAAGACGGGCAGATGTGTTTGAAAAGACAAAGCGTGCTTGCTTTATGGCTATTTCTAATTGTGACGCCTGTGGCCATCTCGAACACCGGGTCGAGGACGGATGGCCCAACTTCCGGGTGGGTTCTGTTTTTGGGCCAAACAACGAGTGCTTGAGTGGATTCCAGTGACGTCTTGGTCTGGACGGCTGTACGGATACACGACACGTGGGTGTGAGGGTGTAGGAGGTGATTAGGTAATTGAGAGGCAAGGTAATGCAATGACTGCCAAGAGACACTGTCTTCTATTGCTTGCAACTAGCTAGTTGGTTGATGTCGATGTTGATCAACAGACCCGTCATCTCTTCAACAACTCGCCTAGCTTTTGTGGTTATGCTCGTGCTGTTGGGACCTGTCAGCCCTGCATCACGGCTCTGGCCGAGGATGCTGTTTCTACGTCAGCTCTTTGATCAGCACCAGACCATGGCTTACTCGCATGCATGTCATCTGCTAACGTGCATCGACAGCTCTTCAAGTGCCAATCCTTAGGGCATTCCTTCGAAATCCCTTACATCTAACAATCTACACCGCCAACTTTCGTCTCTTCCCTTCCCCTTCCGTACATTACACGCACTCTCACGAATTGCATGTTTTTCCAGGTTGCTAAAAAACATAAGAGACTCCTTGGACGTTTTGGAGGGAAAAGTTTTATTTATTGAAATCATTGTGTCTAACGTGGCACGAATGGGAAGCCCAAAGACTTGACTTCATCCCAACTAGCGGACACCAGTCAATAACCCGAAGTTTCGAGTCTGGACATTTATATAAATACAAAGTGTATGGACTGGCGGCCTCCAAACCCAACAGGCTTACGGCGGCGTCACAAACCATCTGGTACGGGTCTGTACTCTGCCAAGGAACACTTTCGAATACCACCTCCGTGATTGCGCCGGTGGCATGCCGAAGTGCTGAGACCGTGGTTGTACATACTGCGCCAAGATACTGTTCGTGCCTGAGTCACATATTGCCGCCAAGTTTGCTTACAACATTCACTTGAGGCATGTTGATATTTATTGGCAATTCTGCGGCCAGTCACGATAGCTGTGCCTGCAAGGCAAGTATTGGCACCGCGACACAGAAGTCTATTGGTTCCCAACATGTTGTCTTGGACCTGCTTTTTTCAGCTCTCCCCGCCACCGCCTCGAACTTCGAACTCAGCCGGGAGTGGCGGTGGGAGAGAGGGACCCGAAATGGATCGACAGAATCTCAGCTGCCTATGACGAGCTGGCAAGAGCAGGCGGCAAGAACGTCGATGCTGTGGAACAAGAGCTCATGTAATCCGTACGCCGTATCTGTTCTTGTCTCGAATTTATCATCTCCGCTGATTAATTGCCGTATGAACCACCAAGCTGATATGCTCCTTGCATGTCGTCTCCACATCGAGCAAGTAGGACAGCATCAAACCCAGCCAATCGCCAATGTACCACGAAGCTCCCGCCATGGCCTCCGCCATCGTTCAAGCATCAGCAGACCCGCTGGCACCACTGGCCCTGATCTTATCGATCAACTCCTGCAGCTGTCGCTCTACCTCAGGGCCGGTGCCTTTGGGGTACTTCCTGGCATTGGCCGACTGCGGGGCAAGCGGGTCAGGGTAGTCGGCTGTTTTTGAACTTCTGTGTTAGTAACATGGAAGGCCGTTCTAATAGTGCCTGCTGCGCATCGTGAACTTGACTGAGAACCAAGACTCACCGACGCTGAACTTTTGGTCTTGCAGTTGGCGCTTGCAGACCTCGTACTCGTCACGGAACTTTTTCGTATTCCACTCTGCTACTCCGCCCTTCTCTGTTGAGGTATTTGCCGGAACAGCCGGGTCCGACATGATTTCGTCCGAGTTCATTTTGCAAAGACTGGTTTTGTTGTTTGGGGTTGGGACAAGTCGGTGATACTACCCCGCGATCGGGGGCCCTGGGCTGGAATCGAGATTGACCTCACAGAATTGACGGTTTTGATGTTGTTGGTTTTTTTGCCCCCCAAATCAGCAAGGCGGAAAACATCCAAGCGTAAAAGAAGCAGCTGCGGACAGACGTGAGCTCGTGAGGCAGCTGGGCCGTTTAGTGAGTGACACTCAGTGTTATGCGATTGGACGCCTTGAGGCCCTGTTAAACCCCGCCTGTGATGCACATGGTCCGTGCGTCCCAAAGGGCTGAAAGTGGGGTGAAAGGCTTCGGCAGAAGGTCAACTTCAGGGATCCTTCAACCATCCCAGATCTGCCGTGCGAATATCCAAGCGAATCATCTGCCCATAGCCTCCTCTCGCACCACTCACCATCCAATCCAACTTCACGGAAAGCCGCAATGATGGGTAAAAGCAGCAATGTCCCCGATGCATGGGACGACGACGACTGGGAAACGCAAGCCGATCGCGACATGAAGGAGGCGCCGTGTGCGCCAGATCCAGACGCGCCCATGACGCGCGCAGAACGCCTCGCAAAGCATGCCGAGGAACAGCGCAGGCTGTGGGAGTCAGCGTACGTCGCACACGATGGTTGCCAAAGCACACCTCTGACCTCGACCACAGCGAAGCCCCCGGAGAACCAACCTTTCTGCCCACCAACAACCCCGTTCCGCTCGCCACGCCGTTCAAGCCGGCAGTGAAAGTCCTCAGCCGCAAGCCCGCCCCGAAAATGATCGCCAGACGGGATCCAATCACGGGCCTGGAGCAACTGACGCTGCAAGACGACGACGAGGACGAAGCCGAGCAGAAGAAGCAGGAAACGCCCGAGGAAATCCGGCGGCGGCAGCAGCGCGAGCTCCAAGAGAAGCAGCGACGCTACGAGGAGACACGGGCCAAGATATTCGGCGAGTCGAACCCTTCCTCGGGCCAATCCACACCGGGCAACGTCACCCCGCCTGAGGGCCGGTCAAGCCATAGGGGGCGGGGCCGCGGCCGCGGGGGCGGAGGCGGAGGCGGTCGTGGTCGTGACCGTGACAACGGACGGCAGGACCGGAGACAGCCAGCGAACCCGCAGCCCAGCAGCGACACGAGGGAATTGTACGACCCAAGCTATTCGCCGAAACCGGGTTATAATATTCAGAGGCGTGGGGGTGCGTCACCTCAGTTGGGAAGCCGGTCCGGCACGCCCCGTGAGGAGGACCAAATCATAAGAGCACCGAGAGGGCCAGACGGCAGTGGGAAAGGTTTCGGTTTCGCCCGGCGAGGGGCCGAACAAGATTGATTTATTTATCCTGTGACTGCTGCACAGTTTCTCTCCATCTCACACTACCAACCACCGCCAATCTTGCCAGCCAGCTGGACAACCCTCTCGGTGTCAGTGATCTGGCTGCTCCCTACATCGCTCACGACCTCGCGGTAGCTCGTGTACACCAATTTATCCAACCGTATACCCGTCATCTCGGACCAATGCGCCAGGGCATCTCGAATGTGCATAGGAGAGATGCCAGCAACAAGCGCGCTCGAACGACCGTCGCCCTTCTCAGCGGCCGCGACGCGTCTCGAACCCGCCTCATCGGCGGAAAAGTACGCCTCATCGACCTCGGCCTGCCAGGCCTTCTGCTCCTGGGGCCCCGGCTTCTCGCCGAAGCCCTTACGATCAACGACAATTTGGTCATCGACCTTGATCTGGCCACCTCCGTTGGTGCAGCCGCCAGGGCACGCCATTACCTCGACATAGGAGAAGTCCAGGCCGGCCGACTTGCCCGCGGGTCTCCGCGCGCTACCAAACGGTTTCCCGCCAGGCATGCGGGACGCCTTTGCCGGCTTTAGCTTTCGGACAAGATTTTGGATGTTGCGGAAGCCGTAGTAGCGTGCCGCCTTGAAGACTGCCTCCCCGGAAGAGTTGATGACAGCAAAGTCAACCACATCGGCATTCCTGCCTCGCGCCATTTGGATCTGCGAGCCCGGGTGCTTCGACTGGACGTCGTGGAGGATGAAATGTAGGTTGCCTCCGGACGTGCCCTCGTCTCGCAGCTGCTTGCGCTGGGTCGGAGGGAACAGGAAGCGGTGGATGGCCGGGTCGGGGAACGCAGGCTGCTGTGGGGGTGCTGATCTAGACAGGCTGAAGAAATCCAGCCCTCTTGAAGCGGCGAGCATGAGGATCTCCTTGCTGGTGATGACGCAGTCCACATCCCTGACCCCTTTTCCAGGCGTCCCCGCGTCCCCCCAGACAGCATCGGTCAACTCCTCCCGACTGGCCTCCAGCTTCTTATCAAAGCACGGCATCACGGCCAGATGCCATATCCTATCTGGTGTGATGCCCAGCAACCTGCTGAGCGTGGTCTTGAGAAGCGTGCCCATCAATGCCTGGGGCGACTTGACCCGCGACAGATGCGGCAATACATACGGATGTGTCTTTTCCGCGTAGCACACCCACCCAGGACACGAGGACGTCAGGATCGGCGGCGTCGCCCGATCGGACGGCCCCTGTCCACCACCACCCGCCCGCAGCACTTCGTCCGACCCCAGCACAAGACACGCCTCCCGCGCCGTATTCGTGTCCACCACCCACGTGAACCCGTTCCCGTGCTTGCCGCCCGCGCGCAGCCCCGATTCGCCCATCAGCAGCTGGGCGATCATCCACCCGGCCTGCTGCTCCGTGACACGCCCCCCGCACGCCGCGGCGAGGCTGGCGCGTGTCTGGGGCGAGACGCTCGCGACGAGGAGCTTGGCGGCGGGGTTCTCGAGCCCGGATACAGCGGTTTTCCACCCCGTGCCAGCGCCGCTGTCATGGTCATGGCGGAGCTGCAGCGCCGGCGCGGCGTCGAGCACGCTCAGCGCCTCGGCGTGGCTCTGCAGGCTGACGAGGACCGCCTCGGCCGAGGTCACGCAGCCCGAGCAGGCGAGGCAGTCGGTGAGGGATATCTGCGCCGGCGGTGCTTCGCCGTTGGGGCCGGTTGCTTTTGTGGGCTGTTGGCCGTCGAGGATTACTTCGTGTTCGAGGGTCTCGGAGGACGGCGGCTGCTCCTGGATCGTGGGCAGCGTCTCGACGGGCTTGATGCAGGCTACGCCGGGGCTGATGAAGTCGTTGAGGTCGTCGGCGGAGAGGATGGCGGACATGGTGGGCTATGGGTACGCGTGCGGCGGTTGGTGGGGGTTGGGGCGTGGTGTTTGAGAGGGAGGGAGGGCGCTCTGCGGCCGCAGCCAAACCCCGCGATGGGCTGCTTGGCTCTCTGCGTTAAGCTTGTTGTCTTGAACACAAGGCAATTCGTGGTGCTTCAAGTTCCTGCATAGACGTTGTTAAGAAGTATTAATCGGTCATTAATGGGCAATGGAGAGGGAATCGTGGGTTTGATTCGACTTTTCCCCGGAGATGCACAATTTGAGGTTCTGCTTTGAAATGCGCATGAGAGATGCGACATCGGGTTCGTGGTGGCGGTTGAATGCCCCGCTGAAATAACACCCAGGGACCACCCCGCCAAGTCCCTCACACTGTGCTAATCTCCGCAGCATCATTGGCAATGACGTATTAGCGTCTGCAGGGATGTGCTGGCATCGACACGCTTTCGCTAATCGTACATGCAATCTTCCGATACATGATCGGCTGTGACTGATTTGCGCGAAGGAATTCACAGCCGTTACGGATACCGAGACAGCCTGCGAGACTATCGAAGCCAACTGCCCGGGGAGCTCAACAGCACCGATGGATGTAAGAAACCCCATACACCCTCCCACCCGACCCCCGCTTCCGATGCTAACCTCCTCCAGTCCGTATCAACCTACAGCACCGCGAGCCTCGCGTGGCTCAGCACCCAAGCACTCCCGCTCATAATCTGGCCGTCCCTCATCAGCACTCTGCTCCGGGCCGACGGTCCCACCCGATACGCTGCCACCGACCCCTCCCTCGAGCAATACTTTGCCCGCTCCCTGGGCCTCGCCCAACTAGCCCTAGGCCTCCTTCTCCTAGTCCTATCCGGCGCGCTCCCGCTCAACGCAATAGCAGACAGTACGCCTCCCCCCCTATATCCACTCACTCACCCACTCACCACCCAAACGCAGCACCGTCCACAACCGACTCCCCCCCACCGTACGCCAACGCCGCGGTCCTCGTCACGGCGCTCCACCACGCCGCGACCGCGTTCTACACGTACGCGCGGTATTTCTCGACGGGCCAGATCGCGTACGTGTTTGGCTGTCTGGGGAGCAGCGCGCTGGCCGTGGCTGGGCTGTGGGTGCTCCTGTTCGCGGGGGAGGGCGGCCGGCGGGTGAGCCGGCGGACGGGGGCGGACAAGGCGACGAGCGGGTGGCCTTTCAAGAATGCCGAGGCGGAGAAGAAGCGGCGGTGATGTTTTTGCTGCGTGATTTGTCTTGTGGTTATGGCTGGCCGGCTGTGGGCGGGGTCATACGCGTGTGGAGCGGCCGTCTTGGGCGAGGCGGGGGGGCTGCTTGGAATGGGGCCTGGATAGGACTGGCTGGCGAATGCACTGGGGATGGGCTTCAGCTGTGCTTGGTTCCGTTACATACCAAGGGGTTGGGTATACGTGTACAGCTGCCTTCCTTGTCAAGGGAAGCCGATATATATCCAAGACAAGCAAAAGAAGAAGTACCCTTCCCATTCGAAGGCGCGTCTTACAACCCATTGAACCGGGCTGAATGGTTCATCAAATGCGCTCTATCACAGATCGGCTGCGACTCTCTGCGCATGTATTCCAGGGCCTACAGCCTTTCCCCCCTCCCCCAACTCCTCATCAAAGTCATAAAACCCCACTGCGGGCAAAAGCACCCCTGAGCGATGGTCGGGACCCCCAAACCCCTGCAATCCGCTCAAATCTTCACAGCCTGCGTTCCCCTCGCGCTCCCGTTCGCATCCGCGGCCGAGCTCTCGCCACGGCTGGTCACCACGACGTCGGCGGCACCCGAGAGCACGGCCTGCCGGCGGCGGTGCCAGGCCTGCTCGCTCTGCACCACCTGGTCCAGCAGCACCTCCTTCTCGAGCCACTCGTGCCTGTACCGGTCCTCCCACTGCTGGCACTCGGCCCGCAGCTTCTCGCCCTCCTCCTCGGACCACTTCACCTGCAGCCGGCAGAGCCGCACCAGCCGCTCGAAGGGCATGGCGAGCTCGTCGGCCGAGAAGCCGTCGCCTTCGGTCAGCTGGCTGAAGGGGTCGGCCGAGGCCTCGTCGGTTGCGCTGCCGTCGTCGACCGCGTCGTCGTGTCCAGCGGCGTGTGATAGCGGGGTCTTGATGATGATCTTGAGCTGTCTGTTGGAGGCTTTGCTCCCGGTGGCGGCCTGCATGCTCTTGGGGACTGGGTCGGAGGGACGAAGGGCCTCGGTTTCGTGCACGGTGCGCATGTGTTTGGCTAGCGCGTCGGATCGAGTGAACGCGCGGTCGCATTCTGCAATTGTACGGTTAGTTTAGCCGTTGGATGGCAGAGGGGGGTTGAGGCGTACCCGGTAGGTAGCAGTAGAAGGGCTTCTCTCTCGTATGGCTGCGCATGTGTGCTTTGAGCGCGTAGCCGCTGGCATGCGGCATGCTTTTCCTCGAGCAACCCACCCATTCACATGTGTACTTCTTTTGCCGGCTCTCGATGTGGTCGTTGTGGATATGCTCGACAAGCCTGTCCATGTTTCCCATGTCCCCCGTCTTGCACCCTTCCCACGCGCAGACGGTGATCTGCTCCTGGAAGTCATCTTCGTCTTGTCGCGCATTGATGGGCGAGCTGGGGACGTCGCCATCGGTATCGTAGGACACATCGGACATGCCCTCGAGCGGGTCGGGGCCTGCGTCGGGTTCCTGCGCCACGGCGGACGGGGTATTTGATCGGGCGAGGGTCTTGAGGCGCTTGGCCGGCGGCCCGTCGTCCATGGCCTCTGGCGCATCATCGGGGTACTCGTCCTCGGAAGAGTCCATCGACGAAAGCGGCGAGTCGTCCGCCAGAGAGTCGGGCCTAGCCATTGTGTTGGGAGAAGAGGAGGAGAAGATTCAGGGTCAATGGGGTTGATGCGACGCGCGGCTCGAACACTGCCAATGGTTGTTGGCCGAGTTCACGAGACACAAGAGCGCGGTTGTGGTAACGAAAGGTATGTTGGGTTGAAAAAGATGTTCTGGGTTTAATGTTCAAACTACCATTTGCATTGTGTTACCGGGGTAATCATTTGCCGGGAAAGATGATAGTGATACTCGGTACTTGCGTGGATAGCGTGATGATGGTTGATGGTGCCCTGCGCGCAAACCTAGCATGCACTTGAGCCAGCATTGGATCTGCGGACACCCGAAAGGGACATCGCGCTGCAGTGGCCTGCAAGGGACTGAACCCAGCAGCGGCCTGCCACGCTGCCATGGCTGGCTTGATGTACATACATATGGATGGAGCAAGCGTCCAAGTGTCTGCCAGCTGCCCAGCAGCGTGTGGGTCAGGCGCCAGCAAGATTGCCTTGCCACCTTCAGCCCAAGGGTCTTTTTTTGTTTACCCCTCCCCCACCATAACAAACTGAAAATAAATACAAGTCTATTGTCTTGCACCCCAACCCGCAGCGATTCATTTTTCCCCGTTGCCGACCGACCTGAACTGTGCGACTCCCAGCGTCTCGGCTTCAGGCCTGCATATCACTTGTACTATCTATCCCCAACATGGTTTCCGCTACCAAAATCTTCTCGCTCGAGGGGAGGGGTCTGAAGCTGGACTCGGCCGAAGACCTCGAACCTCACATTGCCGGCCTCCGCGCCATGAACGATGTCGAGGAGGTGCGCATCCACGGCAACACGCTGGGTGTCGGTGCATGCAAACTCCTCGGCGAGGTCCTTGCGACAAAGAAGACATTGCGGGTAAGTCTGCCTGGGGCCTGCTCTCCGTCGCGTGCCCCGGGGCGCAACCGCTGACAAGGCCTCCAGGTAGCAAATCTTGCCGACATCTTCACCGGCCGACTCCTCAGCGAGATTCCCGATGCGCTCTCCTCCCTCCTCACGGCGATCCTCAACCTCCCGAAACTCAACACAATCAATGTCAACGACAACGCCTTCGGCCTCAACACGCAGGCGCCGCTGGTCGCCTTCCTCGCATCACACGTGCCCCTGCAGCACCTCTACCTCAACAACAACGGCCTCGGTCCGCACGCCGGCATCCTGATCGCCGACGCGCTCTCGGACCTGCACGCCAAGAAGGAGGAGGCGCGCAAGCAGGGGCGGGATGTGCCCGACCTGGAGACGGTCATCTGCGGGCGCAACCGGCTCGAGAACGGCAGCATGGCGGCGTGGGCCAAGGCGTTCAGGCTGCACAACAAGGTCAGGGAGGTCAGGATGGTGCAGAACGGCATCCGCCAGGAGGGCATCTCGCATCTGATGAGCGAGGGTCTGCGCCACACCTCGCAGCTCCGCGTGCTGGATCTGCAGGACAACACGTTCACCCTGCTGGGTGCCAAGGCGCTGGCTGCGGTCGCGCCCGGCTGGGCGGAGATTGTCGAGCTGGGCGTCGGCGACTCGCTGCTCGGCGCGAAGGGCGGTGTGCTGCTGGCCAAGTCGCTCGGGAAGGGGAAGAACAGGAAGCTCGAGATTCTGCGCTTGCAGTACAATGAGATTACCACACCGGGTGTCAAGGCGCTGGCCGAGGTCGTGGAGGAGGCGCTGCCTGTGCTCAAGAAGCTGGAGCTCAACGGAAACAAGTTCACCGAGGGCGACGAAGCCATTATCGCGCTGCAAGACATCTTTGAGGCGCGCAAGGAGAAGCTGGGCGGCGACATCGTCATTGAGGAAGAATGGGGTCTCGACAGCCTGAGCGACCTGGAAGAGGAATCCGAGGCAGAGGAGGAGGAGGAGGAGTCTGAAGCAGAAGAGGAGGAAGTCAAGGAGAAGGCCGAGAAGTTCATCAAGGACGCCGAGACAGCGCAGGAAGAGCCGGTCGCGCAGCGGAAGGATAAGGACGTGGACGATCTAGCGAAGCAGCTGGAGAAGGCAGCGATCTAGGGGTATCAGAGATTGGCGCCCGCTCGGTAGTTAATTGGCGGCGGAATTCTTCACGGTCCATTATGGAGGCAACGGACGATACCCAAGAAGAACGGTAACGGGAGTTTGGGACAGGCAATAGAGTACGAAAGCTGTATTCCGTAGGATGCGTTGATTCGAGCATGATCTGCCCAAGCATTTGGCTAGTCCCGTGGTATGCCGAGTGTCACTTGGTTCGGTGGTCGGCAGGCAACAAGACGCTCATACGAAGCGGGATTGCATGGAATATATCCTGTCGAAGATCAGACGGCATACATGTGCAGTTGGGGTTGGTTGCCGCTCTTGGACAGAAAGCCTGAGTGTCACACCACTCGGACTCTGTAAGCTAGACATCACCAGTTGCGGGGGCCACCGCCGACTCGAACGTGATCTCAACTTTCCGTGGCAGCAACACTGGCATCACACCATCCTTGGTCCTGTAATGTATCACCAGGCGTTAGGATTAGAACTATCGGATACCACAAACAAGTACACTCTCTCAAGGGACGGCCCTCATACTGTTGTCCAACCGTCAACCTGATATGATTACATCACAAAGAACTCCCCAACCTCCCAACTTCTGTTGAAAAGCCGACCTAATCAGCCAACCAAATCCACCACTCCACGGCCTACACCTCACCAACACACTCACCACCCAAACCACTCCACCAACCCAGCATCTACCAACATCAACCCCCGACCTCCACCGTCACAATGGCCAACACCCTCCTCCCCTTCCCGATATGGACTCTGCCGCGTCGGCCCTCCAGGCGCGTTGCCTCTTGGCGATTATGGGGGGATGGGAGGGCGGGTTGGGGATGATGGTGTTTGTGGCGATGGCGGTTGGGTCGATATATGGAGTGTGGGGGGGAGGAGAAAGGGAACAAGTTGGTTTTATTCTAGTTTCGTTGGGCAATGGAGGCGGGCGCTGATGTTTTGTAGGTTGGCGAGGAGAACGCGGGAAGAAGGGGGGTTAAAGGTATGTGGGGGGATGTGGATGGATGAGAACTGGGTATAGATGGGGTTCTTAGATCCGGCGTTGAGTGGTGTTTACCGTTTATGTGGATCTCACAGAGGCAGGCTTGAGAAGCGTTCGGTTCATAACACTCGCCTGTTTGATAGGATTGCAATGTACCTATTGGTATGGATGGTTGGACCAACATACAGATTCTTGAGTGTTGCCGAAGGTGAGAGAAGACGAAGATCCATTTTTAGGTGGGCAGATGTTGATGATGCGTTACAGGGGCTCAACAGGGGCCGCAGCGGCCCGTGCAGTGCCCTCTGTTAGTGAACCCCGCTGCGGGATAGCGCATGCAACCACTACCGGCTGTGCCGCTCTTCCCTGCGCCCGACCATCCATTCCCAACTTCTTCCATGGAACGTCCATCCATCACCAACCCGGCACACGACACGGCGCGGATATCCCGAGGGCCGCCCGATGACTAGATTGACGTGAGGTCGAATCGAGCAGCAGAGCACAAGGATGGCTCCATTGTTTCGGGATGAGCTCGTGGAGCGCCATCGCCTTGTCGTCGGCAGAGGAGCCGGGTCTTCATCAGCGAGTTCAACGGCAGCGGCATCCCAATGTTGCGTGCCAGCTTATCCGGAGAGCTTGCCGCAATGCGCTTGGCTTTCTGCGCATCCCTCCCGTCGTGTCTTCATATCGCCATCTAGTCTACGCATTTCCCTTTGTGATTACGCCTCCTGAGCTCGCCGCCTCCGCTTCTTTCACAAATCGTCCATTGCCATTCCTCGTCAACACTCGGGGGCCGACAAGCATCATGCTCTCGAGCCAAGGGTTGCAGAACAAAGGATGACTGGGTGACTGTGGTTATCCTGTTGCTTCCCAAACATGGGCTGAAGCATGTGTTGGATTGTTCATACTTGGGGGGGGCGGATCCCTCCCTGACGGCCACCGCAAGCCAGCCTCCATTCCATTGCTCTGAGCCAGCGAGCCAGCAACCCATGCCTGGACATTCCTTGAGCTGGCTCCCTGAATCAAGGGGTTGGGCTTCTTATAACTCCGCAAGCCGCTCTTTCCCTTGTGCCGTGTCCTATCTACGGTCCCTGTGTCTGCTTCGCAACCTTTGGCGATCAAAATGCTGTCCTTGCTCTTACTTCTCGCCGCTCCTTTTCTGCCCTCATCAACAGCAGCCCCTGGCCCGAGAGTTCCTCAAGCGCCATCCCCAGACATTGTACCCAGATGGAACCGCAGGGATGTGAACTCGTTGGGTTGTAATCCATCGGTGAATGCAGGCAATGCAACCAATACAACGATCGGCCCGCCGTCGACATACCGCAATGCCCTTTACTTCACAAACTGGTTCGTCCGACGTGTTGTCAGTCGAGGTTCCTGGCCAAGCTGACCATCCCAGGGGCATTTACGGCGCCAATTTCCAGCCGACACAGCTCCCTGTCGACAATGTCACGCATGTGATATATGCCTTCGCGGACATTGCTCCTGACGGCGAGGTGTAAGTTGAGAAAGTGGCAGTACTGCGAGCCCGTGACTGACAGCCCGCAGGAGGTCATCGGACTCTTACGCGGACCTTGAGAAGCACTACCCTGCCGATTCATGGAACGACCCGGGCAGCAATGCCTACGGCTGTGTCAAGCAGCTGTACCTCCTCAAGAAGAAGAACCGGCAGATGAAGACCCTCCTCTCCATCGGCGGGTGGACATATTCGCCCAAGTTCGCGCCGGTTGCGGCAACCGAGGCCGGCCGACAGCGTTTCTGCTCGTCGGCCATCACACTCCTGAAGGGCAAGTCCCATCTTTTCCACACCAACTTGTCAACCACCGCCGCTAACACCCCCCTCACAGACTGGGGCTTCGACGGCCTCGACATCGACTGGGAGTACCCCGCCAACGCCGCGGAGGCCCAACACTACGTCCTCCTCCTCCAGACGTGCCGCACCGCACTTGACGCGTACGCGGCAGAGTCGGCGCCGGGCTACCGGTTCCTGCTCACGATCGCCGCGCCGGCGGGCCCGCATAACTACGACACGCTCGACATCGCAGCCATGGACCCGCTCCTCGACGCCTGGCACCTCATGGCGTACGACTACGCCGGCGGCTGGGACGCGACGACGGGCCACGCGTCCAACCTGTTCCCGGACCCGGCCAGCCCCGGCGGCAGCACCAAGTTCAGCACCGACCGCGCCGTGGCCGACTACGCCGCGCGCGGCGTGGCCCCGCACCGCCTCGTCCTCGGCATGCCCCTGTACGGGCGCGCCTTCGAGAACACCGTGCCGGGCCCCGGCCAGCCCTACGCGGGCGTCGGCCCGGGGTCGGTCGAGCCGGGCGTCTATCTGTACCGCGACCTGCCGCGCGCCGGCGCCGCCGTCGTCTACTACGACGCCGTGGCCAAGGCCAGCTACAGCTTCGACGCGGCCTCGGGCGAGATGGTGTCGTACGACACGCTGGACAGCGCGCGCGTCAAGACGGCGTACCTGCTCGAGAAGGGCCTGGGCGGGGCCGTGTTCTGGGAGGCCAGCGGGGACAAGGCCGGCGCGGACAGCTTGGTGGCGGCCGTGGCCGGGGGGTTGAGGACGTTGGATGCGACGCGGAACTGGCTTGGGTTTCCGGCCAGTCGCTATGACAACATCCGGGAGGGGATGCCGGGGCAGTGAGGCCGCGTTTCGTTGGGGTCTGGTATGGGCTGGGCTGAGCCGGGTTCAGGCCGTGGCATGAGTTATTTCTTCTGTCTGTATATAGTGTTTTCCGTGGCTCTTGTGGACACGGGGATTTCATCTCTCCTGCATCTAGGCTTGCCACCTCCAACGACGTCGCCGCAGCCATGGGTGAGCCCAACCAATGCCAAACATCCCCCCAGAGCGTCAAACGCGTACTACGGTCCGACTTCTAACCCCCACTCACACCCACTCCCTTTCACACCCCCCAGACCATCAACACCGCCATCCCCCCCACCGCCATCCACAAGCTCCTCCTCCCCCCCAAACCCCCACCCCCGCTCCCAGCCGTCACCGCCCCCCCCGCAACACCCCCATCAACCCCCCGCTTCTCCGCCGCAGCAGCAGCAGTAGTGGGCCGCGACGACGACGACGACGACGACGACGACGACGACGATAAGTGGCTCGCCCGCGCCTCGCCAGCCGTGGCGTTCTGGTCCTGGCCTGGGCCGGGCGGGAGGACGACGGCGGGGAGGAGGCGGTCGCGGCTGCTGCTGCTGCTACCGGTTGCGTGGGCGATGCCAGAGGAGGTGATGGGTGGCGCGGCGGCGGCTGGGTGGGCGGTGGTGTTGCCGAAGAAGAAGGCCCGGGTGGGGACGGCGGGGGGAGGGGACTGGGGGGTGGTGGCTGCGGTTTCGGCGTCGGCTTCGGTTTTGGATTCGGATGTGAGTGAGGTGGCGGGGGTGGAGGCGGCGATGGTGGCTGGGGACGGGGAGGGGGAGGTCTCGGGGAGAAAGTGGGCGGCGTCGTCGGCGACGGCGGCGGCGGCTGGGGTGGATGTGGCAGCTGCAGTAGAAGACACCAAGACCGGGAGAGCGGCGGAAGATACCACCGGCGGAGGAGCTGCGTCGACCTTGGCAACGGTCTGTATGCGCAAGGTGCTCGCCCCGTTGTCTCCAGATTTCCCACGGTTGTGCTGAGGAGTTGCAGTCACATCCTGGGCAACGGCGGCCAGCAGGACCGTGATGAAGGCGCTCGTTGAAAGATGCATCGTGGCCGTCAAGCGGGCCGAAGCTGGCGTCTGAGATGTTTGTAGAAGAACAGTGTTAAAAGATCCAAGTGTAAGTGAGACTGGCCTGCAGTATAAGTGAATCACAGGAAGAGAGGGTAGAAATCAGAAAATATTATCCCTTCGCAGCACGACGCAGACGGGTGTAGCCTGAAAGGTGTCTGGAACGGGAGGAGAGGTCATGGCGACGGACTGGCGAGAGGGAGGCATATATGGCAGGCGACACCCGGAGTCGGAGCATCATCGCTCGAGATCATCATCACCATCCTGGCTTGGAGTTGGAGGTACCTCAGCACGAGTCGGTGGAGTGTATAGTCGGGACGGGCAGCGGCCGAAGGGGGCATGTCTCACCAGTCCCCTGATGAGGCGAGAGAGCAGTAATGGGTTAGTCAGGCGGGACGGCCATTGCATCTCGACATTGGACATGCTGCTGTCCGCCAAGCGGGGTTTCCGTTCCAGCGAGGCGAAGGTGGGATGGCACAACGGGTCTGAGCGAGGCTCTGACACGCAGCCCAACACTGGTGAAACCCGCCTCGCTCAGGCAGGCTCGCGGTGTTAGCGAGCATCAGGGCAGCCACCGAAGAAGTCCTTGACCGGGAGAGTCCGTGGTAGGATCGATGGGGATTTGCTCGATCGTCTCAGCGACCCAACTGCATGAGGTACGGTGCTCATAGCGTGAGCCTGTCCTTTAACGAGGAAATGTGAGATGGCGTGTTTACGATGAAACAGCCGATAGACAGATGCCGAGCCAGCAGACGAACGCCAGGAAAAGAGACAACCAAGAAGATGAAGCCCGGTGGAGATGTCTCTGGTTACCACGCGCTTGGCTGCGAGCAGACGGCCGGAGATGGGGAATCTTGCCAATGCAGTCGGCTTCTAGCATTCCCCAAACCCGCAACTGGATCTGCCTGCTGGAAGGTGGAAGTGACCATTCACGATTTAGTGACGATGGATTAATCCCCCGGGGGTTCTTGATGACGAAGTTGATCAGCAACAGATGCAGGGATTGTCGGCGGCCCACTCACCAAGCTGGCTGCGACGTGCGTCTTTCTGCCGCCATTGCCCGCCCAATTTCCAGGTCCTTCCCGACCCCAGCACCCGTCTGCGCCAGCAACACATCACAGCGAAACCACCCCGTCGCCCAATTCACCTCGGCCCAGATCCGCGCCATGGGCTGGTTCGACGGCTGGTTCGGCTCCGGCAGCACCGGCAACAGCGACTCGGATCCGCTGCGCCGGCTGGATCCGAAGCTGCGCGAGTTCCTCGAGCGCGAGTCGCCCGTCAAGTACACCCCCCCGCCGCCACCGCATTCGCAGCAGCAGCAACAACAACAACAACAGCAACAACAACAACAGGCCGCCACCCAGCCAACACCCGAATCCGCCGCCGCGGAACCCCAACAGCCGCGCGTCCCCGGCGAGAGCCTCTACCCCGACGGCCGCTACGCGCACCTCTGGAACACGTACCGGCCGCTCTCGGCCATCGAGGCCGAGACCAAGACGGACAACGAGAAGCTCACCGACGTGCTCGAGGCCTTCAAGGAGCGCAAGGCGCAGATCGGGCGCGCGGCGCTCGAGAACTGCGCCGAGGAGCAGGTCGACTGGACCGAGTGCATGAAGTCGGGCACGTGGACGGCGCGCGCGACCATGTGCCGCGACGAGGTGCGCCGCTTCGAGCGCTGCTACAGCGCCCAGAGCCGCCTGCTCAAGGCCCTGGGCTACCTCTCGGTCGAGGGCCGCGGCGCCGCCGTCGACGAGGACATCCAGATGCGCGCCGACGAGCTCTACCACCGCATGCTGGCCCAGGAGCGCGAGATCGAGCGCGCCAAGGAGGAGGGCCGCGACGCGCCCGTGTTCGCCTCGCTCTTTGAGGAGAAGCAGCAGGCTCGGGCTGAGGCCCAGGCCCAGGCCCAGTCCCAGGCCCAGTCCCAGGCTTCGGCGGTCGCGGGCCCGAGCGCAGAGGTCGTGAGCTCGTGGAAGGCCAAGCTTGAGAAGCTGCCCCCAGAGGAGCGCGAGGCCGAGGAGCAGGCGCTGCGCGCGGAGCACAAGGCGAAGGCGGATATGACGGCCCAGATCCATGGGCTGTGGCAGGAGCAGGCCAAGGAGCGGGAAGCCCGCAAGGCCGAAGGGAAGGAGACGGCCATGGACAGGCTCAACAATTTTATTGGGAAATTCAGCGGACCAAAGTCGGCTTGAGAGGAGCCGTGGTTGTTTGTACGAGTATTCATTGTACAGAATCCATCATTCCGTGTCATCAATGCCACCAGTTCAGCCCATGGTGTTCGTCATGTCCGGCCCAGCTGGAAGCCCTACCTGCCCTCCAAGACGCCGGCTGCGCGCTCCAAGAAGGCATTGAACTCTCTGATCTGCCGCAGCGCCCCCCCGCCATCACTCCTGGTACACGCCTGGTCTGCCACCCGGCTAATTAGCAGCTCTAGGCTGGCCAGATCGGCCGTCTTCTGCTCCGCGGGGGATAGTTCAGGGGCTGCCTGCCCCTTTTCCACAGCGAGATCGATGTCGTGCATTGCCGACGAGAGGGATATGTGACGCTGCAGCATATTAGTATTCCGCCATCGCGAATGGGGGTGGTCTTGGGGAAAAGGCAATCTCACCAGAGCCTCCTTGCTCTCGGCCTCATGCCGGATCCGGATTGCGTCCATCCGCAGCGCCACCTGCTCTCGCTCGGCTCGCACGCGCAAGATCTCGTCCCGCAGCGCGAGCTTCTCCTTTTGGGCGACACGCACCCGCTTGCGAAGGCCATACAATGTGTCCAGCGCGATCGTCTGCAAACACCGCCGTCAGCCTCGAAACGGAAAACCAGCCCCAGGTCTTCTTGCACCTACATGTTCCAGCAGCCGCGTCCTCAGCTCCTCCTGGAAAGCCTCCAGCGCCCGATACATGGTCTTCTGCTCTCTCCGGGCCGCGGCATCCTCGGCCGCGCCCAGCCGCTCCTCGAGCTTGGCCATGTATGCCTCGACAAGCTCCTCGCATAGTTTGGAGAGCACATCCACGGCATTGACGCCCCCACGGTTGGCAAACGGGATTTCGCCGTTGAGGAGGTCGTCCCCAGCCTCCTCTCCGCCCTCTGTCCTGTCGCCGGCGCGGCGCGGCTTGGTGAAGCGCTGGACCGTCACTGGGACGGATCCGGAATCCGCTTCCCCGTCCTCCTCGCTGGTGGCCTTGGTCTTCTTTTTCGGTTGCTTCTTGGGCTTGGGCTTGGGCTTTGGCTTAGACAGAGTCTGTGGCCGTGGTTCCGGCTGTGGTTGCGCCTGAGATTTAGACGGCGGCCTGCCGAGCCGCGCCTTTTTGGCAGGCTGCTGCTGCTGGGCAGGGCTGGCCGGTTCCCTCCTCCGGCGACGTTTCACCGCCGGCGATTCTTCCACGAGGCCGGAACTCAGCTCGGGTGAAGGGCCACGTGGACTTCGACGAGGACGTTTCCTCCCAAGTCGCCGGGCAGCCTCCGTCTCGCCAACTTCTTGAGCTTCGTCCGGTTCTTGTTCGTTCTCTTCTCCCACCACCTCCTCAGCCTCCCCATCGTCGCCAGGTTCGGCAACCAGATCCTCAACGTCATCCACCCCTTCCACCTCCCCGTCCACCAACTCCTCCACAGCCTCCAACTCCTCCCCTTCCACCAACTCCCGCACAACCTCCAACTCCACAGCCTCAAAGTGCGACACCTCCCTTGCCCCCTCAGTCTCCGCAACACTGCTCCCCCCCGACAGCCGCACGCTCACCCTCCTCACCCCAACCGACGACCCAGCCGAGCCCGCCGACTCAACCGACATGCGCGCCCTCCGCAGCTCGCCGCTCCGCCTCGTCGCCACCCGCCGCTCGGTCGGCGACGAGTTCCCCGGCAGAGCCTGCGCCGCGGTGGTGTCGTCCAGATCCTCCAGCACCCGGTGCAGCAGCGCGCTGGACCCCACGACGGGCGTGCCGGCCCCCAGGCGCAGCGGCCGCCGCCGGCCGCTGCCGGGCGCGTCGACGGGGCTTTCGGCCACCTCTTCCTGCTGCGTCGGGGAGGAGTGGAAGGACAGGTGTTTTGTGGCGGAGATGACGCTGGAGAGGGCCCCGCGCGGCTGCTTGGGGGGTTGGGAGAGGGGCGGGGCGTCGGCCATGGGCGCGTCGGGGATGTGGTCGTCGTCTGGTGGTGGTGGTCTGTCTTCCATTTCTGCGTCGTCTGATCGATCTTCTTCCGTCCGGTTGTCCGCCATCTGGTGATCCTCGTCATGCCCGTCCTCTTGGTCTTTGCCATCTTCGTCCATTGGCGATGGGGCTGCCGGTTGTGGCGCGGGAATCATTGGGAATCCATCGCGATGTAGGTGTTTCCGCTTCGCAGATGTGTTGGGGGTCGGTCGGATTGTCTGCTCAGGAGCCCAGTAGGGGATCGGGGGGGGCGCTTCGACGGCCGGGCCGTCGTCGGGTTCGTCTGCGAGTTCGAGTTCGAGGTCGAGGTCTTCGGCGGCCGGGATGACAAAACCGAAATCGATATCCGCAACATTGTGTCTCCTGAACTCGCCGTTAGTCGCAGGTCTTCGAAATAAAGGCCAGCCTGCTTACCCAGCGCCGCGCATGCGGTCCCGCATGCGCTCCTGTCCTACAGTAGTGTGAGTACACGGCAGTTATTGGGAATTGGGGAGGGCGCACATACTTGTCGCCATTATGCCTTCCCGGAAACAATACTGGAGATCCTGGACAAGTCCATGGGAATGGCGGGTTTACGGTGGATGGCTGGCTATCTTGTTCTTGGCGGGGATGTCGAATCTGAATCCTCTTTAATTCGACGCGCTTCGGGGCATTGTGACGCGACGGCAACAGAGGATCAGTGGGGTATCTGCGGAGTTGCTTCAGTGGGGGGACCTATCCGCTGCCAAGACCGCCTTCGTCGTTAGACAACCCCAACCCTGAGTCCCTGAAGCCAAGGTGGTTCAGCTGTTGGGCGATTACGTATTAGCACCGAGGCCGTACGGATACCGTACATAGCACCAAAGACCCCCATCTGCATCTTCAACTCGTTGCAAGAAGCAGACAGTTATCGCTAATCTCGACGACGCATCTACGCCCGACCTTGGCCATCCCTCAGCTTTCAACGCCTAGCGCTTGAAGACCGTACTCAACCCCCGAACCTCCGCCCGACATACTCGTTCTCGGTTACCCGTCCAGGCAGCGCCTCCGGGTGATGCAATCATAACACGCGACAGGCTCCTTCTACTTCCGACAAACGGAGCGCCGCTTCGAATCCCGCTTCTTCGCATCCCCAAACGTATCGGGTTGGGCTGCGTGCCGAACTGCGTACAAGATGAGCTGGAACGTGAGTTGGACAGGCCATGTCCGCAGCCAGGCAGCGCGGCTGACAGCAGCGTCAGATCTTCAGGATAGCGGCCGACCTGTCGCACACCACGGCGAAATGCATCCTCGTCTTCTCCATCCACCGAAACAGAAGCTCTGAGGGTCCGTCTATCCGAACTCTTGTCCCGAGACTTCCAGCCTCGGCCCGCCAGATATGATTGCTGACTCTCGACCGGACTGCAGGCGTATCACTCCTGACGCAGCTCTTCTACGCCCTCGTCTTCCTCACCCGCTACACGGACCTCTTCCAAGAGTCGTACGCGTGGAATTACTTCTTCAAAGTCTTCTACCTGCTCTCGTCCTTCTATACCATCGCCATCATGCGCTTCGTCTACCCTCGCACACGAGAGCGCGAGGTGGCTTGGAAGCTGAGCGCTGTCGTCCTCGCCGGCTGCCTGGTTCTCTCCCCCTTTGTCATGCTTATATTTGACGAGCGGTGGTCTTTCCAAGAGGTACAACTTCCCACCTCCCCAATCTCGTGCAAGAACTGCAACGCCCTAATGCATACAACCAGTGGCTCTGGACCTTCTCCCAAATCCTCGAATCCGTCTGCGTGCTCCCGCAGCTCCTGCTCCTCCGCCAGACCACCGTTCCGACCGTCATCACCTCGTTTTACATCGTCTTTCTGGGTGCCTACCGCGGTCTCTACCTCCTCAACTGGCTCCTGCGCGAGCTCGACACCAACATGAAGAAGCCAAACCTCATCTCCATCATCTTCGGCATCATCCAAACGGCCCTCTACGTCGACTTTGCCTGGGTCTACTGGTCTCGCCAGCGCGTCAAGCTGCGCAACGGCGGCGTCGTCGACGCCGACGACCTCAGCCGCGGCTGGCTACTGCGGCGCATCTTCGGAAGCAAGCCCTTCGCCCGCGAAATCGACAACGACGACGAGCACGGCGACGAGGAGAGCGCTCCGGCCCTGGGCGGCGGCGGCGGCAGCAGAGGATACAACCACCACGGCACCGACGGACAGAACGGCGACCGCGCTCCGCCGCGCGCAAAGTGGGGGTCCCGCGGCATCTCCATCAGCGCCGACGAGGGCGTGCTGGAGCACGAGCACGAGCACGAGGAACACGGCGTGACGGACAATGTGGACCCCGACGCCAAAATGCGCGACCCGGATGAGCTGGCCCGGGCGCTGGATGAGGACGATGGCGTGGATGCGTCGCCGCCGCAGTATCAGCAGAGGAACGGCAAGCAGGCGTATTCCGACGCGCAGGGGCAGCCCAGTGGGGTGCGGAACGGCGATGAATGGAATGATGACTGAGCGGGCGATGGCAGGACATATGTGCATACGCTACGATATGGAGAAACGGGGGAGCATGGCATATCTCGGGCTTACTTTTTTGACTGTTGTAACCTTTGGTATGTGAGTACTGCTTGGACTTATCTTCTGGCATTTCAGGAGTTGGGTGGTATTAGGTGTTGGTCTGCGATCCGAGGCTGGAGTTTCTTGCATTTTGATAACTTGGGGGTCGTGCGATGGAGATTCGCTGTACCGGAATGGGCGTGGAACACGTTGTTGAAGGCTGGCTATAGATGACGCTGTGCAACATCAACTCCAGCTCCGCCCCTTGCTGCACTGAGACTAACCATCACCACCTGCCTCTTATGCCAGATTCATCAAATGTGAGTCTTAAAGTGAGTATATCGGTCCAGGAGCTCCCCGCCACATCTGGAGGAAGGGCGGGAACTTCTTGGCAACCGCCTCTGTGTTGAGGGTGTTGAGGGCTCAACACAACCGAAAACCCCGTTGGGAACATCGCGAAGCTGGTGAACGTGGGTAACCAGCGAGCCTTGCAACCGACAGCCACTTCACCCGTGACGGTGTCACATCATCACCACCCGGATTCGAGATCCTCCCGAGGTGAAGTTGGGTAGCCGCCGGAAGAGATTCGCCGCAAAGGGTTTCCCTACCGTCGCCGAACTTGGGCAGGCGACTGGTGCTTCCTTACCGAGCTGACGACGACGATACGATTGGGTAGTTGAAATCGTCGAAGCAAGGTCCCTCTTCACCTTTGCGATTCCCTCAGCCACAGCACAATTTCCCAATAAACTCTCGCAGCTACAGAAGAGATGAATGAGCACTTGGCGAAATTCCGCAACGCCCCTGGCCCTAAGCCATAGTAGTTCAGCCCCTATGGATATCCAGTACCCTCGACTCAGGATAACACCCGGGCAGTCCGGGCGTCAGTACCGAGGACGGCTCGGCTCGAGCCCCCGGTGTATACCCCTGGCGCTCCTGTCGCGGCCGCCCGCGCTGCGGCGATGATCTCGATAGCGGTGGCAGTTTGTCGTTACTTTCCCTAGATTCCGGCACCTTGAACACCCTCGCCGGACTGAACGTCTGCGGTTCAGGGTCCGGCGTCTGCTCCCCGGCCACGTCGTCAAGGAGCATCGTCTGCGTCGGGGGGGGATCCCAGGCCGCGCACTCCGGTGTTGCGCCGGCGCTCCCTCTCCCTCTGCCCTGCGAAGCCCGTCTGGCGGGGCGGCG
The DNA here is from genome assembly GCA_033297235.1 of Trichocladium antarcticum. Taxonomy (NCBI): domain Eukaryota; kingdom Fungi; phylum Ascomycota; class Sordariomycetes; order Sordariales; family Chaetomiaceae; genus Trichocladium; species Trichocladium antarcticum. The sequence goes on from MU853418.1 coordinate 626,147, forward strand.
GGGCAGGCGTTTTCGCCATCTTTTTATTGATGCCCGCCGGCTTCGGCCGGAGCCTGAGGGCTGCCGCGCCTGGGAACGACGGCGGGCCCTCGGCGGCAAAGGGCCGGCGGGTTGGAAGCAGACCCCTGCCTGCCACCAGTGCGCGCGTGCGGACGTTGGGGAGCTGAACCAGGCCCTGACGGCGAGGGCGATGCGGGGCCGAGAGGGCGGGAAGAGGGCCCAGAGTGGCCGGGTCAGCGGGCGCGAAGGGGCGTATGGTGTGCTTTGGTGTGGTTAGGCCTTCGCCCCGATAGAGGGAGAGAAGTAGTTGGGCAGCTGACGGTCGGTCCTCAGGTTTGACCTTTGCCATGGGGCAGAGTTCAGGTTGGGACTTGAAGCTGGCGGCCGCGACGAGTACGGATCTGGTTATTCCCGCCCATGTCATGCTGTTGTATCCTGGTGGAGGGAAGAGCTGGCTCGGACAGTCAGGGTGAATGTGGAGGATAGTGACGAACAGTGACCAGATGTCCATCTTTGAGGAATGGGGTGAGTCGGCGGTGTAGGCTTCTGGGGCCCAGTACAGGGGGGAGCCGCACATCGTGTTGGCTTTGTTGATCATGTTGGCGAGGCCAAAGTCGGCGAGCTGAAAATGGGGCACGCCTTCCCGGAGGTCGTAGAGAATATTGTCGGGCTTGAGGTCTCGGTGGCAGAGCCTACGGAAGGCCAGGTAGTCGATGGCGGAAAGCATCTGCTTCAAGACCGTGTTGCAAAGCTGTCTTGTTCCTTTTCTCAGCTCCCCGGTGTCGGTTTTGCCAACTAGCGAGGACAAGGTGCCCTCGCACAGGGGCATGAAGATGAGCGGTTGGTTGGTATGGAAGTCCCTGGAGCCAAGACACTGAATGATATGAGGCTGTGGCGGGTTAGGACGTTGACAAATGGGGCAAAAGAGGAGGAAAACAAGTTACGCACATGTGAAAGGCCCTCGAGAATCTTGATCTCGCGGTGAAGACGTGTTCGTGTGTCTTCAGTGTTGGACTGCGTCGTCAGATCGACAATCTTGACAGCGAGGTAGTGGCCGCTCCTGCGGTCCAACGACTTGAAGACATTGCCAAAGACACCCGCTCCGATAAGCTCACGGGATTGTCTCTCTTCGACGACAATAGGAGCCTTTGCGGACTGCAGCCTCGTCGTGTAGTACGAGTAGGGTGTAGAAGTGTCGGGCAAGGACATGTTGCGAGATCTAACATCTGACTCCCTCATTCGGCGCATCGCTCCCTCGTAACGCTCGATCGTCAACACTCGGAGGGCTTCGGCTGGGTCTGGGTTGTCGACGTTGCGCCATACTAAGCGGAACAGATAGTCTGCGATTGTGATGAGGTATCGTTGGCCATACATGAGGGCACAGTCGCCTTCGATTTCTTCATCGTCACTGTTTCCGCCGTCCAGCGCAACCCTGACCGAGGAAACGCGCTTTGTGCGCACGGAGAGCATTACCACCAGGGTCTCTAGCTGCATTTGAAATGCCAGGTGCACGCCAGAATAGCTTTCGGGGAGAATCAAGTCGGCATCCCGGCCCAGCTTGGCAATAACATGGCCACAAGGAGACACGGGGCCGGGAACGTGAAAGCCAATTTCGAGGCCGGAAACTCCATTTTCGCCGCTTTCGGAGACGAAGGGGAGGTTTTGAGCAACGCGGAGGGCGCTGTCGGCCAGCTCGTTGAGCGGCACGAGGTGAAAGAGGGTGCCGTCCTTCATAGTCTTGAGTGTGTTGAGAACTCGGGCCGGGGTGTCTGGAAGAGATCGGGAGTATGATGTTGTCTGATACCTGAAGTCTTGGACGAGGGAGGGGGAGAGGACTCAGGAGCTGGGGGAAGCATCTGTCTGGGAATCAAACTGTCAAGTCCACCGGGCGTATACAAGTAATATAACCGAGGAAGCAAAGGACCAACCATGGTACTTCGTAAGCCATAGCCTGTTGCTCAGATGGGCAGCAACGAGGACATACGGGAGGGGGGTAGGGGAATTTGCACAAGACGCGCTGGTGAGGTGGCTTGACGACAAGGCTGACCTCCGCGGCCCGTCTCTACCTAACCTGCCGCAGCTTCGGGCTTCATGAGCCTTCATCAACCGGGCAACCGACTGTCACTCGTTGTTGAAGGCAGGCGCTGTTGGCGCGTCAAAGTCTGATTGGCCACTCACAAACCCCGGCCCACTCAGTGAGCGTGGCACGAGGGACCGCTGAACGCTGCAGGCCGCCGATTTTGGCCGCTCGCCTGAGTGAATCAACCCAGCCCCAGACTCCCAGGCGCCGTCGTCATGCCCTGCCGGTACGTTTACTGTTTCGATTTGTGAATCGGGACTTCGTGCCAAACGCCAAAGCAGCATCAATCTCATCGTCACTCAGACACTCTCGCAGCCAGGCAAGCCGAACCACGGCGACCCCTACTAACATCTCCATTCCACCACTATCCATGGCTGACATCGGGGAATATGTCGTCGTTTCTTAACCAATTCCACCTTCATAACGCAATCGCGGCGGGCGCGTTGCCAGCTCTCGAAAACCTGGCCGCCGATGGCCAGCGGCTCGAGCGTTCCCGCGGCCGCCGTTTCGAACGCGACGAACCGCCGCCATACGTATCCTCTAGCGAGTCCGAAGACGAAGCTCAGGTAGCACGATACCACCCAGCCCTGGCCCGATCGAGCGAGGCCGTCTTGCAGGAAAACAAGTATATTCTCGACAAGCCTCTCACCGAACGCGAGTTCAACAACACCCTCACCTCTCTGAGTCATGGCGACCTGTACAGCCCAGGGAAGCGCTACCGCGAAGAGGCCCGACATGAACTCGATCTCTTGCGAGCCTTCTGCAGGAAACATCACTCGAGTACCGGGTTGAGAAGCATTCTGGACCACGAACCGGGCGATCGGCGGGCGGCCGTCATTGTCCGACGCAATATCAGGAAACGGTGGGAGCGGCTCGGCATTTGGAACCCTGCGTGGGGGATTCCTGGCCGGGTCAGGCCTCAACCACATGACGACGTCGGGAGTTGGAAATGGAAATGGCAGACGAGTTCAGACCCGCCTCCGAAGCACTCGCAGCACCCAATTACCAGGGCGTTGGACCTTCGCCGAAACTTGTCCTGCGGCGAGCACGCTCCGCCTCCTCCGCGTTCGCATCTTCAAGAAGACTGCACTGCCTCAGAGGCCGAGTCGTTTATCATATCGAGGCCCTGGTTCCAGTGGGGTGTCGAAAGTGTCGAGTTCAGATTCCGGAAAACGCGGCTGCCAACCGGACTGTTGAAGCCGAAGGGCCCGGACGAGGATGGCATCGTGACAAAGTGGTGGAAGGAACGCGGCGACTGGCAAGCCTCGTCCACTCGGCTCGCCCCTGGCTGGAAGTGGCGCCACGAGAGCCCATCACCGGAGCCCGAAGACCTAACCCCTCTCGAGGACGGCAACTTGGGGAACATGGACTTCACACCGTCCGAGATAGACGCCCTGGAGGCGATTACACCACCAACGCCACCCGCCCGGGACCCCGGTCACGATTCGGATCACGAACTAGACGAACCTGGAGCCCAAACTCTGCATGAGGCCGAAGCAGAACAGACTGCGAATCCATCACCCACCGCACCGTCGCGTCGACGAGGCCGTCCGCGCAAGACGGACCAGCAACCCAAGGACGTACGCGCTGCACCACCAATACCAACGCGACGCAGCGCAAGGATCGCAGCGATGAATCCCCTGCCCGCCGCTCTATCAGCAACCACGGCAAAACAACAAGGGGTTCACGCTGCCACTTCCCCGTCACGTTTCAGGCACATCCCCTCACAAGCCCCCGAGAAAAGAAGGGGTCGTCCACCAAAGTTTCAAACCAGGGGCATCACAAAACCATCCACCCATCCGGCCGCTCCAGAGAGGAAACCAAAGCTGCCCGCCATTAAAGCAGCCAAGACCCCTGCCAAAGCGGCCACAGCATCAGCCAAGGAAGCGGCCGGGACGACTAATAACCGAGTATCTCCAACATCACAACCCTCTTTTCCAACAACCCGTACACGCGCCGCAAGAGCTGTTCCAGCCGCCCCCCCACGGCAAGAAACGCCGAGAAAAAGGAGCCGGCTGAAGACGACCGTGGCGCAAAAGGCTGGGGTTACAAAATCAGCTGCGCAAAGGGTGAGTGCTAGGGTAGGGGCTGCGACAGCGGCGGCAGTTTCTGTGCTGGAGGGCGGAGCTGGGGATGGAGAGACCGGGCAGGCAAATAGGGGGAGAGGGAGGCCTAGGAAGAGGTAATTCGTTGATGAAGGGGGGGAGGCGTGCTTGTCCGGAACCAGTTTTGTTCGAGCTTGGCAAAGATTGATAGCCAACCATAAATCACTAACAGCCATGTATGATGTATGTACCTTGCAATGTTGGGGCCAACAGGCAAATAAGCAGGCTATACTACCAAATTGTTAAGAAAAGATCAATGCACCTGCAAAAAAGACCATTATGATAACCGCACTTTTTCAAACCTAGCTGTAGTATCATATATAGAGAGAGAAGAGATAGAGATAGAGAAGATGTATGTACTACTATGGGTCCGCTACTTGGCTGGCGGTAGTATTTCTGGGTGGTTCTGATTGGTCGGATCGTTGTGGGTTGCGTGTGCAAGGGTGAGGATACATGCCAAAAAATCCCAGTGCCAACAGGTCCCAGCAATGCGGCTCGACCCTGCGCAGCTCCCTCAGCCACTTGGCCATATATATATATGTATATATCACACACTTACAGTCGGCATCGTAATCGTAGGCGTACCCGGCTCCCAGCCACGCAACCCAACCCTGCCCAGCTCCTGGCAATGCGGCCCGACCCTGCCCGGCTCCCGGCCACTTGGCTATATATCCTAAATTGATATTACACCAATGGGTGTAGAAAATTGAAGGTTTGGCACAACGACCTCAGACCAGCTGGCGCTGCCTTTAGGGGGTTCTGATTGGCCAAATCGTTGCGGGTCGTATGTGCAAGGGTGAGTGCCCGAGGACACATGCCAAAACATCGCTGCGCTAAAAAGCTGTGTCTGAGCACTGAGACGATACGAATTCCGGAGAGATGGATAGGAAGAGTGGGAAATTGCAGTCGGGCAGAGTCGTCTGACCCCAGATGCTGCGACGGAGCTCTGTTATGGGCAAAAGCTTTCCCAGTGGGCCGGGTACCGACCAGGGTCACGGCAGGGGCCCACCACCCCCTTCAACGCATGTACATACCAACGCGTGGGCTGAATAGGTACGGTTTCTCCTTTTGACCATTCTCAGCTGGGATGGGGACTCGAGATCAAGCACTCAACGCTGCAACAAGCCAGTCAACATTATACCGTAGAAAACGACCGAGCAGAACGAATCCCGCCCAGCACCCCGAAACCGCTCCCTTCCAACCTCCCGCCCGTGTTCCACCACCGCCTACTGCGCATCCACCCCCACCCCCCAGCCCCTCATATCCTCCACGCCCCAATCCACCGTCCCCAGCGCGCCGATCTGCGCGTTCGACTCCGACCCGGGCTCCCGCTCGGCGCACTGCGCGAGGTAGACGTCGACGCTGCTGATGATGGCCGGCGGGATCAGGGCCTGCCGCTTCGCCTCGTGGCCGAGCACCACGGCGAAGAGCACCGTGTTCTCGGGCGTCGAGGTGGCGTCGAGGTGCTTGAGGAAGCGCTTGCGGTTTGCGACTATGTACGAGGGCGGGCGTTAGTGTGGGTGTTGGCGCGGATTGGATTGAGGAGAGGAGGGGGGGAGGGAGGGAGGGAGAGAGAGGGAGAGAGAGAGAGAGAGAGAGAGAGAGAGAGAGAGAGAGAGAGAAAAGGAAGGGGGGGGGTTGGCGGCACGCACCCCATCGCGGTGTCCACAGCGGCAGCGGCCGGCACTTGTCCGGGTTCTTCTCCTTGTCCTCGGGAAACTCAAACAGCTTTGGGACCCAGGCCTTCTTGAAGCCCGCCCACGCGGCGGCGTCGATGGTGACGGCGCAGTCCCAGGGGAGGCCCTTGGAGGTGTCGTAGTCGGGGAAGTCGTGGAAGGCGGGCGAGATGTAGGTCCCTGTCCCGAGCTGGCGGCCCATCGTGCCGCGGGACTGCACGGCTTTCCCGCCGTTGTTGTTGATGGCGTCGGCTTCTTCCTGCGGGTTGGGGGGGACGGTGTTAGTTGGTTGGGTTGGGTTGGGTTGGGTGGAGTAGACGGACCTTTGAGACGATGCGGTATCCGATGTGGATTCTCCCGCCGGCACGTTTGTGCAGTATACCGCCGTCGAAGGGGATGGCGGCAACGGAGGCGGCGAGCGCCAGGAGGGCCCAGAACTTCATGGTGTGGTTCGCGTTCGTGGTGAAATGAATGACTGTGGGTGAGATGGGAAGGAGTAGAGAGGCGACTACTTGTACGGCGTAGATGGAGGGAGGGGGAGGGAGGGGGAGGGAAGGGGGGAAAGGGGGGGAAGGGGGAAGCAGGACATTTGAGATATCGGATGGATGAATAACGAGACCACGGCAACCGGGTGACAGAATCGGTCTAAGAGAAAAAGTGAAGCTCGTCAGACCACCGGATATCGCGCTACTACTAGGGTGTGGAGCGTTCCTGAAGAGCAATAGTCGTCGCCTCGAGTCGGCGATATCCAAGCGTGCCCATTGCCCGTTAGATTGTACGCCGTACGCCATGCTCCACTTGGCCTTTTTACACTTGCACCAATGGCCCGAGGCCAAGGCTCTACGACAGCACGACCTCCCTCTTTCGGCCACAATTGAGTCGGATACGCCCTCTTCCCTCTTCCAAGGAGTCCGAAGGATCGTGTCAAAACGAGCTATCGACGACGGCCTTCTCGGCGACATGTCATTGCGAGACTGATCTGAACGGCTCACATGCCATCCATGCCTCTGGTCCGCTTCCCTGAACCCCGGCCAGGGGGTCGGGACAGCGAGCGGAAACCTTCTTCCATCCATGGGATGGGCCGTGGACTGGACGGCCATCGTCCTGCTCTTGTGAACGACGTCGTCGCCGTTCTCGGAGACCCGGTTGCTCGAATCTTCAGCGCTCTCCCTTCCCAAACTCAATCCGCTCCCTTTCCAATTTCCATCACTGATTCGAGGCCACCCTTTTGCAGGTTTTGTCGGTTGCGTTGCTGGCGGACAACTTCCCAACCTTGCCACGGTACGGAGCGTCAAGTCTACATGAGTCCCAAAACCCAAATCATGTCACTAGGTTTACCCCGCCGTGCCTAAAGACCTCTATCCATTTTCGCTTTTAACGATTATTCTAGTATATATGTAATAATAGAAGCTAGATTGTTATAAGCAATATTATATTACATTTGCAATATTAAGCTTTATTCTATTAGATAATTCTTAATTATACTAATTAGTTTATTATTAGTATAACTATATTACTATATAGTAAGATTACTAAACTACTTTAATATATATATATAGATAATATACTTTAGGATAAATTATATAGTACTATAACTAAATACTAGTAAATAGTAAATAGTAATATTAAATATAGATATATACGCTATAAGTATT
>MU853418.1:634757-666334 GCA_033297235.1 Trichocladium antarcticum
AATCGTTAAAAGCAAAATTTGGTGCGGGTTTGTTAGTAAGACGGCAGGGTGAGCAGATAAGATTTTTAGTTTTGGGACTCATGTAGACTTGACGCTCCGTACCACGGGCTAACCCCAGAGCTAGCCCCAAGATGACGGACATCGCATGACTTGAAGTGAGGAATCGTTTCCTTTTCAAGAAAAGAAATGGATGGTACCTAAAACCTAGGACTTTTTAGGCATGGTATAGTGCCATGTTTGCGAAGTACCTTGCAGCTATCCGGTCACTCATCCGATATCTCAAATGTTCTCTACCTCCATCTACGCGGCAGGGTCCCTGACTGCGGGACGTCCCTGGCCACGAGGAGCTTGGGTGTCTGCCGCCGGATGGCCATAAGTATTCTGTCTGTTCTCTTACTTTTTCGTCTTGTTACTCTTTCACCTTCATTATCCCCACATTCCCTTGCTTGCCTGCTTCAAGTCCTAACCTGTGACTGACGACGATGTGGTTCTCACCGTCATCAGTCTCGGCCGGGGCGGTGGCCTCCCTCCTGCTGTCTCAAGCAACGGCATTACAAGTAAACCGCGGCTCGGACAGGCTGAGCTCCTACCTGGCGGCACACCCAATCGCAACGAAGTCTGCCGCCGCCGTCCCGGCATCCATCAGCGCCGACGCGCTTTCTCCAGAGCTCGTGAACCTGGCGCTCAGTCACTGCCCAGCAGGATGCGACGAGGCCGGCTCGAGTCCAGGAAACTGGACGCTGTATCCGCGACTGGGCCGGCTGTCAATGTGCAACCAGACCATGCTGCTCGATTTCTCCCTCTTCACGTCTCTGCGCAAGGACGAGACTCTCCGCGCCTGCACTGCCAGTTTCACAGCAACGTCAGGTGCCAGCAGCATCGTCAGCAACACCACCAATGACGCATCCTGTCTGCCCAGCGGCCGCTTGACCCAGGTCCACGAGTCGCTGCAGCTGGCCTTCAACGAGACCAGCACCCCGGCCACGCTGGAGGACTTCGACGCCGCGGCGCACCAGCTCGCCGCCGCGCTGTCCCGGCGAGACGACTCGACCTGCAACGACACGGCCGCCTTCGCCTACACCAACTCGGTCGCGCTCGGCCTTTTCGCCGGATCCGGAGTCCGCGGCATCCCGGCAGCCGTGCTGCAGCAGCTCATGACGAAGATCAAGAGCACCGGCTTCTCGAGCAGCGTCGTTGTGCAGCTGTGTGCCAAGGGCGGCCGGAGCTCGAAATACAGCTTCGGCATTGTCGCGAGCGGAGACCGCGATGTGAGCCTTGTCCAGGATGCTGTTGCGACATGGGCGTCGGGCAAATGCATCACTTCCTTCGACGACGCCGAAGACTGGCTAGACATCACATTGTCGGTGCCGAGTCGTGTCGGCAACAGCACGGCTGGAAACGGCACTGCCCGCACCACCACCCCGTTGACACGTCGCAGCCCCGGCATGTTTCATCGACGAGCCGAGTGTTCGACGATCCAGGTCTTCTCTGGCGATACTTGTGAGTACTCCCCACTCCCAGTCGCAAAGTCCCCCGATGGACAGTCGACGGGCAGTCAACGGAGAACCACAGTCACTGATGCGCTGTTCAGGTGAATCTCTAGCCGCCGAGTGCGGCATCTCCCCCCACGACTTCACCGTCCACAACCCCGGCAGCACCCTCTGCGCGACCCTCGTGGCCGGCCAGCACGTCTGCTGCTCCGCCGGCACGATGCCCGACTTCCGGCCGCAGCCGAACGCGGACGGAACCTGCGCCGCGCACTACGTCGAGCCCGGCGACAACTGCGCGGCGCTTGGCGCGGCGAACAGCCTCACGAATGCCGAGATCGAGAGCTTCAATACCGCCACGTGGGGCTGGCAGGGCTGCGGGAATGTGCAGTCGTACCAGCTCATCTGCCTGAGCACGGGCGCGCCGCCCATGCCGGCGCCGATTGCGAACGCCGTCTGCGGACCGCAGAAGCCGGGAACGGTCCAGCCGGGGCCGGGCACGACTCTGGCGAGCTTGAATCCCTGTCTGCTCAATGCGTGCTGTGTACGTGCCTCGGACCGCACCGGCGAACTCCCCCGTCTGTGCTCTGCAACAGCCAAGTTCTAACCCGTCCATAGAACAAGCACGGCCAATGCGGCATCAACGCCGACTTCTGCACCGAATCCAAGTCGGAAACCGGCGCCCCTGGAACATCAGCCCCGGGCGAGAACGGCTGCATCTCCAACTGCGGAACCGACATCCTCATCGGCCCCGCCGCCGCCCAGTACATGAGCATCGGCTACTTCGAAGGCTACAACCTAGACCGTCCCTGCCTGAACATGAAGATCACCACCATGGACCTGACGCCCTACACGCACATCCACCTGGCCTTCGGCCACGTCTCCCCGTCCTACGCCGTCGACGTCAGCCCCATCCAGGAGCAGTGGGAGCTGTTCACGCAGCTGTCTGGCTTCAAGAAGATCCTGTCGCTCGGCGGCTGGAGCTTCTCCGCCGAACCGCCCACGTACCACATCTTCCGCGACGCGGTCAAGCCGGGCAACCAGGACACGTTCGTCGCCAACATCGTCTCGTTTGTGGCAGAGCACGGACTGGATGGCATTGACATCGACTGGGAATGTAAGTTGGCTGGGGGGTCTCTCCAACGAGGAAAGGAACGGTATTAACCCGAGCCGTAGATCCTGCTGCACCAGACATCCCCGGCATCCCACCCGGTACGTGTGATCTCTGCCTCTTCGTGAGTTCCTGGGAGCAAACTGACTCGGAAGATAGGAACGGCCGAGGATGCGGCCAACTACCTCACCTTCTTCACAAAACTGCGGGCCGCGATGCCTTCCAGCAAGTCGGTCTCGTTCTGCGCGCCGGCTTCGTTCTGGTACCTCCGAGGCTACCACATCAGCGAGATGGCCGCCCTGGCCGATTACATCGTCTACATGACCTACGATCTCCACGGCCAGTGGGACTATGCGAACCAGCACGCGATCGAGGGCTGCCCCGCCGGCAACTGTCTGCGTTCGCAGACCAACCTCACCGAGACCCTCCTCGCGCTGTCCATGATCACCAAGGCTGGCGTGCCGTCCAGCAAGCTCGCCGTCGGCGTCACGAGCTACGGCCGCTCGTTCCAGATGACAACACCCGGCTGCACCGGCCCCATGTGCACATACACCGGCGGCGAATCCGGAGCCTATCCGGGGCCCTGCACGGGAACCGCCGGGTACATCGCGAATGCCGAGATCAACGCCATCCTGGATGGGACCGGATCGTGGAAAACGCCATCGGGCGCGCTGCAGCCGATTACATCCTACTCGTCGTATTTCGACACCGACAGCCAGTCCAATGTTGCCGTGTACGAGTCCACGCAGTGGGTCGCCTACATGGACAACAAAGTCAAGGCAGATCGGACTCTCCTCTACAGACTCCTCAACATGGGCGGCGTTGTCGACTGGGCCATCGATCTAGATGGCTTCGGCGGCGATTCCATTGCGGGTTCGGACCCCGCCGCAAACATCGTGTATCCTCCCCCGAGCATCTGGGACTCGGCCGATGGTCGGTGGACGGGCTGCCGTCCTCCCTGCGTCATTGTCTTCCCGCCATATCCCCTCAGCGCCCCTCACACGGTGACCAGCTGGCCAGCTCTGACAACAACGCTCCTGTCTTCTGCCGAAGGCGGCGGCGGCGTCTTCGTCAAGACGACGACCATCCCCGTCCCGACCTTTGTCATCTCCGACGTCAGTCTGCACCCCGTGACACTGCAGTCGACAGACACGGCCACGTACAAGATCAATCCAGTCCAGAGCATCACGCCGACATCGTTCGTGTGGACGCTTCCTCCGAACCACGCCACCTTCCCCGTCGCGTCTCCGACACCAATGACGTCTACCACGGACTCGGGTATACCGCTCGTCATCATCCCCCCCGTCACATTCCACCCGACTCCGGTCCCCGTCACGATCCAGCCGCAGCCAACCTACGCAATCGTCTATCCCCCTCCCCCCATTCCAGTGGCACCCGTCATCATCAAGCCCAATCCCATCCCCACTCCGCCCGGCTGCACTTCCGGGTGTGGAAAGCGCGAGTGCGGCATCTTTGGCTGCGGCGGCGGCGGCGGCGGCGGCGGCTGCGGCCTGTTCGGTTGTGGCGGCGGCTGCGGCATCTTCGGCTGCGGCGGTGGATGTAGCCCCCTCGGCTGCACACCCATCTGCCCGCTCGGCGCATGCGGTGGCCTCGGGTGCGTCGTTCCGGGCGGCTGCGGCAACACGCAGGGCACCAACGGCGGCGATAGCGGCAATGACTGCCAGGCCACCGTCACGGCCTCGGCGTGCACGCACCTGGTGACGAGCTACAGCGCCTGGTACCTGGCCTTCTCCACGACGACAACAGAGGTGAGCGAATCGAGACCCGGAGTTGGAGGTGGTGGCGGGAAGGCTAACTCGAGACACAGACCACCTGCGCGACGAGCACGGGTTGCAACGGGCAGGATACCGTGGTGAAGACGACGCCCGGCAGCCCCGAGTGCTCGCTGGACCCCGACATCGCGGCCGCCTACGCTGCGGAGCAGGCAGCGGACCAGACGGTCATTGGCGGGAAGCAGGTCCCACTGGCATTCGCGCCGACGAACGCGCCGGGCTACGATGGGTCGACTTTTACCGCGAAACAGTTCGGGTTGACCGAGACGATCACGGTTATCAAGACGTCGACTGTGACGAACACGCCGACGGTGACGGTGACGGTGGTAGTGCCGCCGATTGCGACGGCCAGCTGTGGTTACTGGTAAGTCGAGAACATCCTTTCTGTTCCCCTGCAACTGGATAGCGGGACGGCGGAGGCTGACAGCAGCGCCAGGGTCACCGATTTCTTTTACATATTCGAGGTGTACAACATCAACGGCTGGAGCACCGACGGCGGCTCGAGACTGAAATCCGAAGAGAAGGGCTGCGGCGCCCTGACGGGCTGGAAATGGCAAGAGCGCACCCTGACACGGCCTGCACACGCCTTCTTCCAGCTGCCCTTCTTCATGAAGGCCGGCTGCGTCGAGCGCGCCATCGTGTCCGCCGGCGGCCCCAAGCTGGCCTGTGTCTTTGAAGGCTACGAATTCATGTTCAAGAAGCGGTCCGCGGGGATGAGTCCGCCGCCGCCGCCGCTGTCGCTGTCGCTGTCGCCGCCGATGCGCCGCCGCCAGCTCATCAGCGACACGGCCAGCTTCCCGAGCGGCGCGCAGACCGCCACGCGCACCGAGACCGGCGCGCGCACCGAGACCGCCGCGCTCTACACGCCCGAGCCGTGGGGGCCGGGCTTGACGGAGACGTTCATGACCACCGTGGAGGAGATCTCCAAGTCGAGGTACACCACGGAGATCGTGCTGGCCTCGAATCAAGTGCCGACGACGTCAATCACCACGACCTCCGCCGCCCCAACCAGCACCTCGAATCCCTCCCCCGACGGCCTCTGCGGCGCTGCCCATGGCGGAACCGTCTGCCTCGGCACGGCCTTCGGCGACTGCTGCTCCGAGTACGGCTACTGCGGCGCCACGAGCGAGCACTGCGGCGCGGGGTGCCAGCGCGATTTCGGGACCTGCGATGCTGGTGCGGGCCCGCCGGTGTCGACGGACGGCCTGTGCAGCTCCCTTAGCAACCCCCTGGGCGCGACGTGCGCCGGTTCCGTGTTCGGCGACTGCTGCTCTGCGAGCGGCTACTGCGGGGCCGCGACGGCGTACTGCGGGACGGGGTGTCAGACGGGCTTTGGGACGTGTGCCCCGAGCGGGCCGCCGGTGTCGACCGACGGGCTCTGCAGCCAGGCGGGCGACCCGAGCGGTGCGACGTGCGCGGGGTCGGTGTTTGGCGAGTGTTGCTCCGAGTTTGGGTATTGCGGGGCCACCAATGCGTACTGTGGGACGGGATGCCAGGCGGCGTTTGGGACTTGTACGTAGGGGGGAGAGTGTGCAAGTCGTGCTTGGTGAGCATGTAGATGGATGTGATTTAAAACAAAAATATGCCAATGATCTGAATATCCATGCTACTCCCCCACACCCAGCTCAAAATTAAACTCGTTCAAAAGCGGCGAAACCTTCCATCGCGCAAAGAGCTGCCCATTCTCCACCAAGACCCGCCGTAGCACCTCCCCCGTCTCCTCCGCGCCAGGCCACACGCCCTCCCACATCCTCACATACGGCTCCACAACCGCCAAAACCTCCCGCAGCCACTTCCGCGCCCTATCCCCCCCAATCCTCCTCCCCTTCGCCACCATCCCTCTTTCCATCTCCTCCAGCAAAACCTCCCTTTCCTCCCCCCCGACAGTCGCAGTCTGCATCACCCCCAAAACCAGATGCGACCGCACCGCAAAATCCAACTCCCCGACCCCCACCCCCACCCCAGCCGTCTCCTCCACCGCAACAGCAGCCAGAAACTCCACCTCCTCCTCGCTCCCCACCTCCCCGTCCCACCCCCTCCACCACGCCTGCACCCCCACCCCGCCATCCGGCTCCCCACACCACTCCACCCCACTCACCCACCCACACTCCAAACCCAAATCCGGCTTCACAACTTCCCCCCGGCTCTCCACCGCCGCACTCGCCGCCCACAACCGCGCCGAATACTGCGCCTCCCACGCAAACACATCGACCGCGCCCTGCGCAACCAGCACCCCGAAGCCGTCCGGCCGCCGCCACGCCGCCTCCTTTTCCTCCCCCTCCTCCTCCCCGGCGGAGCCGGATCCGGACCCAGACAGCGGCGAACCGAGCTTCATATAGTCGAGCCAGAAGCGCGCCTGCGTCTCCGAGTAGGGCTGCGCGCCGGGGCAGGCGGTCGTCGTCGCCTCGAGCGTGCGCAGCGCGAGGCGGGTGAGCGTCTCGAGCGGGAGGGGGGACGGCTGGCGACGGCGGCGGGTGCGGCGGTAGGTGCGGGCGACGGCGTGGGCCCAGCGGGGGAGTTTTGTCGCGTGCGCGCCGGCGGCAGCGGCGGGGAGGCGCGGGCGCGGGCGCGGCTGCCCGAGCGGGGAGGAGGCGTCGGGCAGGTCGCCGAGGTTGGGGAGGCGGTAGAAGCGCGCGGTGGTCGGGTGCGCGAGGAAGGCCGGGGTGTAGTAGGCGCGCCAGGCGGCGGGGTGGAGGAGGGCGGCGTGCGCGGCGTAGAAGGTGGGGAAGTCGGCGGGGGACGGGAAGTCGCCGGTGAGTTGGTCGGAGGCGCGGTAGATGGCTGCGGCGAGCTGGGCGAGGTAGAAGATATCCAGGGTGCTTGGTGGTCTTTGTCAGTTCGTCCGTTCTTCTTCTTTTTTTTTTCTTCTTTTTCTTCTTTTTTTTCTTCTTTTTTTCTTCTTCTTCGTCCTCGTCTTTCTCCAGGGAATCGTAAACATACCGATTAAACCTCAGCTCCCCCTCGCCAAACGACCACCCGCGCGCGTGCAGCTTCTCCACGACATCGAACACGCCGTTGCCGTCCCACAGCCCCTCATCCAGATAGATGAATGCTATCCGCAACACCTGATCGTGGCAGTCCACGGCCACCGCGCCGCTTTCGGCGTCCGCGAGGAATTCTTCAGCGCTCATGGCGAAAATCCTCCAATGAGTAAACAATGATGATCAGGGAGTATAAATTTGGAGTACGAGGTGAGAGGGCTAGCTTTGCTTACGTTCTTAACAGGGGGCCTTCGCGTGAGTGCGCCTGTTTCCATCGGTGGGTCGTGAGGGCCAAGAACATGGGTGGATCCAGCGTGTTGGAAACACCCGATCCTTCCCCAACCAAACAGAACCATCACTTCGCTAGCTACCCTCATCACCCAAGACTTCCATGATGCTTCATCCAGTTTCATGCCATACAGACTCAAGGGAGAAGGCGTATGATGATAGAACCATTACACTCAAAATAAACACATCCACATCCACACATTCAGTCTCGACTTCCCCAGCCCCATCACCGCCCCGATGCAGTGCACGATCCATCTCATCTTCCCCCCCCCACACCCCACCATTCCCTCACTCATCATCCCTCAGCCGCGAAACATTCGGCCCGCCCCGCGCCAGACTCTTCCGCAGCATCTGCAGCGTCGCCCTCCGCTGGCCCTCCCTCGCCCGCAACTCCCTCTTGTCCTCCTCACTGTACATGCTCATCTTCTTCCGCGGCGACGGCGTCCCGGCCCGGCCGACCCCACCATACGACGCAACCGAGCTCGCCAGCAACGAGTCGCGCAGCACGCTCCCCCGCTCCGGCGACATCATCAGGGACCGGCGGAGCTGCTGCTGCTGGGGGGTGGTGGTGGTATGGACAGCAAAGGGCGAGCCCTCGCGGCTGCGGGTTCCCGGCGTGCCGGCGGCGTTGGCGGATCCGAGGCGGAGACGGCGCATCTGGTCCTCGAGCACGTCAATGTCGCCGGAGCGCTTCTCGGCCATGCTGGTCATCTTGCCGATGGTGCGGATGATGGCCTCGACGGTGGGCACGGGGGCGCGGCCGCCGCCGGCCGAGGCCATCTTGGCTTTGAGCAGGGTGAGGGCCTCCTCGGTCTCGGCGAGGAGTTTCGAAAAGGCCGCGTGGGACCTGCGCAGCTCGTTTTGCTGCGTGGCCTGCTCCGCGCTGAGGGGCATGGTCTTGGCGACGGAGAGTTGTTCGGGGTCGATCTGTGCGCTGATGATTTTGCGCATGTCTTCTTCTTTGGCGCGGAGTTTGGCGAGGTCCTTGGCTAGACTCTGGAGCGCGGCCTCGGACCCCTCGACATCGTGAATGCGGCCCCTCTCAAGATCCCGGCCCAGCTCGTCCTCGATCACGTTACCGAGATCGTCCGCCTCTGCCAGAACCCAATTGTCTGGCGTCTCGAGATCTTTCGCATGCCGACCGCTTTGCTGGACCAGGGTCGTATGGCCGAGGACGAAAGACTGCAGCGCGCGCGAGTTGAGGCCCAGCCTGTCGATGGTGCGATTGATGTCTCTCCATAATGTCTCGCAGGCGGTGGGCACCTCTTCACGGTCCGATTTCTCCAACACCTCTAGCTTCGAATCGACGACAAGGAATTCATCCATGTGCAGGGACGGCTCGAGCTTCGAGTGCAGAATCTGGCGGATTCCCTCCTCTTCGGGATCAACGAGCACGCGTTCCTCTGCCCGTTTCTTTTTTGCGAGCTTCCGTTGCGCTTGCACATTCACGTCGACAGGACGCGGCTTCCGTTGGCTGGCAGCCAATCCAAGACCTTGTTGCGCAGACGTCGATTGACGGCCGGGGGTCTGAGATGCCGCCACCGGAGCGGTATGAGACCGAGCAGGCTCATTAGGCCTCAGGACACTGCGTCGTTGGGTGCCACGGACCGGACTGGGCGAGCGAGGACTCTGCGGTACTGTTTTTGGAAACAGGGGCGGCGCGTTTTTGGCAATCTCGCCAAACAATGGCAGGGATGGCTCTGCCTCGGTGGGGGAAATTGCCGAGAACGTACTGTCCCCTATTCCGCCAAACGAGCTCTGTGGTGTGATTCCGGGGGTTCGATCGCCAAATCTGGTCGTCGGGCTCAGATCCTTCGCAACATCAATACCACTGCCTTCGCTGCCATCATCCGACGCCTCCTCGCCTTCCTCGCCTTCCTCGCCCTCCTCTTGCTCGCTTCCTTCACCCTTCTCGCCCTCGTCCTCCCCCTTCTCTTCCTCGTCCTCCTCCCCTTCTTCCTTGTTCAACCCCTCCTCTTCCTCAAATAGGCCTTCTTCACTCGCGCTATCGGGCATGGCAGGTAGAGGGGTTGGTTGCCTGGATGGCGGCTTGGCGGGAGAGTCAAGCGGTAGCGGAGCGTCTTCGGCAACTACCAGTTTTGTGTCCTCCGGCTTGGACTTGAGCTTGGTTGAATAGAGATCGCGGGCCGGCGGTGCAGATCCCGGTCCCGGTTTCGTCGACAGTGGCTCCTCCTCGGACGGGGCGCGTTCAGTCAGAAAGTCAGGCGGCAGCGGGGCCTCCTCCTCTACCGGTGTCTTGGAGACTATTTGAGGTGAGTATCCTGATTCTGAAGATGACGAGCTCAACTGGAAAACCGTCTTACTAGTGGAGTCGGGTGGGAGAGGCGCTGCAGAGATCCGTGACAGAGTTTCCTTGTCCTCGTCCTCCTGCTTGATCTTTGGCGTGCCAAAGATCGAAGAAGCCGGTTTGGGTTTAAACGGGTCCGTCGAAGCAGGCGTCGGGGTCCCGAAGATATTAGACATCCCCCCTGACGGCCTGGAACCAAAAATGTTGGATCCACCAGAGAGGGCGGCATCCCTCAAGCTGAACTTCTGGGGAGCAGGTGTGCTAGTCGGAGTTGTGGACTCAGGGATGAAGGCCGACTGGGGTTTCTCCTCCGCTGGCGGTGTGGTGCTTTCCATGTCGTTGTCTCTAGATTCAGGCCCAGCTCGCTGCTCCGAAGCATCGTCCAGCGAAATTTGGAACCCACTGCCGAACAAACTGCTCATGCTGTCCTTTGGCTTCTCATTATCATGAGCTGTAGAGGGATCTGCTTTGAAAGTTGTTCCGAGAACGAACGGGGAAGACCCAACGGCGGGCTTGTCCACTTTCGCACTCGGAGGGGGGAAGGCTGTAGTTCCCATCGAGACCTCGGGTGCACTCGACGGCAAAGCACCGCCAGGCGTCGAACCAAAGATATTTGTGCTGCCAGGATCACTGCCTAGAGTCCCA
The DNA here is from genome assembly GCA_033297235.1 of Trichocladium antarcticum. Lineage (NCBI taxonomy): Eukaryota > Fungi > Ascomycota > Sordariomycetes > Sordariales > Chaetomiaceae > Trichocladium > Trichocladium antarcticum. The sequence goes on from MU853418.1 coordinate 645,371, forward strand.
AATCCAGGTTTGCTAGCAAAGCCGGCAAACCCGCCGGACGCCGGAGCGGCAGTTCCACCACCAAATAACTTACCAGGGCCCGGAGCAGAACCGGCGAATCCAGTCTGACCAAACGCTGGTGATGCACCGCTAGTGGATCCAGTAGCCCAGAGAGATGCCTTGGCCCCCATCCCGACTGACGAAGACTGCCCAAAGGCGGGGGCTGCCGGCGTGCTTCCAAACGTGGAGGTGCCAAACGCAGGCGCGCCGGTGGTCGTCGACCAGGGTGATGGTTTAGATCCGAGTGCTGACGAACCCCCGAACGCAGGCGTAGCGGGAGATCCGAACGCGGGAGTTTTGTTGGCAGGAGAGCCAAATGCTGTCGAGACCGAGAGGGCCGGCGTTGGAGTGGCGACGGCCGAAGCAACGGCGTCGCCGGCACCGATTCCGGGGTACGTCGTCCCCCCACGGATTGATTCGTTGTAGACTATCCACCATGATGCCAGGACACCCTCGTTGCTTAGCACCCACATGCCAGGTAGGGGTCCCGGCGAAAATTCAATCTCATCAGTCGGGATTGGCTTGTAGACTTTGTCCTTGCTAGACAAGTCCAGTGCAGTTCCAATTGGGTAGGTATCGGAGTAGTCCTCGCTCATCGGCAGCAGCGCGCGCCTCGAATCGTCCGCCAGTTCCGTCGTCGTAAACACGTTCGTGATGGCCTCGACCGGTTTGTCGCTTGCCAAAGGGGTCTTGGACCGAGACAACAGCCCGACACCCTCAGTGGCGGTCGATGATACCAGGAGAAGATCCTGGAGATTGGGAGGGAAGTCCTTGAGCCTTAGGACTGAGTGGTGGGGGGCCTTGTCCGGCGTGAAGGGCTCGACTGGGTCAGTAAGCTTCTGGAACGTGAAGCTAGGGGCAGCACCGCCGGGTGGCTGTTGCCGAGTGATGATATGGAACACAGACGGATCCGAGCCGTTTGTTGAGTTGTGGACCGTAAGGAATACGTGATTCTCGAGCCAAGTGATCGAAGCAACTGCTAGTGTTAGCGCGACGGCGCGGGAGCGCAGCAGCAACAAGATTAGACCTACCATGGTAGTTGCCGAGACTTGGTGGCTTGGGGATGTGGCCCTTTTCTGTGCCGTCTGGCTTCATCTGATAAATCGTTCCGTCTGCCATGCCGGCAACCAGCTGCTTGCCTTTTGTGCTCCATGCGGCGCAGGCGACCTGCGAACGCAGGGTCGGCCCGCTGGGCCCCGAGACGAGCTTCTGCTCAGCCAAGTTCGCCATATAGAGGTTGCCATTGTTAGTGACGACTGCACAAAAGGCAGCCGCCTCGGGCATCGGGTTGGGAACTAGGGCCCGCAGCGTTTCGCTGTTTGTGTTGAGCTCAAACGCAGACTGTGTGGCCCCCTGGGTGAGGGCCTGGACATCGTATACGGCGAGGCCGCCGCCTGTCTCGGCAGAGAGAATGAGGTATTGTTCGTCGGCGGTAAAGGTGAGCTGCGAGATGCGGATCGGAAGAGGCACCTTGGCCTGCGGGGTGAACGGCCGCGCTTCGCTGTCGCCATCCCTCTCGGCCTCGAAAGCTTTCCGTACCGACTCGGTTGTGGCAATGTGAATCGCATCGGGGCCAGCAGCAGCGACCAGGCCTATTCGGGAGGCAATGCTGAGAAGGGATGCGGTCGGCGCGGGCGCGGGAGACCATTTCGACGTCAGTTGTACTTTCGCATCGCCGGCAATGGAGAGGAATCCGAGACCCTAGGCATTACAGCGTCAGCGGCGGCCACAGAGTAGCAATCCGAGTTCGGGGACTGTCAAACCTCGGTCTGGATGACCTCAAGGTCGCTGCCCTGGTTCACTCCACCTGCCCCGCCGGAGGGAGCGCTCATCATGGCATTGCCGGCATTTCCAAAGGAAAAAGCCATGGCTGCTGCAAATATCGGTGCCTTTTCAAAAAGGACTTTGCATTCGCAAGCTCGACCTTGTCATTGGCGGGCAGTGTTGCTGGTGGAAGTCTCAGGCAGCAGCGCAGCTCGATTGTCGCGTAAAAACCTCAAATTGACCAATGATATGCTGAATTAGCCAGTGCGGCAGATAATGGGGCTTGTGTTCTGTAAGTTTAGAGGGGTGCTCGTTGTTGTGCTTGTTGGTGTTTGCTTCGCGAAACGGGGGCGACTTCGAGATGCATCGTCAACAGCTCAAAGCAGACGCGACCCACGATTTTTCTGCCCGCCAGCTGCCTGCCCAGCCCTGCAACCCCACACCCCTGCCACCTCTGGCTGGCTCAGTGGCAGGCTGCCATTCGAGCTAGGTACATAGCTCCTGTCACGTGTGCAGGAGCTTGGGTCATCTCCAGACCCACTCTTTGAATCCGACAGTGGAGTCAGGCAGCACCCCAAGCGCGTCCACAAGAGGAGCTTGGCCCGCCTCGTGTGCTAGCCTGTCGTTCAGTGGGAGAGTGGGAAGGCAGCTCTAGCCTCGTCATCAGCTTCTCCCGCCAACGACCATCGACAAGCGACCACGAAACTCCACTACCCACCGACTCAACCCCCGAAACCAACATCCTGAAGTCGGCAGTTGCGATCAGAAATTGACCGAATCCATCGCGGCAATCCAGTCAAAAAAGCAACGAGATACACACCATGCCGGGTTTCGACTTTTCGAATTACAACCGCAATGCGGCGCTACACGCGCGGGGCGTGCCGCTGCCCAAGGCGACCAGCACAGGAACCACCATTGTCGGGTGCATATACGACGGTGGTGTGGTGGTGAGTCGTGGCCCGATCCCCATCTAGAACAAGGGCCCCCCAGGACATTCCACTCACCCAACTGCCGCCCCCCAGATCGCCGCCGACACAAGAGCCACCTCGGGCCCGATCGTCGCCGACAAGAACTGCGAGAAGCTGCACTACATCGCGTCCAACATCTGGTGCGCCGGCGCCGGCACCGCGGCCGACACCGAGTTCACCACGTCGCTGATCAGCTCGCAGCTCGAGCTGCACTCGCTGTCGACGGGCCGCAAGCCGCGCGTGGTCACGTGCATGACGATGCTGAAGCAGCACCTGTTCCGGTACCAGGGCCACATCGGGGCGTACCTCGTGGTGGCGGGCGTCGACCCGACGGGGACGCACCTGTTCACGGTGCACGCGCACGGGTCGACGGACAAGCTGCCGTACGTGACGATGGGGTCGGGCTCGCTGGCGGCCATGTCGGTGTTTGAGACGCAGTGGAAGCCGAGCCTGACGCAGGACGAGGCCGTCAAGCTGTGCGCCGACGCCATCGAGTCCGGCATCTGGAACGACCTGGGGTCCGGCAGCAACGTCGACGTCGCCATCATCACGCCCGACAAGACGACGCTCAAGCGCAACTACATCAAGCCCAACGAGCGCTCGCAGAAGCTCAGGAGCTATGCCTTCGCAAAGGGCTCCACCGCCGTGCTCAACGAGAAGATCATCCGCAAGGAGGATATTTCCGACTTTGTCAGTGTGCACGAGATTGCGGTAGAGGGCGGCGACAGCATGGAGGTGGACACGTAAAGCGCGGCTGTATCTGGCTTGGGGGGGGGGTTCTGTCCGCGCCAGTGGTTTAGACAGAGGTGCTTGTACACATGGCCGGATCACGAAGCAGAGCGCTAGAAAGTAAACCGGAAATGACATGCCGTTTGTCGCTGGCCCCCCCATTGACATCTTGTGTTTGTGGTGTCGATCCAATACCCAGCAGGTTTCCATGGTGTGCTCTATGGGTGTGCATTGAAGCCGTCGTCAATAGAGGGGAAAAAGTAAGGCGACGGTCCTGGCCGTCACATATATACCAGGGAACGGGTTGCATAGCTCTGTCTAGATTTCTCCTTCGCCCAGTGGCGCTGAGCTTCACGAGCGCAAGAGTTATCCAAGTTGGATACCACTCAAGTATGAACCAAGTACTCTTGGGATATCTATCTACAAGAGAAGTTTTGCCCGAGACAACGCAACGGGAGCCATGACGAGCTAATTCTGTACAGCAGCGGAAATCCATCCCCGTGGCGGAAGATCTCCAAATACAAGATTAGATGCGCAATACAGTATTACATCCCCTCCCAAGCCTTAGTAAATGCTTGTCGCGAAGCCCCCTCGGAAGAAGACGAAACCCAACGCAGGCGTGCGGCCCTCCGCTGGGCCAAAAATAGGGCGCAATATGTTGTGTACTAGCATTTTTTAAAAATGACGTGCCAAAGACATGAAGACCTTCGGTAATCCAATGCTGGCCCTTGATGTGCGGGCATAATGATTTCTCCCGACTCCTAGAAACTCCGAAACCAGTGGGGTATGTTAATGGATGCATTTTGTCATAATCGTCAAGACGTGTGAGCGCAAAAAGCGTCAGATGAGGAAAGCTCTGCATTCATGTATGCACCTTCCGACTGAAGATGCTCTTCCTCGACTTGGACCGGTGCTGCTTGTCGGACTCTGGCGCCTCGTTGTACTTTGACTTATGGATCCTGGAGACAGTCAGCATCTTGGACCTGACAGGCAGGGGTAAGGGTAGGCCTACCAGCTGTTGCCGACCATGCTCATGCCCTTTGCTTCAGCCTGGCGATAGAACTGGGCGCTTTTCATGAGATCCTTCTTGCAGCCGACACCTTTGGCATAGCAGAATCCTGCCTCGGCGAGCGCGTCGACATCACCCCAGGCTAGACACTGATCAATACAAGTGGATGACGAGCCGGGGAGCTGACAACTTACATGCGGCGATCTCGAAACATCGTAACGCGAGAGCCTTGTCCTGCTCAATACCCCAACCATTCATATGGCTGACGCCTAGCTCGTAGATGCTCAGGGCAAATTGTGCCTTACGCGTTTTGCGTTCCGCGACATCGACCGCTTTGCCGTCCTTGGCCTGGTCTTCCTCGTCCGCCATCTCCAAGCTCGCAGACTCTGCTGCTTTCCGAAGCCACTGAACGCCTTCCCGCGGATTCTGGCGCATGCCCCACCCATGCCGGCAGGCAAGGGCATAAAGTAACATGCCGGTGGGATGGCCTTGCTTGGCGGCGTGCCGCAGGTGCCAGGTTGACTCCTGGAGCGCGCCGCTCTCGTGCAGGGCAATCGCCTTACTCACGTGCTCCTCTGCAGACAAGTCGGACATGGCCGGTGCATAGGAATGCTGGGAACGGGTGTCCTTGATCGTGCTGGCCGAGTCGCTGGTGGCAGCTGAAAAAGATGCCCTGCCGGCCGCAACATCGTGGAGAGGAGAAGCCAAGGCCCGGCCTCTCTCATCCTCCTCCGAAATCCGAACATCGTCCGTTGACGGCCGGCTTGGATTTGGCGAAGGCTGTTGAGCAGGGCGGAATGCTTCGGTGCTCAACTTGCTCCGCTCGTGTGACCGCCGTAGCCCCGGCTCATCAAGCCTGCGGCTCCCTCCAGCGCTAGATGGCCGAGTTGGCGGAGACGGCGGGGGCTGTCCACCCAGAGGATGAGCCTGGACGTTGCTTCTGGGCGATAGGGGAAGCTGGTCCAACGAAGGTCGCCCGTGGTGGTCATCAGGCAGAAGGGCCGACGATCTCTGCACGGCCTTCCCGCGGGGTAACGCGAGCTGTGAGTGATTATATGACTGTGCCAGGCCATCGTCTCCTGGGCCATCCCGAAAACCTTCACTGGTCATACTCATAGGGGTGCTGGCTGAATCGTCTGCGAGGAAAGAAAGATGGCTATCAGATGACGGTTGGCGAGCTGGTGAATCGAAACTCGGCGTGCCCGCTCTGCTCAAGGGTCTTGAAAAGTTGAATTGCGGTCGGGGTAGCCCAATGACATCGGAGGCGATCGATGGCGAGCGTTGGCAGGGCGGGTAGGCGGGAGACAGAACCCCGCTGCCGGAAGAGAGCTTCCGGGAGCTCTGGGAGTGATACGAGGTGCTCAGTGTACTGAAGGCCTCGTCGTCGGTTGATTCAAGCGGCGAGGACATCAGGCTGGAAGTGCGTTTGGAGAACATTGTCCGCGGAGGGAGAAGGCCCATCGAGTCAAACGAGTTCTTGGCAGTCCTCTCGGGCGAACTGGCTATGAAAAGATAAGGTCCCGGATGTTGCTGGTTCAAAGCATCCTGTGTTGCCGCCCCCGCATCTGCTGATTTCTCGTGAGAAACATTGGGCTCTATCGGCGATGGCGACTGTTCCCTACGTGCCCCGACGCCGAAAAAGCCCTTCCCCTCACTTGCATCGCTCGGCTGCCTTCCCTTCAACAAGGGCGCAAAGTTGTTCGGCGGGGTCGGTAGCGGGATGGACTCGTCGGGAGTGGGTGGGATGTGGCTTAGGCGGGGGTGGACCGATCTGGGTCGGTTGTCGAGATCCTCGTCCACCTCGGTCTTCAATCCAAGGCCGAAAAATGGTTGAGTCTGATGCCCGCCGTAATCGCCATCGTCAGACGCCGAATCCTGCGACAGGGAGCGGAAATAGTCGGATCTGCCCTGAACAATCAACGGACTCTCGACGGTCAACGGCGGCAGCCGGCTCATGCGTCGCCCCTGCTTCGCGCTGTCCTCGAGTTGTTTCGCGAGCAGCCGGCTTTGTAGCGCAAATGCATCGAGTGGTGAGAGCTCCGGGGGGACTTCGCCAGCTATGTGGAGGCGGGGGGAACGCAGCGGGCGCGAAACGGAAGCTTGCGATTTCGATCTAAGGTCAAGGAAGTCGGGCCGTGGGTTCGACATGGCGAGGTTTGTGGGGTTGAACGCAGAGTGCAATCTCCACGCGCCGCAGTGTGCGAGGTCTTGAAAGCCGGCGTGTTTTTGAGGAGCGGCGCAGCAGCCGGGGGTTCGGAGGAGAGAACCTTAACGTCGGCTGGAAAGACGTTAGGGTGGCTGTGCTGGCGACAGACTCAACGGGAGTTGGAAGTAAACTGTCAAACGCGCATGAAGTATAAGGTCAAGTCAGGCCACAACTGGCAAAAGATGGGTGGTGGTTGCGACTCCAACCAAGCAGATCGACCCAGAGCGGAAAATTGTCGAGTCGAGCCGCTAGAAAATGACAGGGCGTGATTCACGCAGCAAGATGCGGGTAAATCGTCCAGCGCCCAGCCAGGTTGAGGCCCTTTTTTTTGAAACACTGTCGATTGTTTCGAGGGGTCGTGACGAGGGCAGTCTGTTTCAATGCCAGTGCCGGTTTTGGTGCAGCGATAAGCGGCGCATCAGGGACGAATAATTGAAGGCGGGCGGGCGTCCCAGGGTGGCTCTGCGCAAATGTCCGCTTCCGACCACGGAGGGGCAGAGAGAGGGTATTTCCGTCAGTCAATGAAAGCGAGCGGTTGTCAACGACACGATCGAAAGTCACGGTTGCAACTCAAGAAGCAAGAAACCAGAGGACAGTCACGTTTGGCCGAGGAAGGGCGAGAAACAGGGGAAGCACCTGCGAATGGGGAAGTGGATTAGTAGATCCAGGGCAGGGGCCCAGAAGCTGTGTCTGTGCCTGGAAAGGGGAAGGTCAGGGCAAATTAAGCCCAAAATTGCAGGACGCTAGTACAGATACGGCAAGCTTCTCCACAAGTCCCTGAGGGCCAGAGCAAGTGCTAACGGCGCTGTACCAATCTAGCCACATCCTGGCTGCCCGATACGGGTTACACAGATAAAAATCGGCGGCTTGCTGGACTCCCCCTTTTTCTACTCTTCTAGTTCCATGTGGATGGCCCGCCACGACCCTCCCGCTCCTACCCGCCCAGCCGCCATGCTGAACAAAGCTCTTTGTTGGCCGCCACGTCGGCCCAATGCTAGTTTCTCTACACGTGTACAGTTACGGCATTTCACGTTCGTGTCTGCATCGTCCGCCTGCGCAGTGTGGCAGGGCTCAACGCCAACGTCATTTTCCCCTGGTCGTTCTGTCGGTCAATGTATTCCGCCGACGGCGCTAAAACCGTGTCGACGCCTCAAGAATGATCGGCAACGCTAGTGGAGACCCACGGGATGGAGTCCGTCGGCAGGTGATTTGGACCCTTGGCCTGGGCCTGGTTAGCCACTCAGGCGCAAAGCTTGATTTATCGATCAGTGCCTTTGTTCAACGAGAGCTGTATTCTGTGCCACCGAAACACAGATATTGTGCTCTTGCTTTACTGGGAATGGGGTGTCGAGGCTGCTGTTTTGTCGTTGAATAGTTCCAACTTGCTGCTCCGATATCGTCGGTCAGAGCGGTCAAAAGCGAAGCGGGTTCGATGCGGGTTGAACAGCTGTCCAGAAACCCCTGGCATTCTTTTAGGCGGACCAATAATTATCTGAAGATCGGCTGAATGAGCTTGCAAGCATCAACACAGGGCCAGATTCCTCACTACGAAAATTAACTAATAGACAATAAGATGAACGCGCAGCCAATAACAGACAGTAGGTCGGATATTATATTGGACCGTTTTGTGCAATTTGATTATTTGACATCCATCAATTGGCCTAGACAAGCGGGCAGGGTTCTCCGCGATCCCCGGCAATTGGGACCTGCATGTGCAAGTCATTTGGTGGCTTGCGGCACGCAGGAAGCTGAGTCCGGTCCAGACAAGACTGAAGATTCAAGTTTGGCTCTGTTGGTGTTTATAACAGGCATTAGACAGCCATCATAGTACTCTATGCACTTGGTGCGAACATTGGCCTGGAGGCATTATGGGATATGGGGAGGCAGAGAGCTTTTAGGCGTAGACTGGAGGTCGCAGAACTGTATTATTAGATAGATCTATTTTGTAGATGCGCGACTAAGACCATAACCTGGGCTGTATTATTTTGTCCTTGGTCAATGTCCATCTTGTTTCCACATACTCGTTATGGATGTGTGCTACAAAACGGAGGAGGATCAACTTGGGTATTCTCTCATCGAGTTGTGGATTTGAGCTATGCAGCACCGAGACAACCAAGTACTACCCGTAAGACGTTCCGAGTCCTCCATCCAATGGCTATATATCTAGTTGGGACCAGATCGTAGTGCATACCCATCTTCAATGTTTGAATCGATGCCCCTGTTACTCCCATAAGAACCGAACCATGTCCATCCTTTCCCCTTTGTACTTGGAAGCTTGAAGAGGCTCCTGGGATTGCCCCAGCATCATTGTCTCTCTTACTGAGTGCAACCTTTTCTCGGCCTCGGAAATCATGAAGCTGTCCGGCACAACGGCCGCCTGAGAGACCGCTGACCCTGTCTCATGCGACAATCCCACAACCCCGTGAGCCTTCTCATTGTTCATGGTTTGACTCAATCTACGTATGATCCACAGGGTGTGCTTGATGTATTGATAGGGTAGTGAGATTCTTACAGTTTTGTGCAAAAGCTGGCTTGTTTGTGGAACGACCTTCACCTGCCTTGAGAAGAACAACCAACCGCTTCCTCCCGGAACAGCTTCTCCCTAGTCCGGGCATTCGTAAAGGAAGGTGCTTCCACCATGGCAACGCTGTGGCCATCCCGATCGCCAACTAACCCCACAGTGTTCACTCAATGCCGGATCGGCCACAATCAACTTCCAGCACTTGGTGTCTTGGCTACCTAAATCTAGAGGTCCTTCCACACAAGCAGCATTAACCACCTTGCAGCCCTATCGCCAACCACCTAGCAATGCAGCAACAGGACGCAAATTCCCGACCGGGCGATTCGCCGACGGCAAAGCCTCCAAGCCAAATGGGGGAGTCCAAATCCCCGCCGGCGGACTCCCCGCCCACAGGCGCCGAGGAGCAATACTACGACCGGCTCATGGATATATTCCTGAGCAGCAGCACGGCCAACGAAACCTTAACCCACCTCCTCCTCTATGCATATTTCTTCGGCAGCCCTCCCGGCACGGACGCCAACCAGTCCCTGCCGAGCCCTCCACCCAGCCCTGGCATCTAGCAAAACATGGGCCGGACGACGACAACAACACCAGGGAACAGGACAGTACCAGATACATCGCGGGAACGGGCTCGGGCCAGAGGCGTTCGAGTTGCTGGGACACAGCCTATCCAGTACAGCGAGGGTCAGCGTCACTAGCCGATAAGGGGATGGTGTGAAGTGTTCGGGTCCATACCCGCAGATAGCGAATAATCATTGCTGATTCATTGCATGTCTATCGCCGATTACAGAGTGGATGGGCCGCGACTTGTGTTGATACTAATCACACCCCAGTTGAGAACTTGAGACCGAGTGTCGACGACCAGCCGCCTTCTCCGCAGTCAATATATATCGCAAACGGCAACTTGAAGGAACACAAAACTCTGTTGGCCTGGCTACCTACCCCGTAACTCCTCTCCCATGCATCTAAGGCACTTGTATCACGGCCAAAACCGGCTCAAACCCAAACAGCCATAGCAACAGCAGCAGCGGCAAACAAAAACGACAACGGAAACAACGACGCACCCTCTAGTCTTCACCTCAGAGATCCTTCGACCTCATCTTCTTGAGACGGACGCTGCCCTCGAACAGCGCGCGGTCGATCGCCGCAGCAACCGTCAGGGTGCCGCCGACAATGGCGCACAGCCCAGCCAAGAAGCCAAGGAACGTCTTGGCCTTCTCCTCGCGGTTGATGACCTTCATGGGCGAGATGTCCTGCGGTCGCACGCAGCACGTCAGCCGGGCAAACCCCAGCGAATTGTCAAAGGGTTGCAAAGAACTTACATAGGAGAAGAAGACACCCGGGATGCCGCCCCGGGAGTGGAGGCGCTCCTGGTGGCCGTCGGCGCCGTCGTCGCCGCCCGCGAGGCTGCGCTTGTGGCTCGTGGCCGAGTACTGGTGGGTCTCGACGCTGCCGTCGGCCGAGGCGCCGAAGGAGCCCAGCTCGGCGTGGTGCTCCTCGCGGAAGCCGGCCCACGTCTTCTCCCAGCCGAGCGGCAGGTACGAGGTGGGGACGATCTTGATGAAGTACATGTAGTTGTAGTTGACGTCGTCCGTCTCCTGGCTGGTGCCGTCGAGCGGGTTCAGGTGGTGGTTGGTCCACGGCAGGTCCCTGTTGCCGAGCTTCTTGTGCAGGCTGTCGGGCAGCTGGGGCCCGAAGCGCAGGTGGTGGATGATGTGGGTGAAGGTGTGCTGGGTGGGGGTGTTCCAGTAGTTCTTGAGGTCGTGCACGTGCATGTTGCCGTTGCTGAAGCTCCTGCCGGGGGCGATGTGGAAGTTGCCCACCACCTTGTTCACGCGCAGGCCGCCCTCAATGCGGCAGCCCTCCAGCCGCTGCTCGTCCAGCTTCTCGGCGTAGTGCTCGCGCTCGCACTGCTCGATGCCCTCGCCCCTGCCAAAGGCCCACGCGGCCTGCGCATACGCCTCCTTGACCTCTTCACAAGTGTTGCAGCACCCGGCCCGCTGTGCGTTGGGGGGCGGGGTCGCGCCGTAGCAGGGCCCGCAGTATGCTGGGTCGAGGTGTGTGGCCTTCTCGTCCGTCGCATGCCTACCAGCGGAATTAGCCTTCCGCCGCGTGCCCATCCATACCGGATTGTAGCCCAGCTTACAGAGCTAGCGCCTTCGAGTCAATGTCCCCGCCACCCTCGCTCATTGGCCGCAGCCTCGTCTTTGAGACACCGTGGTGGACGCCGTGTTGCTGCTCCCCCGAGACATCCATGACATCGAGGGTGAGCAGCTCGCACGGCACGCGGGGAAATGTGATGTTGAGGTGGATCTCCATCCGCTCGGCTGCAGAATGCCACCTAGACGTCAGCTTCCTGCAGCATTGGCCGACCCGGATGCCTTCATACCTCTACCCTTGTCCACGACCAGCTCCGGGTGCACGACTATCCTCCGGTAGTCGGACCACTCGCCCCAGGCCAGGAAAAACACCACAACGAGCGACACTATCGTGACGATGCCGCCAGATGTTGTCCTGATCCGCGCATCCTCGACTGTTTTTGTAAAGGCATCGAGCTTGGTGAATCTCGACTTTGCAGCCATGGTGCCTATCGCGCGCGGCGGCAGCGCTCCGACCTAGAATCGTCCTCGAGCTGAAGTTCCACCGCGGGCCGAGAGTCCGGGGCGAATCGAGTATAAATCGCAAGGCGGGGGGGGGGACGAGTGCAAAGTCAAAAAAAAGTAAGGAGCGGCATCAATTGATCATTGAACAAGGTAGCATGGATACCGAGCCTCTCGGCTTCCCCACGATCTAATCGGCGCACTGTCGGGCAGTTCAAAAGTTAAGGCCACCTAACCATCCACAGCCGCAGCTTAGTGGCGTCGGCCCTTCTCATTGGATCGGGAGCCAATGGAGGGGCGCACTGGCCACACAGCTGCCGCCAGCTTGAGCGGGTCTTTCTGGAACGGTTTGTCTCCACTGTCTCCTGCGGATATTCTTAGACTCGACATCGAAAATGACTTGGAAGGTGAGATGGAGATGTGACAAGACGGATTTGAGCTGAATCTTTGGTTCGATGTCCGGGCCAACACGTGATATACGAGCCATGTGGCGTTCCAGACCAATGGTATTAGGTTTCCCGAATGCGGTTTGCCTCGAAGGCCGAAGCTAGCGGGTTGCTATTGTACTCGGAGCTCCTTAGTATTGTATCTGATGTGTATGCTTGCGTCTATATCATGGTCCCCGAGCATTGCTAAACTGTGTTTTCTGCCGTCCCTCGTCTTCCTTACTGCCACCAGCAGACAATCCACCTCCATTTTCCCACCATCGTCAAACCCAAATACACATTCTTATCCCAACACACAGAAACAGACACAACCGACACCCCATCCATCATGTCCAGCCCCGAGCCACAGGAAAAAGCCCAGCCGGAAGACACCCCCCTCCCACCGCCGCTCATCACCTTCCCCTCAGCCAACGTCCTGGTCCGCCTGCACCACCCCTCCGACGCGCCCGCCATCCAAGCCGCGGGCGACAGCCCCCGGATCGCATACTTCATGGGCCGGGCCTTCGCCTCGCCCTTCCCGCTCGCCCTGGCACACTACCTGGTCGGCTACGCCAACACCATCACGGCGCCGGGCCGCCCGGACCCGCTGCTGTGCTACGCCATCTGCGACGCGGCGACCAACACCTTCATCGGCACCATCGGCGCCAAGCCGCGCGACGACGTCGAGAGCGGGACCTTTGTGGTGGGCTACTGGCTTGGCGAGAAATGGTGGGGCCGCGGGATCATGACCGAGGTGTTGCGGTGGTATGTGAAGTGGGGTTTTGACACGTTCGACGGCGTGCGGCGGCTGGAGGGGCTGGTGCATGAGAAGAATGACGGGAGCAAGAAGGTGCTAGGGAAGGCGGGGTTTGTGTATGAGGGAACGAGGCGGAAGGCCGGGGAGAAGGATGGCGAGGTGTTCGGGATTGAGACGTTTGGGCTGTTGAGGGAGGAGTGTGTGTAGCTTTGGGGGATCGGGGAAAGGGGGGTTTGGATAATTGTTAGTTTCGGATTGTCGAGAGACTGGGGTGTCTAGAGGAAATGGTTAACACCAATACAACAGTATCCGTATATTCCTTTTAAAATCCTGCCTGTGGCAATACTCGCCTGAGGCTATCAAGCTGTGCTGCTGTCCGTAGATGATACTGCTAGAGGTATTCATCCCGAGATCCCCAACGGCTCGTCATGACGCTGCGCGTCTCATGCCTTGAGTCTCGCACTGCCGGCAATGTCATTCAGCGCGTCCTCGACCAAGAAACTAAGCCTGACTGTCAGCAAAACCCCCCCCCAACAGAACCCTACAGACAAACAGACTCACTTGTACATCAGCACCGTCGGCGCGATTGTCCCCAGATGCCACAAGCTATGCGCGTCCAAACTCCCCCACAGCGGCGCAAAATCCAACAATTCCAAGCTCATCACCATCATGACCCACGCGACCACCGCGGCCGGCGTCGCCGCCCACGCCCTCCCCGTCTCCCGGTACCTCCTCCAACTAAACACACACCACAGCAGATTCTGCACCGCGCCCACCGCCACATTCGCCGCCATGTTATACGTATAGTCCCACCTCCACAGCTTCAGATACCCAACATGCGCCACATACAGCGCCACACACAGGCCCGTCCACGCGCGCAACACACTCCGCGTCCTCGGCGCCGCGCGATCCAGCCGAAAGACCCTCACCACGGTATAGTACATCCCAAACAGCACCGACGCGGCCGCGGCGAAGTAGTCCAGCTGCTCCGTGAGCGCAAAGTCGCGCGCATGGAACACGGCGCTGCAGAGCCACGTCGCGATGCCCAGGCGCGCCACCAGCACATAGTAGCGGCGCAGCGGGTACGCGCGCGGCACGCGCCGCAGCAGCCCGTGCCGCAGCCCGTGGTAGTGCGCCGCGAGGTTGCCGAGCGAGAAGAGCACCGACAGCGGCTCCTGCAGCCCGAGCAGCCGCCGGAACGGCCACTTGCCGTGGAACTGGACCACGGGCTGCGGCGGCGCGCGCGCCGTCCGCCGCGCCGTCACGATGTGCTGGCACGTGTAGTCGCACTCGGCCGGGCAGGTCCAGAGGAGGAGGCGGCGGTGGAGGGCTGGAGCCAACGGGAGGGTCGGGGTTAGCGGGTCGCCGGCGGGAGGGTGTTGTTATTGGTTGGAGGAAGAGGGGGATGGGACATACGGATAGGCGTGTGATGCGCTGCGTCGGGGCCGCAATTTTCGTGTTTGCAGACCTGGGGAGATGTTAGAGCTGATCGTTGGTGGAGTGCAGAAACAGAAGGACGAACCGCGACACACTCCTGGAACTCGGGCAGTCTATCGCCAACCGACGCCGCTGCGGGCCCGACGAGCAAAAGACATGTCAAAAGGAATAATCGCAGCAGGGCCGCTTGGCCGGATCTCCCCCGTAAAATGTTCAACATGGCGACGGCATTTGGTTGTGGAAGGGACGAGTGGGGTCCAGTTTGAAAGCCGCTCGGGAGACGCGATTGTTTCCATCGCGCGCGGATGGTCGGCCCCACAAAGCTGCGTGTGGTTGCCTGCCGCCTGTTCAGTGCTGAGAGCCTGAGAGTGAGCTCATGTTCCACAGGCTTCGCAGGGCCGGCAGGCCGGGTTTAGTTTTAGGGATGGATGCCCCGAATTCTACCAAGGTACATACAGAGTTTCTCAGCCGAGATTCGGGGATACGGGGCAACAAACGCACTCCAGCGTAACAACCGTTTCTTCCAATGAAGCCTGAATAATATTATGCCATGCACAACTGCGAGGATGCAATTTCGGCTTCCTGGCTCCAGCTATGGCTATCCCTGTCCTCTACAAGGCAGTCTGCATATCATTTTGAACCGTGTCTCGTCGCCTAGGTCTGTGTATTTAAGCAGCTACCTAAATGACTAGGCGGTGGGATGGAGTAGGTGAGCCCCAGTAAGTGGTAATATATGTACTCAAACCCCCTCCGTCCATCCTGATGCATCATGACATCAATATTCATCGTCTCCTTCATGCGTGACTTCGTTTTGTCTTTAGGTCCAACTCCAATCTATGCAGAGCCAACAAGCCAACTCTGCGCTCCCGCTGGGATAGGAGCAGGAGAATTCGATACTCCCGACAACGAGAGGGTGGCGGGGATCATAAAACCCAGTCGTTTCGTTCCACCGACATGACAGTCATAACTTTTCATGAAACCATCCATGATGAGTGTGTAGAGGAAAAAAAAGAAGAGGAAAGGAAAGAAGCGAGTGTAAAAGTGACAAAGGAAACATCTCTCAGAATCCCCCACTTGTCTGCCAACTGCCAGCCACCAAGCGGGTATAAGAGGTAGGCGGAAACCAAACGCCCACCGCGATATGAACACGCTCCAAACTGACATATGTTCAATCCACCAGCAGGGTATTTCCTTCCGCATCATAATTTCACACCATCAGTCCAACTTCGTGACGTAAATCAAGCAGACGTCGTGAACATCATAAACAACATGACGCCCGCCAAGGTAAGAGAGTCTTCCAAAGAGAGGCGGAAGCAGGACCGAAACATATACAACGAAGCAGAACAGCGTCTGGGAGAGCAGGCGCGCCCACGTTGTTACAAGGGCGACTCGCGTCGGCCGGCTGGTTCCAGTTTGCGGAACTCCTTGAGGCGCTGGTCGATGTAGGCCAGGCGATCGGCCAACGTGTTGCGCGACGGCGCCGCGCCCGAGGTTGTCGAGAACTGCTGCACCGTCGCGAAGGGCCGGCCGAGCACGCCCAGATCGATGCTGCCGCTTTGGTGGCCACGATGCGCGCGGTGCGGGAAGCTGTAGCTCGAGTTTGAGCCTGGGAACGGCGAGCCAAGCCGGGGTGGTGGCGATCGGCCGGCTGCGACGACTGGCGTCTCGACATTGGGCATGCTGGCCGAGGATAGCAGAGTCGGCGCCGGTGGGATTGCCGGGATGAAAAATCCGTCGGCGCGGTTCGCTGTATTCGATGAGTGGGCTTCCCTCGTCACGTTGGCGTCCGCTGATGCGGCGCCGAAGGTCGGATCGAGCCATAGGTCGGAATTTATGCTGGGGCGCATGCGGGGGACACTAGACTGTGTGTGCCGCCGCTTTTGTGTGCCTGATCGACTGAGACGGACAGGCGATTGGAGCGTCCTCCGCGCCCCGACCGTGTTGCTAAGTCTGCGTGGCATGGTGCCGCTCAGGCCCAGGGGAGCAGCAAGAGAGCCGGAGGAACTCGGCCCGTAGCTGCCGGCGCTGAAGGGAGACCCTAGCCGGCGGCGCTCCGCAAATGATGGCTCACCCTCAAAGGCGCCCAGACCTTTGGGTGCGAGAATGGGCGAGGGACCTCGCTCCGCATTTTCTGGTTTTGACATTGCAAGCTGGGCCAGGGGACCAGTAGGCAGCATGCTCTTCGAAGTGCTCAAGGCAAGCGACTTGGACATGTCCTGGGTCGCGAAGGGCGCTGGTGAACAGCGACGGTTCCAATGGCGGGCGGCGGCTTGGGTAAAGGGAGTGGTGGCTTGTGACATGAATCGGCAATTGTTGGCTCGTGAGCTGGCCTTCAACTTGCACAGCTCCCGCAAATGCGCGCGGGTGGCCGCGCAGGTATGAGGCCACTGGATAAACGTGCTTGAAGTTCCTGCCGTCGGGGTGGCGCTCCCGCTCTTGTTGCCTGCGCCAGGATTTCCGGCTCTAGCTAGAGCTTTGGAGCCTTTCCAGCTCCTTTTCGCCTCGCGTGCGACACGGAGGCAGACGCCGTGCGGTGGAATGCTGCTCTTGCCCATGCGAATTGGGGTGACCTTGGGATCCTGGAGGTACAGCACGAAAGTCGACCATAGATGGTCGCTCATGGCCCTGGTCCACGGCGCTTTCCTCGCGTTCCCCTGGAGGTCTGTCGTGTGCTGAGATCCTGCATCCTGCCTCGGTACGAAATGGCCGTTGTCCTTGCTCTCGTCTCCAAAATCGTCACAGCGGTCCTCGTCCGAAATATGCGAGAAGCGGCTAAACGAAGATGCGCTCGTCTGCGTTGACCTCGCCGTGGAAGGCCTGCTGGATTCATAGTCTCGGTCCGGCGTTGATTCGCCGCTGCTGGCGGTGGAGTCGGTGGTCCAATTGGGGTACCGAGTTGATGGCATCGACGGCTCGAAATCGGGCACCGGCGTCTTTGGCAAAAAGTCTCTCCCGCGTGGTTGAAGTAGGTGGATATCCCCTTGGCCATCACAGTGAAGCTCTGGAAAGAAATCATGGCCATCCATGGCGAAGTCGTCAAGGTTGATTTCGGGCTCCTCGATGCTCGGTATCGGAAGGTCGGCGGCCGCAACAGACGCTAGAAATTGTTGCGTCGGCGCAGTGAGCTGGGAGACTACACGTCTCCTCAGCTTCAGGCGCGGTCTTGGGGTCGAAGGGATGTGGGCCTCCTCGGTCTGGAGCCCAGGTTCCGGCGTCTTGGGCGCCTCATGGCCGGAGAACCTGAAACACCGCGGCAGGGTCGCGGAGCCGGAATGTTGATTCATCTTGTCTTGGAACCGGAATGCCGGGGCGTCATTAAGGGGTCGCGACGGACCACTTGGTGAGCAGTGCTAAGACACCAAACTAGCGCTCCCGCGCAGCAAGGCCCTGTCGATCAGATGGCAGTGCTAGTGTCAATCGGCTGCAGGACGCCCGTGATAAGCTTGGTAAGTGCGTCGCGCGACGTTTTTGCTGGCAGCTTTTGGCACTTTCGGCACGCGTTAGCCAAAATCGGATGGCTGGAGGAGGCGTGCGGGCCGGTATCCAAGTGCAAGTTATGCGACAATCGCAATTCCTAGGTTCAGGGTTTCCAGTTTGGATGCGCCAATGCTCAGCCGAACGGAGCAGACACAAAAGTTGTCGTTAGAGGTTGCGAGTAACAGAAAAAACTAGAAACAAGAAAAGGCGTCAAAAAGAAACACGGTCGTCGGGGTAGTCGGGAGAGGAGCGCAGCGCTGTAACTAGGGTGCTGTTTGGAAGGGCGTCGTGATAAGATCGTGATGTCGTGAAGCGCCCAGGACCTTGCGCCGAGCGCAACCGGTCGTCAATTGGGTCGCAAAAGAGTGACTGCGCTGGGGGGAAAGGAGGAAAGGGGAGGGTCGGATCCGCGATGATGGGGTGCTTGGGATATGTAACGGTGCCGGGCGCATGCAGGAAGGGGAGTGAACGACCTAGGGTCTGGGGGTGGTGGTGGGCAGGGCCGCGAGCTGGATGTGGATTAGCCTGCCAGCGCCCAGAAATCCAGTGGGCCAGACCCGCTCTCAGGTTCGAGCCCCCACCAGGACCCACGACCTGGGGAGCGGAACGGTTGAACAGCGGCCAGTGATGGAGAGCCACAGAAGCAGGCGTGCTCGTCTCGAGTGGCATGTAATTATGTATGTACATGTATGTACCGTGCAGGGTTGCCGGCTCCGTTGAAAACCAGGATCCCTTCTCTGCAAGTCGGCTGCTGCAACAGCTGCAGCGGAGTCGCGCGATTCCCCTGGCCCAGCCGGTCAGGCGTGGGATTGCCGCTGATGGGCTGCAAGCTGTCGTGGGTTCTCTGGTTTGAGAATCGTGGGCCGATGCCAGCAAGCCGCCGGCGGCTGGGAAGCCTCACCGGCAGCCGGCACCAGTCGGGCAGCGCCTGGGGGCTGGCAGCAACGCGTCAAGAACCGCACCGGACTTGGGCTTGGGTTGGTCCGTTCAGGCAATGCGCGTCCGAGAGCTTGAAGAGGAACCCCTGCTGATTCTCTGGTGGCTAGAAACGTGCACGACAGTGCTCACAATGCACCTATGTACAAAAACGACCCTCGACGCTAACCACGAAACTACGTAACGGATGCAGCGCATTCGAGAGGGCCCCGAAGAATCCCAGGAACCCAAGCCTGGAGCGGTCGTGTGGCTTGAAGGCGCGCAACACGGCGGCTGGTGGAGTCAACAGCGAATGCGCCAACAGCGTCAGTGGAGCACCGAGACAGGAGAGAAAGCTTGCGATTTGTGGTTTGCCATTCGCGAATCCTTCTGCTGGACCGACGCACGCGTCACACGAGGGAAAAAAGAAGGACTCGGGATGCGTGCACTGTGGTCGAATGGCTGTGGCTCATTGAGCTCAAGGGGGGCGAAATCAAGAGGCTGGGGAAGGTTTGTGATGCAAGAGAAGGTACGGATATGCGGGTTCCAAGCGAATGGAAGGGGTGCGACGAGATGACTGCCACGGGGAACAAGAGATCTCCTCTCCAGACAGCAACAACAACAACAACAAAATCATCATCCATCCAGCGAAACCACCCCCTCGATCTCAGCCATATTGATTCTGATATTTTAGCCTAATTCTGCTTGATATTGATTGCAATTATGGAATATGTCGTACACTCACCACTTGCACAGCTGGGACTTGGACTTGAAGCCGGGCGAGGTTGGGGGGCCAGGGGCACAGGTATCTACAGTGTGAGGGGTTCGAATCGGACAGGAGCGGCAGACGCGTCTTTTCGCGTTTCCTTGACGCGCTAGGACATGCAAGTTTAAGTGGTTCTTGGCCGTTACGGCAGTCGAAGCAACTCATCACCACCCTCCATCGAACTTTGTTCAATGATGTCCATCATTTGCGTTTCAGTCACTGCACCTCCTGATACTCAGTATCTATGTACAAACTTGTATATTTTGCTCAGGAATAACGGACTGCAGTTGTTGAAACAATTTCCTTGACAAGACTGTCCGTTCGCGCCTGTGATCGCGCTTCTGCCCGTGCACCACTAGGTAGTTTACAGGGGCTGGACTGTGACCCGGGACGCCTAACGTTGCATCATCCATGTTCACCATCGGCTGGCATCCCGACTGACTCCGTCCAGTGTGACCGCGTCAACTACACCGCTCCAAAACGCATGCGTGTTCAGTTCACACCGATGGTGAAGACCCTTGTTCGGATGAATTTTCAGAAGATTTTTTGGCCAACCGAACGCGAATCTGATCGGTCTTCGGGCTTGTAGCCGAGCTGTCGACGGGTTTTCGTCCCAACTCCAGCCTCTGACTTCTGTCAATCTCTCCCAATCTGCCAAGTACATTCAAAGTATGTCCATACCTTGAGTATTCGTGTTCCGCAAAATGGTATTTATGCAGGTACTTACACATGGTGTTGCTTGACAGGCGTAACCTGTTTCTTCTGCAGTAGCCTCGCAGGGGGCCACGAGGAGATGCTCTTTGCCGACAGCAACAGTTCGGCTGATGACCCCTATTCCCACATAAACAGAGACGGGAGGCGGAGCTTTGCATCCTCTAACGCCAGAACGGCCGTTTACAAATTGTAATGGCTTCATGCACTATCTCCATTCTTTTAATACAAGAGATAATCACATCCTCAAGCTCACAAGCCCGACCTACATACCTTGGGTAACTTTTGATGTGCTCCAATCACTTGTGGCGTACGGAGCGTCAAGTCTACATGAGTCCCAAAACCCAAATCATGTCACTAGGTTTACCCCGCCGTGCCTAAAGACCTCTATCTATTTTCGCTTTTAACGATTGTTCTAGTATATATGTAATAATAGACGCTGGATTGTTATAAGTCATATTATATTACATTTGCAATATTAAGCTTTATTCTATTAGATGATTGTTAATTATACTAATTAGTTTATTATTAGTATAACTATATTACTATATAGTAAGATTACTAAAATACTTTAATATATATATATAGATAATATACTTTAAAATGAATTATATAGTACTATAACTAAATACTAGTAAAT
>MU853418.1:667994-683072 GCA_033297235.1 Trichocladium antarcticum
TTATTACATATACAATAGAGCAATCGTTAAAAGCAAAATTTGGTGTGGGTTTGTTAGTAAGACGGCGGGGTGAGCAGATAAGAATTTTAGTTTTGGGACTCATGTAGACTTGACGCTCCGTAGTGGCGGCTAATTATCCGATATCCGAGGCGGGCTCCCCGGTAATTTGGGCAGACTGGTTCAGGATTGGATGGGAACCATGCAACTGCCGTCCGTCAAGTGCGAAACTGGGCATCATTGAGGCAGCAACGATGCCGATTCTATCCACGTCATTGGCTCAGCGGATTGGCATGAGTGGTTCCGTCTCCCGTCCTTGTTGTTAGAGCACTACCAGCTTTGCGGCGAGTCAGTGGTAGTTGAATGGTAGGCGGACATCACCACCACGGTCATTGGGCTTGGTGCTGCGCCTGCTTCCTCCATGCCCAGTCGAGATTGCCCACGTTGTTTCTCAACAACTGGGAATATAAGGCCAACGTAGGTCATGCGGCCCTAATGTGCATCATTTTCGGGTAGGTACATACGACATGGAGCCTGCCCTGCTTGGGCCTCAGCCTCCATCATCGGACCCCACACCAAAGTTTCCCCCTCATGCTCAGCTTCTCCAGGAACTTAACTTGCTTGCGGACAAGACAACAGCGCAACACGACGAAATTATATATTTTCCCCAGTTCCCTTAACACAGCTGTTTTCAAAATGGGTATCCTTGTTGATATTGTCACGCTCGACAACCTGATGGAAAAGATGCCGCGATGGGATCCAAATGGTTCCAACCACCTTTACGCTCTGGTTGACATGGGCAGGTAAGCCAGAAATAATCCTTCTGCTTCTGCTTCTGTTCCTGCCGAGGCCGTAGGCCATGACCTCTTGTCTCGCGCAACGCCAAGTCATTGGTCTGACGCTCCTCCAAGCAACGGCATCCGCTTCTCTATCTCAGATCTCTCTCCGCCCCGCGCCCGGTTACTGAAATGCATCTACCGGGAGCGGGCCGCCATCTCCTTGTTCGATGCCCTGAGTGGGCCATCGTTACTCTTCCCCCCTGAGACAATCGGGTTGGTCTCACAAACTCTGGCGCGCTTCAAGGCTATTGCCATTGACGACTACGGGGTTCCCCCGACCCAAGTGAGGGTATTTGCGACAGAAGCAATGCGTCGCGCCCAAAATGCTGACGCGATGCTCGAAGCCATCCATGTAGCCTCCCCCGATCTAACCGTGCATATCCTGGCGCCCGAGGTCGAGACGCTATTCGGAGCAGTGGGGGCCGGCTCAGGCTTCGTTGATATGAAAGGCTTGGTCCTCGATCTCGGCGGTGGCAGTGTCCAAATGACATACTTGGAGACAAACGCTGCGAAAGCCAGTGGTGGGGGGGATAACTTTGAAGACTTTGATCGGGAGATTGCCGCAGCGCTTGTGGGACAGAGCCTTCCCTTCGGCGCCGCCCGTCTGATCAAGGTGCTCGAGAGCTCCGATGATGATGCGTTAGCAGCCGCGAAATCACAACTCGCTGGCGGCCTAAGCGAAGCATTCGGAAAATTACGCGCTACATTTCCGTCTCTTGCGGCCGCCGCCGCCCTGGCCTGGGAGAGTGAGAAGCTGAAAAAGGGGCAGGACAACTCGGGCATCAATATCTACCTCTGCGGCGGGGGCTTCCGAGGCTACGGAAGCATGTTGATGCACAATCATCCAGTCCAGCCCTATCCGATTCCTTCGGTAGGGTCGTTTACCGTCTCGGGCAAGTTGTTCGGCAGAACCAAGGACATGCTGAGAGTCAACAAGTCATTCGACGGCAAGATTTTCGGAATGTCGAAGCGTCGGCGTGCGCAATTCCCTGCCATAGTCGCCGTGGTCGACGCTCTCATCGCTGCTGTCCCCCCCATCCGCTCTGTCACGTTTTGTTCTGGCGGGAATCGCGAAGGCGCTTTGATGATGAGCTTGCCGCGGGAGATTCGGGAAAG
This sequence comes from Trichocladium antarcticum, assembly GCA_033297235.1. Classification (NCBI taxonomy): domain Eukaryota; kingdom Fungi; phylum Ascomycota; class Sordariomycetes; order Sordariales; family Chaetomiaceae; genus Trichocladium; species Trichocladium antarcticum. The sequence continues at coordinate 669,947 of MU853418.1, forward strand.
CAACCCACTGACACTCTCAGAGGCCGCTATGGAGGGATCCGTCGCCTTGGCCCAGGTCAAACGATCAGAAACTATCCAACAAGTTGTGGATACGTTACAGTCCGCGTTGCCTCCCGGCCTTGACTTGCCCTTAACGACTACTATTTTCGGCCTACAACTCGGCACACTCTACACCAACCAAATCTGGACTGGGTTGGGGGAGGATGCTGATGCCAACGCCTCCGCTGCTCTGCATAATGCTGTCAACTGTCCAGATGCTCCTGGGTTAACACACCTATCTCGCGCTGTGCTGGGAGTCACCCTCTGTGCGCGATGGGGAGCGGGCCTGGGACCCATTGATCACCAGTTGTACCAAAACCTTCGAGTCCTGGTGGATTCCGCAGACCCAGATACATCATTTTGGGCCGACTATACAGGAGCTGTGACGGCTGCGCTAGCAATGCACATACGGACATGGCCAAAGACCCAGCACGCAATCGGAGACAACATCAGGTACGCGGCAATGCCAATGTGTGTTCTGCCAAGGTGCTGACCAAAAGAAAAGGTTCCGATCAACGGCAGAGCGAGGCAGGAAGTTCAAGGTCCATTTGGAGATCTTCCTTAACGAGGAGGCAGCCCGTGGAGTTGACCCAAACAGCTTGGTCGACCTCTTCAAGATGGTTGGGAAGCAGAAGCATGACGGGAAGAAAGTGACCGTTACAGTTATTAACACATTCCCATTGAAAGGGAACTGACTGTGTTCGACCGAGTCCATGCCGCTTCAGTCATTCGAAACCGACTTGCAGACGTGGTGACACACACCACAGCCCCACCCGATCCCTTCAGTATCATATATTATTTCTGTTACATTCGTGGGCCCGTTCCATGATAGGAAAGGAGAAGTCATTACTCATCAACACAATCTCGCCAGAAACACATCAAGACACAACCGCAGGCTTGACGGCTCACACTACCGTACGCCACAAATACCAGAAAATGCCCGCGCGGAATAACAACTTTTGCCCTCCCACGAACGCCAGAAACACCTATTGCCGGCCTGTCGGCAAGTGTACAAGGAGGTTTCGGAAACTCCATCAGCGCTCGTTTAGGCATCCTCTCATGCCACTTATTTTCTTGCTGGGCGGCCCTTCGCCAAGATCTTTACCTCCTTTAGGACGATGCGCTCTTTGAACAGCTCATCCATAGGGGAGACCTGCTGCGAGACCTGAGCGTCTGACAAGAGGTTAGTATTGTCATACCATGCCATACGATGTCGGTTCAGAATAACTTACAGAACTCAGGAAGTGCCTGCCATACTTGCTGAAATCTCAAATGCAGTTGGCGGTCATCTCCAAAGGCCTGAAGCCCAGCGTCTCTGATGCTTTCGACCGTGGTGCTTTTGTGGAAGACCCCTGAGTAGACCATGGTCATGGCGTTCAGCAACTCCATGGTTTTTTCGCGGAAGCTGTGCCTCTTCGCACTCATCGGCATCACTATTCTTCCCAGTCAGTGTACGGCGAGCGCAGCCATTGGAGTGGAGTTGTTCTACGAACCCTCTGGATGGAATGGAGCAGCATTGTTTGGTTCTTGTTGTAACATCCAACCTAGTGATTGGCGGTACATCAAGATTATTTGCCACAGCAACAGCCACTTTGTGATGTCGAGCCTGGGGTGCGTGGGCTGCGCGCCACGAGCTGTGTCCTTCTTGTTGCCTAGAAGATGCGTTTCGATGTTGCTCGTGATGTTCCGTTCAAGCTCCGATATTTTCTGGGCAGCAAGCAGACGGAGAGAGTCATGGATTGACGACAGCCGCAAGTCGAACGGGGAGATGGGCTGGCCTCCGGGCTGCTGCCAAAAGACGAGTTGCTTGCAGCTCCAAATCTTCCACATGCATCTCATCTTGAGGAGGTCCAACAGCAACGTTTCGATATGCTGCCCGTGGGAGTTGCCCACCCGGGGGACAAACTCGATGAGAAGCTTGTCCATCTGAGCCTCGAAGTCGATGCTGTTCTCGGATAGGATCTGCTGTCTTGCCCATGGGTAAAGCGTATCCTCGGAAGGACACTCCCCCGGCAATATACCCAATCGATGGATACCCTCCTGGCCCCCTCGGCCCTGTTGATTCGGCAACATGAAGGGACGAGCATTCACTTCCAACAGGGGGCTGTCTATGCTTTCGGAAAAGGAGATGAAGAGGCGGAACTGTCGACCCTCAACGAACTGCCCACGGCATGGCATAAAGGACATTGGGTCGGTCCAGTCCCACCGCGCTTTACCAAGAGTTAGCCTTTACTCTCTGCGCAGTACAGCCATGGCATAACTCACACAGCACCGAGCCAAGCATCGTATGCAGTGGTTTTCGGATGCATGCGAGTCCAGGGAACGGTTGCTTGGAGCATTCCTGACAGACCGGGGATGCATCGCACTGGGAACAACAGTCAGCACGGCGTGAAGGGAAGTTCCAAGGACCACGGGGCCACCTGCCTTCTTCTTATTCATTTTGCAAGGGTAACATGCCCCGAGGCCTCGAACTAGGCTCGTCTCCTCGGCGGACTTGAGAATCCGGGTCTTCTTCTGGGTTGGGGATGAGGCGGCCTGGGGTTGGCCCACAAGGCGCATCTCGGCGGAAGTATGGCCGTGAGGTGTGGCCGACGGGACACTCTGATCGTCGTTGCACGGGGACGGGGATGAAGACGGGGACGGGGATGCTTCGACGAGGATGTTTACATCTCGTGGTGGGGGGTGGGGGTCGGAAAGTATTGGCCAGACATTGGACGACTGTGGTTCCTGAGGCCCAACGTCGGGCATGGGACAATCACCATCCGCATCGGGGGCCGTGGCGGTGGGACCAGTCGGGCCCAGGAGCGTTGGCGTGGCGGCGGGCTTCCCCTCGGAAGGGGCATCGGGTGTGGTTACATCCGTCTCGTTGTCGCCTGCATACCGATCCCAGTCAAAGAAGTCGGAGAAGTCATCACTCTGGGCCGAGCTGCTGGCGGTCTCCTGGTCACCGACACCCCAGTCGTCGAGAGGTGCAGGGCGCCGCAACCCGGTAGTACCCCCATTACGGAAGGCTAGGCGGTCTGAGATGTCAGACATGGTTGGTCCGCGTCTATGTGTCCGGGACTAGCGGAGGCGGGCTTGATATGCAGATGAGACAGCAAACCCAATCCAACACGAGACGGGTCGGACAGGACGACAAGTCAACGAGGCGGAACAAGGCAACCCAAGACGGCCAATAGGTCCGATAGACTCGGGGACACGGTGATGCCAGTGTGGAGTGCTCGTGGTAGAGGGAAGGTTTGAGCAGTCAGACGATGGCCATCCGTCGAGTTTTCTGTGCTCCTAGGGCGTCGCTACGAGGCTTCCTCGCCCGCCCGTCTGTCGCTTACAACCACCGCGAGCCGTCATCACGACTTCCTAAACCGCTGAAGCAGGGGTGCGTGATTGGTCAATTGCAGCCTGGCACGCGTGGGCTTGGCAGCGCCGGACCAATCGTGCCCCTGTGGCTCACCGGAAATCCACGAGCATTACAGAAAAAGAGGTCCTTGGGAGGTCGGTGTCGATGGCCGATGGAGACGGCTCAGACCGTGGCCCGGCGTGCAGTTGAGCGTACGCCAATGCGCGCAAGGTCGTTTTGACTCTGCTTGAGCCCGACCTGACTCACTCACTCCAGCAGCTCAGAGGAATGGCAAAGCTGGAGCCGCATGGCGAGTTTGCGCGGGCGGCCGAGACATGTTCTGCATGACAGCTGGGCCCTCTACAGATGCATTCTCCTACAACATTGCGGCAAAGAGAGCCATGTCAAGAGTCACCAATGCCATGTATCTATATGCTACGTCGACGTGGCATTTCTCAAACTCGCCTGCAATATTTACAAGTCCGGGCCCAGGAGACACACCGAGTCCCCAGTCATTGAACACGCTGCGCGGGACTTGACTTACACGCCGCTGGTACTTACAAATATGTACACCTTTTCTTGTTCGTCCGTCCCTGGCCCTGTGGGACATGCCGACCAAGAAAACGGCCCCAATCGAGCCCGCACCATCCATCATTTATTCCATCTCGCAGTTAGAGGTGGCACTGCCAAGCCTGGCGTTCGCTGAGTCGTCACAACAGGGTGGGTGGTGGCCTTGACCGGAACGGCCTGCCGTCAAGGCGCGCGCCGTCCGCGGTCGTGGTTTGGAAGCAATGCGCTCTGTCTTGTCTGCGCGCAATCGCGCGTTGGTTCCGTGAGGCCTGCTCATGAACAGTAAGGCATGAAACACGGTTGGCAGGTACATACATATTTAGTAACGCAAGGTGAGGCATGGGGATGCATCTGCACAGGGGTTGGAGTGTAAATGCGGCAAGGCAACAAGTCAATTCCCACGTCTTTTGTACTCGTGGACCCTACATACGACCATGATTACAGATTAGAAATACCGCCAACACACCATGCTATGGCCGCAAGAGCTGTTGGAGCACCCCCCCATCCTCGCCTCTATTTCTCCCGGGCCTTACACCTACTAGTTCCGCCCTCAACCCGCAAAATCAAAGCTCCTCGCTTGCTCCCGGCCAGAATTTTAACACTGCTATGAGTACCTGTACCCTCCCTTCCCTGTTTTTGATATACCGCGCATGATGTCCTGTATCGACCTCCATTCAGAAATAGCCCCAATCCCGCTCAGCTTGCTCGTCAGAAACCAACACCCCCACACACTACACCAGACATCGAAACAGAGACGAGACCGCAGACGCGAGCCAAATTAAACAGGGGTATCGCCCATCCCGATGCCAACCCCCTCCCCCCCCCCCCTTTTTTTCCCCTAGAAACGAAAGAATAAGAAAAACCCACAAGACACAACCAACCCGTCAGAAAAACAACTTCTTCCTCGTCTTCTTCCCCTTATCCATCCCCTTTAAGATATCATCAAACGTGCTCCCCCCATTCAACGAGTCACTCTGCCCATGCCCATGCCCATGCCCATGCCCATGCCCACCACCAGCAGACGGACCCAGCAGCCCCGGCGCCCCACCCCCACCATAGCTCGACTTCCTCTGCTGAAACTCTCCCCCCCCACCAAAAAACGGCCCCTGACCCTGGCCCTGCGCCCACTGACCCAGATTCACCGCCGACCGGCTCGCGCCCATCATGCCAGGGTACACCCCGCCCTCACCGCCACCACCGCCGCCAGCGGCGGAGCTGTTGGTCGCTGCGCCATCCCCCGCGCTGTCCGGGTTCGGCGGCGGCGGCGGCGGGGCCAGCGGCTCGAGGCCGATGGCGATGCTGGCGCGGAAGGCGGTGCGCGCGCGGTCGTTGACGGAGCCGCTGCGCGGGCGCAGGAGCGGGGAGGGGGGCGCTGATGGCGCTGGCGCGGGCCAGGCTGTGGGCGGGGCGAGGGCGATGCTGGGGGGCCGCGGTCGCTGTTGCTGCTGTTGCTGTTGCTGTTGCTGTTGTTGGGGGTGGAGAGGGGGGTTTGGTTGTTGGGCGGAGAAGGGGTCCATTTCCCGGAAGACGGGCCCCGGGGCGTGAAAGGGGGGGTTGGCGAGGTAGGGTTGGGCAGGGGGGAGGGTGGTGGTGGTGGTGCTGGCGGCGGTGGTGGTGATGGTTCCGAGGGGCGGGCCGGCCCCCGCGGCCTCCCATTCCTTGGCGGCGAGCCAGCAGTGGGAGCGCATGTAGATGCCCTCGACGGAGAACATGACGACGTCGGCCGAGAGCTCGACGATGTTCTGGTCGGCGGTCTGGTACCACATCTTGCGGACCTCGCCGGCGTCCTCGGTCCAGGGCGGGTTGCCCTGCGGGGCCTCGCAGAGGAAGTCCTCGACGCCCTCGGTGTAGCGGAGGCCCGGGGCGTCCACGACCAGCATGGGGAGCGACTGCAGCACGACGTAGAGGAAGAGCCAGGTGCCGAAGCGCTGGTCGACCAGGTCGTGCGGGTGGACGCCCTTGGCCTCCTTGAGCTCGAACTCCTTGTAGGCGAGGAGGAAGGGGATCGCCAGGCCGTCCGTGTCGATGTTGTGGGACTTGATCAGGAGCAGCTGGAGCTCGTGCGGCTGGAGTGTCTTGCTGTACTTGGCCTGCTTCTTGGGCGGCATCTCGTGGTAGTTCTCGTAGATGGTCGTCATGCTCGGGATCTTGGGGGTGTCGAACGGGACGGGCGGCAGGACGGGCGGCGACGACCTGTCAAACTCGTTGAGGATGGTCCGCAGCGCACAGATGGATGCGTCGAGGGGCTTCTCCTTGCCACCGTCGTTGGCGTCACCAGGCACCTGGCCGACGACGCGGGGTGTGAAGAGCTCCCGGTTCACCAGGAGGTCGTAGAGGGCGCAGAGGTCCGAGTAGAGGATCCGCAGGCACTGCCGGTTGAGCCCGCTCTGGGAAAAGTAGTTCTTCTTGCTCTTGGCGCGGGGCGGCCAGTTCCCGAACAGGCCCTTGTAGTAGCTGAGGACAAAGTGCCGCATCCTGGCAAACGAGTTCCTCCATTCCTTGTAGTTGACGTTCTTGTACTCGTCCGTCGACGTCGAGCTCGCGACGCCGGCGAAAAGCGAGGGGAAGTCGAACGACTCGAGCCGCGTGCTGACGTTGGCCTGCCGGTTGACCAGGTCCAGATGGGCACGATCCAGGCGCTTGCGCGTGTTGGCCGAGACGCGGTCGTAGAGCGTCGACTTGAGGTCGAGCATATAGTCGTACTTGCCCACGGCGTGCACAAAGGCCTCGTTGTAGAGGTTCCACGACTTCATCTGCTCGGCGAGGATGAGGGCCTCGATCGTCTTCTCCCGGCTGTGGCGCACATCCGCGAGGCCGGTCTGGTCCATCAGGAGATCAAATGCCGCGCCGACCGATTCTCCAAACGAGGAGCCATCGTAGCTGCTGAAGTCGAACCGCCGAAGCAGACTCGCGATCTGGAGGACCGCCGCGAACAGGGTCGGGTTCTCGCTCGTCCCGACAAGGGGCTGCCGCGTCAGCAAGGCAAACAGGTTCCGCGCCGCAACGAGCGTCTCGAGGTCGGTGTTTTCAAGCGGGAGGTATAGGTGGCCCTCGGGCCCAGCGGCGGCGGCCGGGCCCGCGTCGAGATATCCCCCATTGTGGGACGTGGCGGCCATCATCTCGGCCACGAGCAGCTCGTTCAGCACCGCCGAGTCGCCGAAGGCCTGGTCCGCCACCTTCAACGACGGCCCATAGCCACTCTCTCGGGGATGCAGGTAGACGTAGACATTGCCAAACTCGTTCCACAACTCGGGCACCTGTCCGGGGGTCAGCGCACAGCCCTTGCACCAAGCCAAGCCAAGCCAAGCCAAGCCAACCAAACGAAACCACATACCTTCTCGCCGTTCACCAGCGGCGCCGTGTTGTAGTCCACCTGCCTGTCCGGCGCCAGGATCCACACCCCGTACGCCTTGGGCTTGGTGCCGACGTCCGAGTTCGTCCGGGACCGGCCGCCGGGGAACCAGCTCCGGCGCGCCTTGCGCCTGTCCGCGGCGCCGGTCGGGCTGGTCTCGTTCGACTGCTTCGACAGCGTCCGGACGTGGACCGGGCTGGACACGGCGCGGAGGCCGTCGGCCGAGGGGTTGCGCACGGCGGGCGACTGCGCCGAGGCGCTGCGGCCTCGCGGGCCGGAGGCGGGCGACACAGGGCGCGCCTGGAGACGGTTCGGCTGCAGCTCTGCACCGAACGGGGGTGGGCCTTCGGGCGAGGGCGTCCGGCCGCCCCGCTGCGCACTTGGTGGCGAGGCTTGTACCGCTGTGACGGTCGGCACGCGCGGCGGGGTGCGTCGCTTGGTGAGGAATGCGGGCGACGGGGTCGTGGGCGGCGGCGGTGGGGCGGCGGAGGGCATCGTGGGCAGCTTCTGTAGCTTCCTGGGGCCCGGCTCCGCGGACTCGGCGGGTTGGTCCGCGGGAAACAGGGCGTCTTGCTCGATGGGCGACAGGGGAGTGAGCCCGGCGGCCAGGTCGTAGCGGGATGACGACCTGGAGTCTTCGCTGGTTCGGGTCGTGGTCGTGGGGGTGCTCGCCGTGGTGTTGGCCGGCGGGGTATAGGCGATGAAGGCACCGGGGACGGCCTTTCGGTGGATCTCGGCAGAGCCGCGCGAATCTGGACGAGAGGAGGTGAGCATCGGTAGGAGCGAGGTCAGCCGCCCAAGCATGGGCCTCCGCGTTTCCTTCCCCATTGTGGCGACGGCCTTGTCCTTGTGTTGGCTCTGGTCCTCAGGCGGGCTGCTGCCGTCTCGGAGCGGGGCCACGTCTTTTTGTCCGCTCTCCTGGCTGTTGGGCCCTTCTTCTTCTTCTCCCGCCGGTTGCTCCTTGTCCCTGTGCGTTTCCTTCTCTTTCTCGGAGCGGAATGAGGTGATGGGCAGTGAAAAGAGGCCCTTGCAGGCTGCTTGAGACTTACTCGACATCATGCCGGGCAATAGCGTGTCTCGGTGTCTCAGACTCGGCGGGCCAGGAACGACGACAGGTCAGTACAACTCGGACCTTCTCTGGCGATCGACAATCGTCATTCGGGGGCCCGTGGGCGTCGCCGCAGGGGCTTTCCAAGCTATGCAGCCGTGGACAATGAGTGGCCGGCCAACTGCGGCAGATGTGGGGTGATGCGGCAGACGAGCGGTGGATCGCGCAACTCTGGGGCTTTCGGAGGCGAGGAGGACGGAGGTCGGGGGAGGATAGCTCGGCAAATGTAGCAGCAAGGGGGAGTTTCCAACTTGTGCGCAGAAAGAGTGGTCGTTTGTTCCGAGGATGAGGATGAGGATGACCGTACCCAACGAACCTATGTATGCAGGGTGGGCAGTGGTGAGGTGGGCAGAGAGATGAATGGCTGAGTGCATGGACAAGGGTCCGTCTTGGAAGGCAAAAACTAAATCAAGAACCCGACAGAGAGGGTTCCCCAACCGACCGAATCCCGGCAATGCCGCAAATCACATCGGAGCCTGGTCGGCCGGACACCCAGGACACCCAGGACACCCAGGACACCCAGGACACCCTCGCCAATGAACCCACCACGCCGGTAGCACGTCTTGTCTTGTGGACTTGGGTCCCTCCGACGCCGCGCTGTGCGCCTTGCACGGCTCAGCCGAGCGCAACTCGACTCGCCCAATCCCGCTTCCATGGCGAAGCTTGTGCATCCAACAGCTTTGCTTTCTGTTGGAGCGTTTCCGCGGTTATGTGTGCGAGTACGGATACAGCGGGGTTGAAACGAAACCAGCCTCCGAAAAAGAGAGCAAAGTTGTGAAAAAAGGATCCAGCCCATGTCGTCATTGATATCCGACGGCGTTCTTGTGCTTGGCTTATGTACATATGCGCATAGATCCTGCCTGTTTTGTAAGAGCGTGTTGAGTGGACATCAGCCGAGTGTACCCGTACACATACATACATACAAGCCTTTCGTCCCAACTACCGGCCAGGCGTGCAGGACAAGCACTGCCACAGCCACGTCAGAATCGTGCTCAGACGCGCGGAATATAATCCACCCAAAACACACCTCAACCATCTGGAAATTCCTCGGCACATTTCTGCAGGGTCATTGGGGCGGTGTATGGTCTGATCGACACTGTCAAAAACCATCCATCTCCCAATCATCCGATCAGTTTTCGCGCTGCCGCTACGATAGGTTGCTTCTCCGACCTCCAACCCGCGCCTCTGGACGGCCCCCCGTTGTGTTTCCAAGTACATACTTGCCCTGTAAGACAGTCGTCCTCGTATACATCTACGGATTGCAGCAAAGTTGTGCAACCTCTGATCGGGACATTTCTTTTCATCCGCCAAACACGAAACAATCCGGATGCTGGGTATCAGACTCGCGTAACCGGACCCGATCAAAATCCAGATCGCGTTTCCCAAAACCAACTACAGTTGCTGGAGTTGGGCCCAACAAGCATACCAGGTATGTAAATATAGCACAGTTTGGCCGCTGTTAATATGGATTATGGAGCAGCCATAGCCAGGAAGCCCACTATGTAGCATATCCACACTCCACAGTAAGCTTCCCGTCGCGCCTTGACACAACATGGTACGTGGGCACCGGCTCTTGTTAGTCATATTGCCCCACAGTCGTCGCGAAGACATAGAAGGCAAGAGGCAAGCAATTCGAAAAAGAACAACCCATGACTGCCGAGTTCTAAAAGACTACTACAGCACGCCCATCGAAGCACGCCCGAGCAATGCCGGGCTAGAGAGATCCTGCCAGCCTTTCCGCGGCACCGTCGCAATCCGTTTCCCACGTCTATCCACCCAAAGCGTCCCACCCCCCCGTCCCATCCCCAGTAAAACAGAACAAAAAGCCCGTCGATCAGCGGGCCCGAAAACCGACCGCAGCTTGCCCCAAACCGTGGTTTCGCTTGCCAAGCAAGGAGAAGAAGAACGAGACTGAGAACCCTCAGACCCAACCGACAGACACTTGCACAAAAGCCTGGACGGCCCGGCTTGTACAGGACGTAAGTGAGCCCGATCTCGATGAAGGGATATAAACAAAGAAAAGAACCCCCCTCCCCCTCCATTCTCCAGACTCCATAGCCATACCATAAGAAAGTCATGCCGCATGCTGATACGGTTTATACCCGGGATACTGCTGCGGCTGCTGCTCCTCGCAGTGCCCATTCCCGAGCTCAGCAGCGGGACTCGGCATCCGGTACCCGCCGCCAGCCGCATTCACCGGCGTCCCAGCCACGGGCGGGCGGCTGTGCCCGGAGGTAAAGTCGAACCCGGTGGCGTCGTTGCGCAGCGGGCCCGGGCTAGCCGTGTTGCTGCGCCCCGAGGGCATGTGGTTGTTTCCTGAGTACTGGCGCGGGTAAACGGGGCTGCTGGGGGCTGGGGAGCGCCGCGCGTCCTGCCCGTATCCGCCGGCGGCGCCGTATTGCGGTCGGGGTGCCGGGGATTGTCGTAGGTCGGGGCCGTAGGCGCTGCCGTATGCTGCCTGTGGTGCGGGAGAGCGCCGGGAGTCTTGCGGGTACGCGGGGGTTGCATCCATCTCGCTGCTGTATGCTGCTTGCGGGCCCGGGGAGCGCCGGGGGTCGTGGAGATACGACGGGGCGGCGTCATTGTCACTGACGGGGGAATGGCGCTGGTTCGCGCCGTATCCCTGGGCGCCCAGGGATCCGTAGTTGTCGTAGTTGTCGTACGGCTGCCCCACTGCCACGCCATAGTTGTTGTAGCCCCCTTGCCCTGCCTGGCCAGGATAGTCGCGGGCTTGTCCAAAACCACCGTCGTCGTATCCGCCGTTATAACCGCCGTTGTTGTACGCGTTGTGCGGCGACTGCCGTCCTGGGCCTACTGCCGACCCTGCCATCTCGTACCTTTGCTCCGGTTCGCCGTACGCCATGCCCGGTTGGTTGTATGCTGGTGCGCCCCGCGCATATGGATCGTTGTCGGACCCTGGTACCCCATACGGGGTTCGATTGGCCGGTGAGGTCGCGGCAGCCGCTCCCGTTATCGCTGCGGCGGCGGCAGTCTGCCCACTGTGCTCGGGCTTCTTCAATGCGTTCATCTCGACACCCTCCTCCTCCTCGACGAACACCTTCTTCTTTTCGGCACCCTCCCAACTGGGCATCTGAGGCAGAGCGTCTTCGTGCTTCTTGCTCGTCTCAAACTCAGCGTACTGAGGGAAGGTGGGCGTCGCTGCCTTGGCCGCTGGCATTACAGGGGGGCCAAAACCGGTATGCATTGGCGCCTCTGCTTTGTATGCATGGTGAGGCGGGATGTAGGGCTCATCAAGGTACTTGTTGCGGCTCCCTCTTGGTGGATCGCAGCAGCCGCAGCAGTTGCCGCAGCACTTGAGGCATGAGAAGCAACCACAGCAGCAAGAAAGGCCGCAACAGGCACATCGAATGATGCACCACACGATCGAGGCGATGATCAGGCCGCCGATGATGATAACTGCGATAACGGGCCACCTAAAACGTCCAGTGTAAGCACTACAAATGGCGGCGCTGATGGGGCGGAGGCGACATACTTGCAATAGTTGACCTGCATGCAATTGTCCCAGCTGGAAAACGCCGTCTTCACATCTGTGATCTGGCCCTGGATGTCCCGCCGCTCGACAGCCGGCCGTAGACTGGCCACCAACAACTCCAAGAACCCCCTCCTCAAGCTCCTCTCCATCGCAACGTTGACCGCAGGCATCTTGTCTCCCGAATATTCCACCTCCTGCTCAAAGGCAACCGAGAGCCGCGCGAAATGTAGCGAGATGTCGCGAGGAACCAGTATACGTGATCTGCGCTCGCATAGAAGCCCAAATCAATAGTATCGAACGGCGGGGGTTACCACTCCATTGTGCGGGTGTTTGTCGCTTGTGTAGAATCGTCTGCAGTTCCGATATTCCACTCCCACGACCCAGCACTAATATGAGGGGGGGCGCGCAAATCGAATGCTGGGACCCGGCGAAGGTCGGAGATGGGGGAAGGTCCCCTGGACTCGTAACGGCGTCGATTGGGGATCTGGTTTGGTTTGGCGCAGGAAACGGATGGAGGGACAAGGCAAGCAGACAATTACCGCCAGCCGTCTCGCATGTGGGAGAGGTGAAACTACCAGTCGTTGGTTGGCAGTTTTATCAGCAAAGGAGGGCGGCGGCGCAAAGTCACTTCCCTTCGCTGCAGGGAAAAAGTGCGGGTGCTGGGCTGAAGAATGCATCGGCCCCTGCATTCCCCCTCGTTCACATCTGCGCCCCTGCAAGGTACCCAACCATGACGGTCTTCACAACCATGCAACAGGGACCACCAGTTGGGGCCAATTACGGCAAAGCACCTTCGAGGCGCCATCAGACTGAAGCTGGGTAGGTCGTATGGATTATGTACAGGTATGCTTGGCCACGACTTCGGGTATTGTTTGCATGCCAATACTGAAGCTGTTGCACGAAAGGGAATTCAGAGCCGATTACAGAGTAAAAAGTGGGAGATTGTGAGGGACAGTCACGACTCTGGTACATGTTGGCCTAAGCTTTTTTCTGGTAGAGCCGGGGTTCCAAGTTCCGGTACGGGGGTCTCGAGCTTACACTCACCGGAAACAAAAATTTGCCAAAGGTTTTCCCAATGCGGTCAATGCACCCACCCCCAGGGTAACCTATGCTATCTACTATACTTGCATGCTATTTACTATACGTGCATACCATCTACTATACTTATATACTATCTACTATGATTGCATACTATATACTATAGTTACATATTATATACTATAGTTG
>MU853419.1:10520-38903 GCA_033297235.1 Trichocladium antarcticum
ACTTACTAAGATAGTACTATTTGCAACGGTACTACTTTGCTTAGTAGCTACTAATCTAGATGCTTGCGCGCTTATAAGCTAAGATAACTTTGTCGACGGTCGTATATATAAGTCTTTAGGGGCTAACAGCGGTCGAGAGAGTAGCAGCCGTAGCAAACGAATAGGCCAAGCAAAAGTAGAAGATAGGGAAGCTGAAGAACAAGACCCTCGATACGGATAGAGTAGTGGAACTTACCTAGCAGGAGCGCGAGATAGCGGCCTAGGAGAGGCGCGCCGCGCTTGTAACGAGAGCAAGAAGACCTACGTACTGCTCGGCAGATAAGGACCCCCTAATATAACTATTTACAGACCTCGCCCTTAAGAGACACGAGGGTCTAAGCAAGGCTTAGAGCTCCCTGCTCGCCTAGGCGCGTAGTAGGGACATCGGCCTCCAGGAGTACCTAAATAGGGTGAACGTCCTAGAGATTACTACGCTATACTGCGAGTATAGCGAGGGTAAAGAAACGATCGAACACCTAGTAGTATAGTGCAAAGATCTACCGAAGTATAGAACCTAGGAAGAGTTACAAATATAGTTACAACGGGATCTGTAGCTCGTCTTACGACGAGCTATATAGCCGTATAAGAGCTTAGTAAAGGTGGCTATTAGCTAGTTGATAGATTCGGGGCGCCTGACGGAGTATAGCGTGGCTTGTAGGCTGCAACTAGAAGCTACAATAGCCGTAAAAGCGGCTAAGAGCAGCGGAGAGGGTGCAGGAAGTGCCGAATCGAGCCGCTAAGGGAGATAGGGGCTACCTTTTATACGTAGTTCGATAGATTCAAAGCGCTAAAGCAGAAGCGTAGGCAGGGGTTTTTACCCGGCCCCCTGTTCAGGGGGTACGGTTTCCTTTGTATATAACCTAGTAGCAGGACCGGCGCGCCGTAAGGTATATCGGAGTACAAATAAATAAATATATAAGTCTTTAATATATAATTATGTAGTCGACTGCTAGGAGGGCGATATAGTCGATTGTAACTATAACGGCTTCGTCCTTAGGTTCCGGGACCCTTATAACATTAAAGATTAGAATCCCTCTAACCTATCTTAACTAAGCTAGTTCTTAGCTAGACTTAATGTTAACTACTTGTTTAGTTATACTATTAGGGACTATACTATACTTATCTATCTAGCCGGTTAATACAAGGTTAAGAGGGGTAGACTTAGAGAGGATAGTATTTGGAATAACTATATTAGTTACTCCGCTATAAGAACGAACGTAGGGGAAAGCTACTAATCCGCCGCGGGTTAGAAGCGAAGTATTACCGTTAGCTAAGGTTACTTTAATCGGCTATAGTAGATTAGTAAGATCTTTAAACCATTTAGGGTTGTTAAATATACTGTTTAACGCTCCCGAGTTAAGGCAAACCGTATCCCTTGTAATATAGGTGTTAAGAGTAGTAGCCCCTGCAAGTGCTATACTAGGGGGGTTAATCGTTAGTAATATTATAGTAGGGTTAATCGCTAGGTTAGCGACGGCCTTGTTATTAACGCCTTCTATTACGCCCGAGTTCTAGCTATATATACTATAGTTAGCTTCTATATTCGGGGATACTATAGGGTTAGCGGTTCTAGTAGCATCGTTACTAGCGTTACGTTAGCGTAAGAACTTAGCCTTAAGCTCTAGGTAAAGGACCTAGTAGCTACTGTTACTACTATTATAGTAAATCTTATAGTAGTTATAATATAGAGTACGTATAGGGTATTTGTATATTCGGCTATACTTAGGATCGCTATAGAGCTTCCTCTTGGACTTAGGGTTACCGTTATCTTGCTTTTTCTTTATAGCTAGTGTTAACAGAGCTAGTATACTAGTTATTACTTACTTATTTGCCTTAGTTATAATAAGGTTAAGGAGGGTCAAGTACGTAAGCTAGCTAGTTTAGAGCTGAAACTTTAGTATATTAGTCTAGTTACTATTATACTTACTTAGACCCTAAAGAAGGAAGGCTTGTTATATCTTCTTATAGGGATTGATCCTAACGCTCTATAGTCTTATATATTGAACTGGAGCAAACCACAAACCAACCCACTCCATGGTGGTGGGCAAGACCACAGTGGGGATGGACAAGTCGGCAAGCGTCCAAGGTTGCCGACGCATCTTCGGACTTCAATTGTGACCGATCCGATCAAGATATCGCCCTCCGGACACATGTCTCCCCCTGTTCAGAGGAAGGCGAACAATTTGTCACCACAGAACATGTGCCCAGAGGCAAGAGAAGGCTTGGAGCCAAAAGTGTCAAATTTAGGGGGGGATTTTGATGTCCCAGGAGTGTTGTCTCGTCCCCAAGTGGGTGCTCTCACTGGCTATATATGTGACTGTAAAACAACGCGTCGCGCTGCAGGCAGTCAAAAAACGAAAAATCCACCACGCGCGTACCCCTGTTCTGGCCAAGAACTGTCTGCCCCGGTTCAATATAGGAAGAGGAATCTAGTAATAAAGGCCCAAAGGGAGTTATACTTGCTTGTATCTATCGATATAAACTCCTAGATTATATTATACTAGCCCTTGTCGGACACGTTATTAACTAAGCTATAGACAATCTTAAAGAGGGCGTAAGGGTCGCTCTTGCTATTAGTCTATCTATAGCTCTTAATAATCTCTATTACGCTATTAAAAGAGTTGCGAATCATTAGGTACGTTAATCTACAAGCAGCTCTAAAACTATCGTAGACCGCTTTTGGTGTATCTAGAGAGGGGGGGATTACTATACTATTAATATAGTTAGTATATCTAAGGGCGTAAGCATATCCTTTTACCGCTTCTTTCTAATCTTTAATGTTAGAATCTCCCTTAAGCTTAGGGAGGGTCGGAACAGTAACCTTAGCTAACTCTATAGTCGTATAGTAGCTATTGCCTATAAGGGCTTAGAGTTGTTAGAGGAGATATATAACTAAGTCTAGCGTTTATTGTACTATTTAAGGTACTAGCTACTACTAGGCTGGCTTATATTAGATTAGCTCGTTCTAGAGCTACTCCTATAAAAAGTCTTCCTAGGTAGATATCGTAATCGTAAGGAAGAGAGAGAGAGAGAGGGAGTCGGTAGTAGGAAAATAGAGCTATATTCTAATATATTAACTTGTAAGTGTAAAAAGAAGGTCGGTCGTACGATTAAGAATCTCGTACGATCGAAAGAAGGTTGCTTAATTAAAAGATAATCGAATCGTATCGATCTAGAGGTTACAATAGAAGCAACAGGGTCTTATAACCTCTTGGAGGCTTATAGCGTAATTAGTAGGGGCAAAGTAAGGCTTAATATTAATGATAAAGAGGGGGAAAGAGAGGCCAGAGATGGCTGTGCGCTAGCTACAGAGTGCCCAAGGTGGTAGAGGGCTTGACCCTACTGTGGGTCGGACCCACAGGTGCCAAGAGTAAGTGTATCTCTCGTCTGCAGCCAGACCCTGCATCGCCAATGATAATGCTGCGTGAGAGGTTGGTCTCTACTTGAGGGCTTGGTAGTTAGACCGTGTACAGCGTTGACTTGGTCAAGGTATTGGGCCATCTGAGCGGGAGACAGTAGCTACTCCAGCCTGCCGGTGGTGACTGTCTTGACCGTGCATCTTGAGAGGGCATCCCCAATTGGAATTCAGGCATAATCTACAGTATACAACCACTCATGCATTGATCACTGCCACTCGGGTAACACCGCAACCCACCCGGCGTTCGGGTCATGCTCGACGGTAACCCAGTCATCCAACTCAGAGCCCTCTATCTCGTCGAGGTCCTTGAGGTCATCCTCAGTCAGACTCCCCAGCCAGCTGACGAGTTCGGCGTCTTCCAGCTCCAATCCATCCTCATGGCTCGGATCAGGGACCTGGCGGATCTCAGGGTGCAAGAGCTCCTGCAGGGACCCAGGATGGACCCCGGTGTGCCGGGAAGCCTCAATGCGCGGATGGGCTCCCGCCGCCTCTCCGTGCTGTGGTTCAACGGGCTGCCGTTCTCTCTCTGCTCCACGGTGCATCCCGGCTGCGAAATAGCTGTCAGCACATATCGACAATACTGCAACACGGCAACCCCCCCCCCCATGGAGAGCCAAATCTTACCCTCGCATGCACACACATCTTGCCCAGGCTGTTCCGTTGCGCGCTCCGTTTCCCACAGGTCTCTGCCCACTTCCTCCGCCTCGACGTCACCAGACGCCAGGACGATGCGACTGGGCCCTTGGCGGCGAGTCAAAGGGGTGTTCGCCACAAGGGTGAGTTGTTTGGTCCTTGCGTTCCGAGCCTGCGTCCGGCCGGCCTCCTCGTGCACAACACCTAAACAGTTGATAACCCGTCAGCCGGTGCCCTCTTTCGAAACCTGGTTGGTGTATGCCAGTTGCCCACCTTGCAGCATATCCATCACCACGTTGTAGTAGTCGCTCTTGAGCTGCGCGGACTTGTCCCGCTTGTTCCCGAAGGCTTTGATGCCGGCATCTCGGCAGGGGTCCTTGACAAGGTCGATGAGCTCGCCGATGAACAGGGCCGTCAGTGCATCCTCGATTGCTGCTCTTGCGACGCGCCGGATCTCGCTCCAGCTTGTGATATGCTCCTTTCCACGCCACAGTTTCTGCTCTTGACACGGTGGAGTGTGAGCTTGAAGTATGTCCTTGGAGGGGCGGATGACTTATACTTTGGACAGGCCAGTTGATGATATCCAAGAACGGGCGGCTCCCGATGAATGCTGCGCCAGACAGAGTGTCAGTTTAAGCCAGGCCGGCACGGCGAGCATGGCTTACGGGTTCCAGAATTAATACCGCGTGGTGAAGACATTTTGCTCGCTAGTATGCTGTGTTGATGTGGTGTCCAAAAAGGCGTGAACCAAAGCCAAGCTTTCTAGTCGGAGTTCAAGTTTGAGCATGTCTTTGTAGACTCCAGCAACTTATACCCCCGAGCGAGTGGCATATCTGTTGTGTGCAACGAGCCCTCCCACATCTTGATAACCTGCAAGCTGTTCGTGCCAAACTGGGTTGCAGGGTAACACTGCTCTTTTGACACTTGTGACTTGTCAAGTTGTTGTCTGGCAACTGTGCAAGTGGAATAGTCAATGGACGCCGGCTGGGACACGCCACTTGTCTCCAACCACCACTGTCTGGAATGATCATCTGAGTTCTGACGGAAAGGGGGTGAGGCATTGTGTTGAGACGAAGGAGCACATACAAGTTAGAGAACCCGGACTCTGTTGTACCAGCTTCCGGCAAGGTAACTAGGCGTCCGCAAACAGATACACCATGGAGCAAGCTTCTGGTTATATGGGATTGCACCACCATGCCTGCCTGCCTGCCTGCCTGCCTGCCTGCCTGCCTGCCCCTGAGTTGGCAGAGAGAGGCAGCCAGGGTTAGGGTCAGCCGGTCTGCTTGGCAAGTTGGCGCGGCAGCGTGGCACACGTGTTTCATGACTGACTGGCCTCGTTATCGACCCCTCCCTCCCCCTCCTCCAGGCTTTCTCGATAAGAAGTCGGGGCCAGCCACTCCGCAACAACCCCCTCAACACCAGTCCGGCGCAAATTGATTTGCGATTTCCCAGCACGATGGTCTGCCTCACCATGATTGCACCCGTTGCGGACGGCCGCTTACCGGGTTTTAGGTCCCCAAACCGAGCCCGCACAGCATGACGGCCGACCAAGTCGCCCAGTACAAGGAGGTCTTTGAGATTTTTGTACGTGGTCGTCCGCTGCCAAGTCACGCGACTGGCCGCCGCCCCCGCTGCACTGCACTGCACGCACTGCGCCTTGACGCACAGCCACTGACGCAGCCCAACACAGGACAAGGATGGTGGTGGTGAGTTTTGGGCGTCCAGCGGGCAGCCGATCTCCACCCGGGAACTTGCTGGTTGACACGGCCGACCCCGCCCAGGCGATATCACCGCAGCCGAGCTCGGCGAGGTCATGCGGGAGCTGGGCCTGAACCCCAGCGCCGAGGAGCTGCAAGACATCGTCAACGAGGCCGACCTCGACAAGGACGGCGTCATCTCCTTTGACGGTACCGTCTCTCCTGATCCCGCCCGTACTCCGTACAGTACACCTGGTGGCCGCTGCTGACACACGCACCACACGGCCAGAGTTCCTCGCGCTCATGTCCCAGTCCGTCAAGGAGGTCGACACGGAGCAGGAGCTGCTCAACGCCTTCAAGGTCTTCGACAAGGACGGCAGCGGCACCATCTCGAGCGACGAGCTGCGCAACGTGCTCAAGTCGCTGGGCGAGGACCTGACCGACGCCGAGCTCGACGAGATGATCAAGCTGGCCGACCGCAATGGCGATGGCAGCATCGACTGTGCGCGACCGCCTGCCCCCGAATCTCGCGTGCGTGTGCTAACTAACGGTGGTGCAGACCACGAGTTTGCGAATATCATGAAATGATCGCTGTCAGCGTGTTGTGGGCCGGGGCGAGAGAGGTGGTAATTTTGGTGCATGTTGTCGCGGGTGGGATGCGGAGGCCCTCATCGGCCGATGACAGACTCTGGAGTACGGCTTCCTGACCAGGGCATCTCGGCAGAACGGTAAGAACAGACAGACCAGGATGCGTATGGCATCTGCAGGTAGCGCACTAGGAAACAAAACGTTGGAATTGCCGCCACCAGACCCGCGTGTTGTTGGCTGAGTGAAGCATCAATAACTCCCAAACTCTGGCGGGTGCCCACACAGTCAGGCGGCTGTGGCTGGCCGTCGACTGGTCCAGCGCCTAGACAACATCAGCAGTCACACAATGCTCCAAGACAAACATCCTACATCTGCGGGGCCGCTTGTTGTGGAACGTCAAGTCCCTCTCTGGGATCTGAGCGTTGCGGGCGTGATGGCTGTCTGTGTTGTTGAGGTAGCACACAAGCACAGCAACGAAGGACGCGCCCTCTTGAAACAGAAGTCAGCGACTCGGATCGCGGCTCAGCTCGGCCTCCCACTCAGCGTCATGCAACCCTGACCGCATGCAGGTGTCATGCGCAAGTCAAAACGGCGGCTGTTCAGGGCGGGCGAGGGTGGTGCCCATGATCACCACTCAGTCCGTGGTTGTTGTACCTGCGTTGGAATCTTGGAAACATCCAAGTATAGGATATGACGTCCCTGTCTGTGCTGTGTTGTGGGCGGATAGGTGCACAACCATGCATCATCATCCGAGCCTCTCCATGCCAACAGAGGTCAGACGACTCGTGTCTCCAGGGAAGACGGCAGTGTACCCCGCGCTTAGTTGGTCCCGACTGTACGGTTCTGTAAGACCCTCGCACATCGGTAGTCGGAGAGAAGAGGCCGATCAGGCCGCGCTGTGACGTATGTTCGTGGGCGGTTGAACTCGCGCCGCGACGGAAGCCGCTTGTTCAGACGCGGGCCAAAGAGGCTGCATCATCAAGGGCACAGACATGGCTATTTTTGGCCTTGTCAGCAGACCTGCTCGTCGCTGCGCGCGGAAGTCGGACCAAGGTCGGGACTCGGATCTGCCGAAAGCCCAAGCGAACGCTGATCGATTCCTGGTTGCCAGCTACCGTTGCCGGGTTCTTTCCAATGACGGACTGTATTCGCGGCGTGCAGACGGCACTGGAGCTGCGCCCTCGCCACCAAGGAAAGTGGCGATCGGCCGCGAAATCAAAACAAGGTGCGTGCCACTCTCTTGCGACGAGGCCATGAATCCTGTATATATATAAGTCTCCCTCTCAACCCGGAAACAGGCCACTACTTTTGGCAACTTACTGTTTGTCCAACATGGCTTCCTCCAAAGACATTGTCTTGATCACCGGCGCAACAGGGTTTGTCGGCTCATGTACCCTGGTGCGCCTGCTCCAAGCAGGATATCGAGTTCGGGCGGCCGTCCGATCGGAAGCAAAGATCGGATCAGTCTTGTCACGGCCGCAGATCCAGGCGCTGAACCCCGGAGCTCGACTCACCTTTACCATCGTCCCCGACATCACGGCTCCTGGCGCATATGACCACGCGGTCGGGGGCGCCACGCACATCATCCACATCGCCTCGCCGCTGGCCTCGGGCGGCAACGGGGTGCCGCTCGACCAACACGACGCGCACTTCATCCAGCCGGCCGTCCACGGGACACTCAACCTGCTCGAGGCCGCGAGGCTCGGCGGCGCCGTCCGGCGCGTGGTGATCACCAGCTCCTTCGTCGCCCTCGTCCCGATGGACGAGCTGGACGGGACACGAACACGCGATCCCCAACGACCGATCGGGCCGGACGACCGCATCCCCTTCGCGGCGGGCCCTTACGAATCCGAGTTCGCCGCATACGCCGCCTCCAAGGTAGCCGCGCTGCAGCAGGCCGAGGCCTGGATCGCGCGCGAGCGGCCGCCCTTCGATGCCGTGCACCTGCACCCGGGGTTTGTGCTGGGCCGCAACGACACGGCCACCACGGCGGCACAGGCGATGCAGGGCACCAACTCGGTGGTGCTGGCGCTGCTGCTGGGCAAGCGGTTTGGGCCGTACGCGGGCGCGACGGCGCATGCGGACGACGTCGCGCGCGCCCACGTCGCCGCGCTGGACCCGACAGTGCCTGGCAACCAGAGCTACATCCTCAGCCAGCCGGCGCGGTGGAACGACGCCGTCGACATCGCGGCCCGCGCGTTCCCCGACGCGCTGAAGACCAGGCTGCTGGTGAAAGGCGGCAGCGTCAAGACGACGCATCTCCCCATCGATGCCAGCCTGACCGAGGCGACATTTGGCTTTGAGTTCGCCAGCTACGAGACGCAGGTCAAGTCCGTGGTCGACCAGTTCCTCGAGCTGCGGCTTCGGCAGAGGAAGGGCGCGCAGCTGAACCCGGCCAACACGCTTGAGAGCTCCGAGAAAAAGGGGGTCAGTACAAACGTGAGCGCGGTCGCGTGAGAAGGTGCGGCTGTTAGTGTCGCTGCGGTGTTCCTTGGCGCTCCGGCGCTCTCGGCTGGGACTGGTCGTTTCGGAGTTGGTGGAAAATGGGGGAGAGAATTGGTGGATTTTTAGAGATACCCGGGTCAACTAATCCTGAGAGCTTTGTACATTGTGAAATTTAAACTCATTATAATCGCGCTCAAGATGCCCGACAACAAGAACAAGTTTGATGGTATGAACTACTGTGGCGTGGCAGAGGTTTGTTGGGAGTTGGGAGCGGATAATGCTTGCCCAGATCCTTATCTTATCAAGTCCATAATCAATGAATACATGCACTTCAGCGAAACCGCCCAACCTTTACTCCTATCAAACGTATAGTTCATCAGCGCGGCTGGAGATGCGAGGCGCCGGTTTGGGGAATTCTGCTGTCATTGTGCCAACTTTGTTTCTATCCATCAAATCATCTCCATGCTTCAGATAGAGGAGGAATGGGTAGTAGGATTATATGCTTGTATCCATATGTTCTGATACCTCGATAGCTAAATGATACCCCAGCCAGCTGATAAGATACGCAACCAGCGGCCGACACAGCTTTCATGGCAGAGCTTCAACGCCACCACGGCATCCAAGCTCCCGTTGCTACCGGCGTCCGTCGCTGGTTGCCCACGTCAACCACCACACATCATGGCGCGTCTCGATGAACTGCGATTCGATCCGTCTCGGCTGACCAAGGCGAGCGCGGCGAAATATTCGTCGTCAGAGTCGGACGGTGACGACGAGGATGAATACCTGATGCCGTCGCGCAACCCCCACGAAAGCGAATTCGCCGACCACAACCCCCGAAAGCGCCGCCGCACCGGTCGCGATGCAAAAGAGAGCGCCGCCCTCGGCATCTTTGGGTCTGAAAGCGAGGACGATGGGCCGGCCAAAAAATGGAAGCACAAATCGCTCCGGAACAAGGGCGTCAGCTTCGTCTCCTCGGCCAAAGCCGCCCCGGGCTCCGACGAGGACGGGGAGAATGATGACGAGGATGACGAATACGGCGAAGGAACGTCAGCCGCATTGGCGGCGGCAGCCGAGGAGGACGACGAGGAGGACGAAGACGACGAGATGGGCGGTGTTGGGCTGGGCTTCAAGGGCGCCGCCGCGGCTGCACCGCAAGGTCTGGGCTGGACACCTCCCACCCAGCAAGCCTCCTCCGCCAGCAAGATGCCTTCCCGGAAGCCGTTCGTCAGGTCAAAGTTCGACAATAGCGCCCCCGTTGGGAACGGCTTTACACCAATGTCGGAACGGGGCCCAACACTGCTCGTGAGGGACGACGAGCCAGCGACGCCGCGCACCGCCCTGCCGAGCGCTTTTATAAAAGGCAAGGGCGGCAAGACGAAGATCAACGACAAGTCATTTGGCGCGCGCATGATGGCCAAGATGGGATACGTCGAAGGCAAGGGCCTGGGAAAGGAGGGCCAGGGCCGAAACGTCATAATTGAGGCAAATCTGCGGCCCCAAGGCGCGGGCCTGGGGGCTGTCAAGGAGAAGACGAAACAGGAAAGAGAAGAGGAGAAGCGGCAGGCCCGGCTTCGCGGGGAGGAGGTTGTGGACTCGGAGGAAGAAGCAAAGAAGAAGAAGGCCGCTCGCCGGAAAAAGGCCCTTACCGGCGGGATCAGCAGCGGCGCAGGCAGCGGTGCCAGCACCCCGAGGCCGCAGAAGCCAAAGTACCTCACCATGGACGAGATCAAGAAAGCAGCCCCCGGCCTCAAGATTCCCGACGCCTTCACGCCGATCCTGGACTTGACAGGGCCGGGGAAGAAGATGCTCACCTCGTCGTCTGGGCTGATGACCCCAACCAGCGGTGCCGCACCCACAGAATCTGCCGAGGCTGTCGAATCCCGAAAGCTCGTCAGGCGTGCCCAGAATGACTTGATGGCAATATTGGAGGAGTGGAAGAGTCTGCAAGAGCGGAAAGCCTTCTTGGATCTGCAGCTGCAGCAGGAGCAGCAGGAGCTGGAGGAACTATCTGCGAACTTACAGGGGAATCGATCCGTCACTGCCGCCTGCGAGGCGGCATCGCAGCCGACCGAGAGCGGGGAGCTGGACAGGAAAGCAGATCTCAACTACAAACTGGGCCGTATCATTTCCGGGCTCGGGGACGCGAACAACTCCCTTTCCGAATCCATGCTCCCGCGAATCAAGGAGGAGCTCGCCTCGCTGGCCGTGGCTGCGATCCATCCCGTGTTCAACCAATTCCGCCAGCTCTGGGAACCGCTGGAGGAACCCAAGCCAAGCTTCGTGGATGGTCTCCACGCCATTCGCGGCCTGCTCGGCCTCGGCCACCAGGCGAAGAAGAGCTTCCGCCGACCAACGGCGACGCCCTACGAAACCATGATGTACGAGCTGTGGCTGAGAACCGTTACCGGCGCCGTCCGGGAATGGAACGTGCGGGAGCCCGACCAGCTCATCGCCGTGATCGAGGCCTGGGACAAGCTCCTGCCCGGCTTTGTGCGGGCACAGCTGTTCCAGGACATCATCCGCAAGCTCGAGGAGGCAGTGCAGAAGTGGCAGCCGAAGAAGCACACCCACAACCTGCCGCATCGCTGGATCTTCCCGTGGCTGCCGTACCTGCCCTCTGTCCACCTCGACCCCAAGAGCTCGACCGGTCTCGTCGCCGACGTGCGGCGCAAGTTCCGGCAGCTCATCGATTCCTGGGACTTCAGGAGGGGCGCCATCCCCGGCCTGAAGCAGTGGAAGGAGGTTCTCCGCCCCGGCCACGGCCGCGACCAGTGGAGCCCGCTCGTCATGGGCCACCTCCTCCCCGGCATGGCGCGGTATGTGCGGGCGAGCTTCCGCATCGACCCGCAGGGCCAGAACATGGACGCGCTCGACAAGCTGTTCGAGTGGCTCGACGTCATCCGGCCCGCCATGGTGGCGGAGGTGGTTGTGTCCGAGGTGTTCCCGATGTGGCACGACACGCTGTACCAGTGGCTTCTTCTCGAGGAGACCAACTACGAGGAGATCGGCGCGTGGTTCCAGTGGTGGCAGGACGACGTGTTCCCCGGGGAGATCAAGACGCTGCCGTCGGTCGTCGCCGAGTTTGCCAAGGGCACCGCCCTGATTGAGACGGCGCTCGATCTTGGTGAGCGGGCGAGGACGGAGCTGCAGCCGCCCGAGAAGGGACCTGCGCTGCGGAGCGCGACGCCGCCGGTGCGCGAGAAGCACCGCGGCCACCGGAAGGCGGACGTCGCTCAGGAGGTGCCGGTCAAACAGCCGCCAGAAGAGGTCTCGTTCAAGCAGGCGATCCAGGAGTGGTGCCAGATGCACGATCTGCTGTTTGCGCCGGAGCGTAATAAGGCGCATGCCGAGGGCCCGCTCTATCGGATCTCGGGGCATGATGGGAAACGCGGCGTTTCGGTTCACTTTGTGGGCAACTGCATGTACGTCCAGTTCAAGGATCGGAGCCCTATGGAGATCCCGCGGGACAACGAGGACTTGCTGGGCTTCCTGCTGGAGTATGTTTCCTGAGCGTGTCTGGAGCGGCGCTGGTTTCCTTCGATAGACGTTATCGCATTCTCCGATGACAGCATGGCATTCACAAGTACAAGCGCCGCAGCACTGGCCAAATCGGCAAAGATGCACCGCGTTCGCAACGGAAGGAATCCATTCCCTTGGTATATATCATGACTTCATTACAGGATGTATTTACCACACCGCGCACCAGTCCGAGATTACCCCCCCCCCCTTCTTATCCGCGGGCTGTTTAGTACCACGGCACCCACGGCCGGCACTTGTTCGCCGCGCAGTACCCCGCGCAGCACGGCCCGACGTACTGGTAGTCGCGGTAGCAGTCGCTGTACGTCGGCACGCACATGCCCTGGCAGCTGACGCCCGTGATGGGCTGCGGCGGGCCCACCAGCACCTGGTTGGCGCCCGTCGCCGAGATGCCGCTGGCGAAGGTCGCCTGCCCTGCCGTGTGGAACTGGCAATTGGCCCCGGCGTTGTAGTCGGACGTTTCGATCAGGTTGACGGCGATGTCGTTGTCTGTTTGGGGAAGGGGGGGGGGGGTGGGG
Source organism: Trichocladium antarcticum (assembly GCA_033297235.1). Taxonomy (NCBI): domain Eukaryota; kingdom Fungi; phylum Ascomycota; class Sordariomycetes; order Sordariales; family Chaetomiaceae; genus Trichocladium; species Trichocladium antarcticum. The sequence goes on from MU853419.1 coordinate 23,396, forward strand.
TGGGTTGTTGTGGGGGGGGGGGGGGAGGGGGGGGGGGGGGGGGTGTGTTACTGGTTGGGTGGAGGGTGCCGTCGGCGGGGATGGCCATTTCGTATTGGGCGGGGCCGCCGTGGAAGGTGAGGTGGACGGTCTGGACGTCGCGCGCCTCGAGGGGGATGGCGGAGGCGCTGGCCACGAGGCCGAGGGCCGATGCGAGCAGGGTGGAGTACTTCATGGTGGTTGGGAGGCGTGGAATGTAGAGATGGGGAAGTTGTGTGTTCGATTGTCTGGGTGGGCGGATTGGTTTTCGGTGTCTTACACAGGCTTTATATACAGCATCGGTCGGACCAGACGCTCTCGCTTGGTGCCGCCATCGGGGCGACGGCAATGCCGTGGGTCGGCCGCGGTCAAACCATGCACAGGTCGTATAAGAGAACGGGCGTTCGATCTAGCCATGCACGATGTCACCCTTTGGCGATTTTCCGGAGGCGGGTGTGCTGCACAAGGTTAATACGAGAGTTTGGCGGCTTGGCCTTGGCATCCGTGGCATGGTGCGGCACACGCGGCGGCAGCTGACCGTGGCGATCGGCGACATAGGTCAGGCCACGGTGGATATGACTCGGCAAGCATCTGGCGGCGCTCCTTGTTAGCGGCCGGGAATACCTGCTTGACTGACGCGGGAAGACTGGTGTTGTATGTATCTGTACATGTCGGCCTTGGCGGGTTGCGATTCTACCCTGCTAGTATCGCTAGACTATGTGGACTTGCTTGTACAACCTGGCTCGCTTACAAGAAGCCGACATTGGCTCGGGAAACGAAGACCGTGGCGGAACTCAACATGGACATGTCGACGAGGAGGTGGAATCGCCACTCTACGAGGACAGCCAGACCAAACACTCAGGGTTGACCAGCAAGGCAACGCTGTTTGTGGACTGTGCAGCTCGAGGCTCAGGGGATCGGGTCGAGGCTATGCAGGTCCAAGGCACGGCTTTTGTGTTGTTGTTGACGGAGCACACCCTCCTCCGACAAACAGTCCCCATCCGCACTCATCCTCTCCCATTCTTCCTCCTCCTCCTCCTCCTCCTCCTCCTCCTCCTCCCCATCCCCATCCTCTCCCCCCCCAACCTCCGCAAGCAGCATCCGCCCCCACCACCCCCCCACCGACGTCCGATAGTCGTCCATCAGCTCCAGCAGCACCGCGTCCCCCAAGCTCAGGCTCGGGACCTGCACCACGACGCCGCGCCCGCCCGCTCCGGGGGGTTCGGTGCAGTTTTCATCGTCGTCGTCCTCGTCGTCGTCCTCTTCTTCTCCATCTTCTTCCGAGATTGAGTCGGAGTCGGGGTCGGGGTTGCCGTGCTGGGGGCTGTGTTTCGGGACCACGGGATGGACGCGGCGGGGCGGGGGGTCCATGTCTGGGAGAAGACGGGGGGGGGTTATGTTCTGGTAGGGGGGGCTGGATTTGGTGGGCGGAGAGAGTGTTGGCTGGTGGGTTGCGCGGGGGAAGAGGGTGGGCGGTGCTGTGCTGGGGGTTGGGCGGGGGCCGAGGGTCCAGAACGGGGGGGTGTTTGGGGGGTTTGGTTTCTGTTTGGGGGCTGGAGGTGTTAGACTGGCCCGTCTATGGTTTGGTGGTTCGTGTGAGAAGGGGGGGTTGGCACTTGGGATTTTCTCGCCCATGATGGACCTCGTTGCGGGCAGCATCTTCAGCGTGTGTCAAGCGCGGTCCTGGGGGAGGAAGGCGCCTCATCGGCGACTCTGGGGGATGGTCGGTCCTGGTTGAGACGCAGATTTGGGGCTTGAGGAAAAGCAACGCCGGGCCTGGCTGGTTGCCGGCCTGACTGCACCGATCAATGCGTTGGTCGTCCGAGGTCGCACATTGTACCAGCGAGGCCTGGCAAATAAGTGAGGCCAGTTTCTGCCTATTCGTTTCATTCGACGAGGCTCGCTCATCCCAACAAGGGGGAGCGGGGGTGGTCTTGCATCATGCACCACGCCTACGCCCGACTGCAGTCTGGAAGTCGGGTCTTTGGGATGAGGCTGGCCGCTGGCAGGATGCGATGCCGCGTTAGCAGCGCTATCCCCCCTGTCCGAATCCGAGTACTGACTTTTCGTCTTCGGCTCAACTCCAGGTTTTCTGACCGGCCGACGCTGGAGTCTCACGGCTCACGGCTATCGTCTGGCTGAGCGCCAATTTGCCAAACGCCCTCTTCAGCTCCGGCATCGTCACTCAACCGTGTTGGTCACGCCCATTGAAAGCCGGGCTCGGCTGTGATTTCGAGGGCACTGAGTTCCGCAACGGCTTGGGCCTGGGCAGTCAGGAACCGAGTCAAGTTGAAATGGGACCAGCTACAGGGCGGGACTTAGACCGTAGACACGGTAGTTGCCCAGGTCCGTGTAACTAAAGCTTGCCGGACGGAGCCATAGTGAGTGAGTCGGTACTTGGTTTGAGACTGCAAGTTGCGTGTTGTAGACACTGCCAGGTACATCGTCCTCAATGACAGCATGGGCTTCAACAAATCCCCGTCGAAAAGATGGCCATCCGCCCCTTTAATGGACTGCGTTGCTGTGGCAATACGAGCGAGCCGTACCGTACCACCCCAACCCCTCTCCCCACACCTATGTACCGGGGGATCAGCTCCCCGGAAACCCCACTCAAGAGACAAGGCAAAAATGGAGACGGGGCAAAAAATAGACTGGACGGTCCTGTCACACTGGCAATGGACGAGCTGGGAATCGAACCCAGGACCTTTCGCATACAGGGGAGTATGCTAAGCGAACGCTCTACCAACTGAGCCACACGCCCTTGGTGATGTTTTGATGCTGGAGTTGTCCGTCGGGCGTGCTCATGATGCCACCACCACGGCATTCCCTCCACCAGTCAACCAGGAAACAGATGTGCTGGTATCAAGCCCTATCTACACCAACCCGTGCCGCATGCATGGCATGTAAATTACAAGACGCCAACATCAGGCCCCTCCCCCCCCTACTCGGCCTCCTCCGCACCCACACACACCGGACACCCGCCCGCAATCCGCTCCCTCAACAGCCGCGCATGCGTGACCTTGGCCCCGATCAGATGCGACGACCGCTGCTCCGCCAGCCCGTGCAGCACCACCTCGTCCACCTCTTCGCCCGGGTGCAGCGCCTCAAGCAGATGCGCCAGATGGAACACGTGCCCGCACGCAAACCCCACCAGCGTCTCCGCCTCCCACTCGACAAACGGCGCCAGACACGCGGCGCAGTGACCGGCCGACCACTTCCTTGCCGCGCCCGCAGCAGGCTGCCGCAGCTTGCGCGCCACATCCCCATCCCCGCCGCCAACAGCCGCCGCCGCCGCCGCCGCAGCAGCAGCGACGCCATTCTCCCCCGCCCCAGCACGCTGCGCCTCCTCTTCCTCTTCCTCTTCCTCCTCCTTCTCCCCCCCTTCCTCCTCCTCCACCGCCGCAGCAGCAGCAGCACCCGCCCCCTTGACAACAACCTCAAACCGAACCCCCCTCCGCTGCCCACTCCGCAACAGCCCCTGCGCCAGCGCGACCTCACTCCGCAGCACGCGCGCAACACCCTCGCAGATGCTCCACTGGATCTCGTGCTCCTTCATGATATGCTTGAGGCCCTCGCGCAGGCCGTCGATCTCGAGGCCCTCGGGGATGCGGCGCACCAGCGCGACGGGGTTGACGGCGGTGCCGACCTGCTCGAGCAGGGCGCGGATGAAGCGGGGCTTGTCCATGCTGTACTCGAGCAGGTCGTCCCAGAGGTCCGGGTCGTCCTGGTCCTTGGCAAAGGCGATGGCGCGGCCGACGTCGCCGAGGCGGTCGATGATGAGGTAGAGCGCGCGCTTGGTCTGGCCGGTTTTGGAGTAGAGGTACACGAGCTCGGGGATGTAGTTGTGGTGTTCGCATTCTTGCGCCGCCTGCAGGGGTGGGGGTTGTTAGTGGGGTTGGAAGACGGAGAAGGCAGATGTGTACCTTTTCGAATGCGTATGCGGTCGAGGTCTTGAGAAAGTCCATGAGTAGTGGCTGGTCGTAGAAGGCAAAGAGGCGGACGGCGAGGTCGGCGAACTGGTCAACCAGCGACTGGCTGTCCGTCACCAGCCGGGCACGCGACTCGCCCGCGTGCTCGTGCATCCCGTCGCCCCGCCAGAGGCCCCGGAGGTAGAAGAAGGTGTACAGGTCCAGCCCCTTCGCCTGCAGTTGCGCGATTACGACATCGGGCTTCACCAGCCCGTGCTGGGCCTCGTCTACCAGCAGCGCGATGGCCTCCGCCGTGGCCTCCTCCAGTTCGGCCGGCGCCATCTTGCTGATCTGCTGCTGACGCACGCGCAGGCCGATGAAGCTCGGGATGTCGTCAATCACCGCGTCGGCAAGGTGGCCGTCCTTGATCAGACGCATCGCCGAATCAGCATCCTGGAGTTTGATGTGGCACTTCAGAGCCTCCCGGTTTCTGCCGTTCGCCTCATGCAGTTTTGCCAGGCTCTCCATGACGACCCGCCAGTCTTTGCCAACTTCGCCGTCCTCGACGCTGTCCTCCCGCACGTCCCGGAACTTCAACTGGTCCTCCAGCGCCGTCGTGATGGTGGTCACGTCGTACAGGTCTGGAGGCCACCGCTCCAGCAACTCCCGGAACCGGAGCTTGCTGGTCTGGAGGTAGTGCCCAAGCACAACCTCGTAGAGCGTCCCCGGCATCGGTGGCCGTGTCCGCTCCGTCGGTATGTAGTTGACGATCTCGTCAAACTTGCTCGCCCCCGCAAATGTCCATACCCATTTCTCCCACCGATCGGGCGTGCCGAGGACCCTCCCACACACCCTCCCCGCCTGCGTCCAGTCGCTGGCCTCGATGAGATCTTGTATCCACAGCTCCCCGATCCGCCGCTTTTCCTTCTCAGCTGACGAGTGGAATATGCGCATCCCGTCCGTCACCGATGCGGTTTCCTCGTAGAAGTCATCCGTACTTTGCGTGTGTTGTGGCGATGTGGGAGTGGCATCGGAGGGTGACATGATTTCGGGATGGTGGTCAACCAGCTCCCACGCCGGCTGATACTGCTGGCGCTCTAGAAGCCATGCCAGATGGTCGCCCAGGTCACGCCTGGTCGCCAATATACAGTCGTAAGGGCTGTGGATAAAGATCTTGACTCCGGGCTTGACCAGATGTGGATGGACCGAGCTTCGGCCGGAACGGGGCCCGACCCCGGCGGCAGAGACTTTGGATCCCGAGGTTCCGTCACTGTCCTTGCTCCGTATACTTGCAGCCGAGTTGAACAGTGACAATGGGTTCAGGGCAGCGTTCAGCACATCTGTCCCGAGCCCCGCAAGAGTCTCCAAGGCGCCCCGAGACGCCGCCACGGCAGCGACACTTTGCGCCGGCAGCACGGCGAGATGGTAGTCGTGCGAGGACAGTCTCTCGAAGCGGCTGACACTGAGACTATCCTTGTCGACCTCCGCCTGGGACGAGAGGTCAATGAGCCGCAGCTCCGGCGGGGGGTTGTTCTGCCTGCGCGGGATGCCCCCGGAAGGCCTACTCGCGGTGGAGCCGTGGGATAATGCGCGTTTGTGGCCCATCGTCGTCTCGTCGTCCTCGTCGTCGTCCTCACGGTCGGGTAAGCAGTAAGCAAGAACCAACAAGAGGTTCTGGGTATATAACGAAATGCCAGAAATGATGCAATCCATGCGAAGTCTGCACGAGCGTCAGTCGGTAGCCATCTGGGGGAGGGGGGGGGTATCAGAGGCCACACACATTTTTACAATCTCTGCCCGTCCAGCGGACCTCTCACCGGCGTTCTTTCCGATGCCGACGCCGCCTGGGTGGACGTGGATGATCCAGATGGTGCCTCCCCACCCCACAAGCAACCTCTCGATCTTCCTGTTGTCTTTAAGTTGCTTTAGACTCTCGGCAGCGGGCGACAAGGGAGATTCCTGGTGTTCCCCGCCAGCCTCGTCAGGCTCGACCGACTGCTCGTCGATCCACTCGACCCTGCCCTTCCAGACGCTGACCATGGTGTCCCACTCGTCCGTCTGGGGCCTGTCGATATGTCCAATACGCTTCCAGGCATCCTCGGCATCGGCAGCGTCGAGATGAAGCTTCGTCCGCATGATTTTGATTCCGTGCTCGTTTAGCCAGACCGCGTATTTTCCGGACAAAGACCACTTGATGGTGTTTATGGTGCCCTCGCCCGAGTGTAGAATCGTGTCTTTGCCGCTGCCCGCCCCCACCATGCTTCCTAGCCAACCGGCAGCCTGCGCCGCGGCCCCTGTGGTTGTGGCCGTGCTCCGGCCATTTGGAGCGCCGACAGTCAGAATCAGCTGTCCCGAAAGGCCCCCCGACAGGTACATCCGGTCGCTTTTGTAATCGGGTGACAAAGCAACTGCTTGCACCGGGCGTGCGAAGTTGCGCAGTTGGACGTCCTTGATGTCGACCAGTGACTGCACGCAAATGTTGCCGTCCATCGATGACGTTGCGATGTAGATGTTGTTTGAGGGGGTGTTCGGCACAGGCTGCAGTTCGCGCGGCCTCCTCGACGCGGCCGCCGGTGAGGCGTGGTTCTCGGTTGATGCCGTGGTCGGCCTCAGGGGGGTGTTGGGAACCGACCTGGCGGCCGTTCCCGACCCGAAACCAGGCAGCGGCGGCGGGAATGGAGATATCGATATGGAGGTGACGGAGGCGGAATGGGCGTGGTATACGCGTAAAGTCTGAAACCCGGGTAGTTGAACGACGTGCTGCAGGAGCGGCGCGTCAGTAAGGGGCTATTCATGGGGCACGGAATGCGACTGACGATGTTGCCATTGTGAGTCCCGATGATCTGTGCATCGCGTCAGCAAGTGGGAATCGCGGCATGAATGATGGCAAGTGGCTGAGGCATCCGGACCATTTTATCCCCCGCGACGCGAAACGCGCTTGTCGCATCGCCGTTTTTATAGACAGGACCGAGGTGTGGTGTGAGCCGTGCGTACTTGAGCTTCGGCTCGTCGTCTTCCTCGTCTTCATCTTCCTCCTCCCCATCGTCGTCGTCGTCGTCATCGTCGTCGCTATAGTCTCCTCCCACCTGTTCTGTCGCATTGCTGCCCCTTTCGCCGTTGCCCGAGAGCCCCCGAGCACGAGTGCGCAGGTCGGGTCGTGTTACGCCAGTGCCTCGGTCGGGCGCGACTTCGGTGTTCGGCTTGGGTTCTGGACCTTCATTGTGTGTTTCGTTGTCGCCGAGCTGTGGCGGGCTTTCGGTCATGTTGATTCAAAGGACCCAGGTAACTTCATGACGGGTCGAGGTCGTGTGTTGCGCAGGTAGGGGAGCCTCCAGGCCGTGTTGTGTTGCCAACTTGCGGCGTTGCGGCTTGCAGCTGCGGAAGCTTTGGGCACGGCCAAGCCCTACGTCAGAGCAATCGACCCAAAGGTGCTGGGCGCTGCAGGGGCAGCTGTTGAGAAGCAGGGGTTGTGACGAGCTCTGGCCAATTAGGATGTGCCCCCAGGGGGTGGAGCGTCACAGAATGCGGCCGCCTTGTCAATCACACGCGCCTTCCATCTTTAAGGTTGTCGATCGCGTTCTCTGGGCACTCTTTGGTAGGGAAGGCAACCACGACAGCAACTTCAGCCGGTTTCTACCATTTCGCTCACAATGGCCGTGTCTGGGCTTTTCTCAGCAACGATTTGCCGGTTTTTGGTGTAGTTTTCCAAGGCATCACGCCAACACACCAGCCTACCCCCCCCCCCCCCCCCATCATGGCGTCGGTTACATCTCTTGGGGTGCATCAGCCTGTCGGGCTGCGGCATGCGATCGAGGAAGGCATACTACCCCCGCATCCCCCTCCTTCTTTATATACCTGGGAGGTCATAATCAGCAACGAAAACGGCCGCAAATACGAAGATGAGCTTCTCACCACCGAAAAGTGCGTGCTCTGGTCTCGGGGAGGGACCTTCCGAAAGAGCTTCAAGTTCGACCCCGAGAACGAACCCGTCACCCAAGCGCTCCTCGCATACTTTCCTGCCTCGGCAGACGCCACAGTGGGAAATACCCAAAACGATGCCCCCGTCAAGAAGCCGGCGGGAAGACCGGCGCTTTTGAGGGCCCTCGTCGTCTTTCTAAAGACCCAGGCGCACATCTATTTCCTGTCTGGGGCGAGCCATGTCGTACACATGCCCTTCGAAGTCGAGTCGGCCTGCGCAGCTCCGCGCGGCGTCATCATACAACGCAAGCCGCGAGTAGACGGCACCTCTGTGGCCCTGCGATTGCCAAAGGTGCCACCCGCCTCGTTCATCTCGTCCCAGCCGCCTACTGCCCCGAGCCGCAACCCCCAGAGCTTCACCGAATTCTCGACCGAAGGACTGGGTAACCCAAAAGTGCTGCCATTGCGCCTCAGCCTGACCCTGGAGAATATGTGGCAGACACCTCTCGAGACAAGCGACAGTCATTGGCCGCGTCTGGTCTGTCTGACCGATCCGTTGCTCGAGATCGGGCTGCTGGTAACCCGTACCGGCCGGCAAAAACCTGCAAAGGGCCGGAAAATGCCCATGAAGCCTCTGTTCCTCAGTCCTTGCGACGAGATCCTCCACGTTGAGGCTGTCAAGGTCCCCCATGGTCCTGGATTGCATTCGTGCGACCTCAATATCGCAGTTACAGTCAACCGGGAGACCAACATGTACAGCGTCTGGAAGCTTGCGTACCTCGAGAACGAAGATCCCTTCTTGGGCGGGCAGAAGAAGGAGAAGCCCAGACCATCGCGACGGCGGAGTTCCATGGCGCCGGGTTTGGCAAGCGGCGCGGCGACCCCCCTACATCAGTCGACGAGGGAAAGCTTCGGCGCACCCCTGCCCGGCAAAAAGCCGAGGAAGAGCGTGAAGATAGAGGACAGGGACAAGGCCCTCGACGATGCGTTGAGCTCCTTAGACCCAGGCAAGGATGCCACACGCAGGCAGTCCCGGCGAGTGAGCTCTCTGTTGGCGCGAGCCGATCTGTCAGCCTCCCAGGACAGGTCAACGTTTGCCGAACCATCAATTCATGCCGGCCATGGGGGCAGGCGGACCGAGTCGCATGGCAATCAACGCCCTCGGATTAGTAGCGGCTATGGGGGGCAGAGTTTCGGTGGAACCCTCAACCTCAATCGTAGCATCAACCACCCGCCCGACGCCCCAGTCGATAATCTTCTTGAAGAACTACGTGCTGGAGGAGATTTCGAAGGGTTTCACAACATGGGTCTCGACGATCATGATTTCGATGGGCTCGCACACGAGATGCTCTTCACCAAGATCCACGCCGTTAGTATGGACAACGCCAACGTGCGGTATTCGCTGTCTAGCAAGCCCGCCAGAACCCAGGCCAAGGTGTTTATTCTCGTTGGGCCCCCTACTGCGACTGATAGCGACGGCCTGGCACAGCTTCTAGTCGCAATCCAAGATCCAGTCGACAAGAGACTGCAGCTTCTAACCCTTCACCTGGAGCAGCACGATGATCAACCCCCCACGAGAAACAAGGCCACATACGCCCCTGATCGCGACGGCTTCCGCATCGTCCCTGGCGAACCTAGGAGGGTCCAGAGCGTTGTTGATTCTTGCAAGATTTCCGATGGAAACGAATCAATCCTGATTCTCTCCGAGGATAAGCGTGGCGGCAGGGAACTCAGTTTGCAGTCACCGTGGGGAAAGGCCACAACGATCACCTTTCCCCCGTTATTTCTAGACAACGTCAGCAGTCTCGAGTATTCCGGTAGCCACCAAAGCATCAACATGACCCACGGACGACGGCTCCGAACCGTTGACGTGACAGAAACCCAGATTGAGTCGATTTCCCACCCCAATTCCCGCGGAGTCGTGGACCTCCGAGACAAGGAGGGCAAATACCACCGCGTCAGGATCAAGCTGCAGCCGTCATCGCCTCAAGTTCGGAAGGTTCTCGATGTCTGCCGAAGTGTCCTTGACGCTTCATTTGCGGATAAAATGACGGCGGGGTGGTGGCATGTCATGCAATGGCTTCAAAACGCCAAAGCCCGGGGACCTCAACAACCACTCGCCGACATGGAGTGGTCGGCGGCGGTAATTCTGCTCCTAGCAAGCTTCTTGCTTCTGGGGCATAACAGTGAATCCTCTTTGCGGACATTCTCCAGTGGGACGTCGGAACCATTTGCAACAAATAAATGGGAAGCGATGCAATACCGCGAGGCACCAAACTCATCTGCATGTCCGCCGTGGATGCGTAACAAGGCGTGGCAGTGGCTGCTCGACAGCGATGCCACGGATGAGCCAAGCAACAACAACGACGCGTGGTATTCCGGTAGTTTCATCTCCGCCCACATTGGTCTTGCCAAGAGATGGATGGTCTCCGCGAGTGGGTTATCCGCGTTTGGCTTTGAAGGATATTTGCCAACTGCCCTGAGCAGGATTGGCACGCCTCGCAAGACTGCTGCTAGGAGCATGCTGCTTGCGCTTCATCTGCTCGTCGAGGAGCAAAAGCTCAACATCCTGGCTTCAGAAGACTCGTCGCCGGGCCAAAATGACGTGACGGCGGTCCTCTACCAGCTCTCCAGGTGGCTCGGCTGGCGTCGATACGAGGCCTTGTATGCGCTTAGCACTCAGGATCTCGGTGCCGCGCATGATTTGGGTAAGCTAGCCATGGTGTATGTCCCTGGACGTGCACTTCGATTGCTAAGTCTCATGCAGTTCCCTTTGTCGTGTCTGGCCTGGCGGAACCGTCTTCGGATTACTGCATTTTGACCTGGATTCAGGGGCATCTCGCAACAGGCCGCGGCACACAGTTCCTGACACTCCCAGCCCTGTACGCGAGTGCGGTACCCGGTACCTTCGGTGTAAAGTTCCGGCAGCAGCTATGGGCCAGTCTTACGCCTCGCACCACCATGTTCCAGAGACTTTTTAGCTCTCTCAACTCCTCTACTCGCCGCTTCGAGATGGTGGTGGCCATGCATGAGTGTGGCTTCACGGCCCAGGTTCTTGAAACATTGCCAGAAGCAGTCCTCACGCCCTTGCAAGACGTCATTTCGATCTGTCAGCCAAACCCTCCGCCGTCATGGTCAACGGACCTCCTCAAGCTCGTCAGTCGCACCGACATGACGGCTGTACTGCGACCTGGGAAGGCGGGCCGTTCGCCTGGTTCTGACCTTGATGTAAGTCCCAGTACGAGACTGGCGCACCAACCAACCCATTGGCTAATCGTGCCGTAGACCCCCTCCCATGTTGCGAAATGGGACTTCCGTATGTTGTGCCAGAATCTCGAAGGCTTCAACGAGCAGGTCGAGGAAACAGATGCGGCAGAACGCCAGGCTGTCGTGCGCTCGCTGTTCAGAGAGGACAGGAGGCTTAATGAAGCACAAGGCATGCTATCGACCGTCAAGAGCCGGGCCCTGCGTCTGGATCCGAAACCCGAGTGGACCGAGGCCGAGTATCTGGAGCGACAGAAAGAACTGGTTACGACGATGACGACCAGTACACTGGCCATCCCGGCGGGACGAGGGTTGATGTACTTCGCCCTCCGGTACCCGCTGCTTACCCAGAAGTACCAAATTGCTGGCTTCAACCTGACCTGCGTTATCAAGCCTGCCAACAACACGGTCAGCGTCGACAAGACGATGTTCCCGGAAGAAAAGATCAACTGGGCATTCTTCCACCAGGGTGTCGCCGGCGGGCTTGCGATATCGCCACAGGCCAAGGGCATTGACACGTCGTGGATCTTGTACAACAAACCGGGGCAGGACCTCAGCAATCGCCACGCCGGCTTCCTCCTGGCCCTCGGGCTGAACGGCCATCTGAGGTCGGTTGCGAAGTGGGTCGCGTTCAAGTATCTGACGCCGAAACACACCATGACGACAATCGGCCTCCTTCTTGGGCTCGCGGCATCCTACCTCGGCACCATGGATTCGTTGATCGCCCGCCTCCTATCTGTCCATGTCACGCGCCTGATGCCACCGGGCTCTACCGAACTGAACCTCTCAAAACACACGCAAACTACCGGCATCATGGGTATCGGGCTCCTGTACTGCAACAGCCAGCACCGGCGCATGAGCGAGATCGTCATGTCCGAGATCGAGCATGTCGGCGACGGGGAGGAAGAGGATCCCCTGCGTGACGAGAGTTACCGCCTCGCCGCCGGCTTTGCACTGGGTCTCATCAACCTTGGAAAAGGTGGCGACCTCAGGGGCATGCGAGACATGCGGCTAACAGAAAAGCTGCTCACCATTGCCACGGCCACCAAGGGGTCAGACCTTGTCCACGTCCTTGACCGGTCCGCCGCCGGCGCCGTCGTGGCCATCGCACTTATCTACATGAAGTCAGAGGATCATATCGTGGCCCGCAAGATTGATGTCCCAGACACACTGTTGCAGTTCGACTATGTTCGGCCTGACATTCTCCTTCTGCGGACCGTTGCAAAGAACCTCATCCTCTGGGATGAGATAGGTCCGACATTTGAGTGGATTAAGAATGGGCTGCCGGCCCAGTACCAATCGCGGTACCAGCTCACCAAGCAGCACGAGCTGCGGACCCGAGACCTACCTTTTTTCTCGATTCTCGCCGGCCTTTGCTTCGCAGTTGGCCTACGGTTTGCCGGGTCGGCGAACGTCAAGGCTCGGGATCTGCTCATCCACTATCTCGACCAATTCATGCGCATTGTGCGGTTTGACGTCTGCAACTTCGACACTGAGCTGGCCCGGGGCAACGCGCGGATGTGTATGGACTTGGTAGCGTTGTCCTGTGCCTCAGTCATGGCCGGGACCGGGGACATTGCCGTCCTCCGCCGACTCCGCGCCCTCCACGGACGGGACGATACCAGCACGACCTACGGCAGCCATCTCGCCGCGCATCTTGCCATTGGCGCGCTCTTCCTCGGCTGCGGAACTTCAACTTTTGGCACCAGCAACCTCGCCATCGCGGCGCTCCTCATCTCCTTCTACCCCCTCTTCCCAGCCACTGTCCAAGACAACCGCGCCCACCTCCAGGCATTCCGTCACTTCTGGGTTCTCGCCACGGAACCCCGCTGCCTGGTCGCCAAAGACCTCGCCACCAACCAACCGCTCAACCTCCCCATCCTAATCCACCTCAAACCCGCCTCCCCCTCCGCCGCGGCGATCGCACCCAACGCAGCCGATCCCGCAGCCATCACCCTCCGCCGCCAAACCCCCTGCCTCCTCCCGCCGCTCGACGATGTCGTGCGCGTCGAGACGGACGCCACATCGCTCGGCTACTGGAACCTCACCATCGACTTTGCGCGCGACCCCCAGCTGCTCGACCACTTCCGCAAGCACCAGACCGTCTACCTCCGCCGCAGGCCCGCCCGCGAGAGCACCTTCCCCGGCACGCTGCGCGCCCTGGGCAGCCGCGGGATCTCGGACGTTGAGGCCGCGGCTGCGGGCCTCGGCGGCGGCGAGCCGTTTGGCTGGGTGTTTGGGCTGGAGGCGCTGCGGGACCTGACGCGCGCGGAGAGGGGCGTGGTGCTGGGGTGGCTGGGGGGCGCGGCGGGCGCCGGGGTGGGCGAGGGCGAGGGGGCGACGACGGCGGTGGATGCGCGGTTGGTGTTGAGGAGTGGGCTGGAGGGCTGGTCGAGGGAGAGGCTGTTGGGGCTGAGGCTGCTGTTTGAGTGGGCGGAGAGGAGGGGTGTTTTTGTCAAGAAGGGTGTGTCGGAGGGGGAGACTGCGGAGGGGGGGGTGGTGGGGAAGGGAAAGAAGGTCTCTTTGGGGCCGGTGTATACTGGGGTTGGGGACGCGGATGAGAGGGCAGGGGTGGAGGGTTCGTGGTGGCTGAGGGATAGTGCGATTGAAGAGTTGAAGGGCCGGACGTGGCTTGCTGGTCGGGAAGGGTGGTAGGCTGATGATGTATGGAATCTCATGTCCTCCGGCTGTGTTGTTATTATGTTCTAGTGCCGTGCCGATGCATAGGGTAGTGTGGAAGTGTCTCGGCCGTCTCTACTTGACCCGCATTGTATTGCCATACGCCGTAAGCCCTCGTTGAAGATGGATCTACCAGTTCCAGTTGACTCAGATAAAGCCGTCTTGGTACATGGCCCTTACAATGGACCTAATGCACCCACAACCCTTGCCCTTCTTCTCCTTGGCGGTTTTATCTCCATAGTTTCCAAGACTAAACAAGCTCTCCCACCTCTAGGTCCGCAGGCCTAGTCCTGGCAGGTACAAGGACAGCAAGTTGAGCCTCTAGACGAGGGAATGAACTCCGTGTTGAAGGAAACAAGACACCAACCATGTGCTTTGGGATCGACCATCTGTGTCCAGGGCCAAGCGGCCAGAACAACTAGGTAGGACCGAAACCAGGCACCGGGAGACCACGCATGAAAGAACGTGTAACTTGCGGAAACCGTACACTATACGCCATACCCCTCCACTTGCAGATGTCGAATTCCATTCTGATGCGCCATTTGAGGTATAATTACATCGCTTCCTATCCGCTTTGGCACGGTAGCGATGTGTCCGGCCATGCCCACCGCTGCCATGTCCGGTCCGTATCCATGGGCTTCCGCTGCCCGTCCGCGTGATCCGCGTGATCAGTTCGGGTGATGCTCACGCCAATCCCACTCCTTCCAGCGCGGGTCCCACTAGCTTTTTCCCTGCCGTAATCTTTTTTCCTCAGCTGTTTCTTGTCGTTCCTACTTGGCAATTGCCGCAGTGAGCACCTGTGTCCGGAAGAAACCGCCCTTGGTCTTCTCAATGACCTGCTGGTACACCGAGCTTGGCGGGTGGTTCATGACGACTGTGCCCTCCTTGTAATCGATCTTGGCGTCGAGCCTGGTGTCACGGATCAGGTTGACGATCCACTTCTCCGCCGCTTCGGCGCTCAGGCCCAGCCTGGCGCTGAGATCCTTCAGCGAGATGCGGGCGTGGATCTTGCAGTAGCTCTCGAAGATCAAGTGCCTCGCCGACTCGACAAAGTCGTCGGCGTGGGCGAGAAGGAAGAAGTCGCTGCGGAGCACCTCCTCGGCCAGCACGAGCTGGCGCTGGGCCTCCTCAAAGTCAAAGTCGATGCACAGGGCGTGCACGAAGCGGGTGATGGGGTCCTGATACTCATACGCCTCCTGCTTGACGATGCGAACAACGTCCTTCATCTGCTTCTGGTGCATGCCCGGGTTCTTCGCACGGCTGCGGTTCGTGATGACAGCCACGGCAAGGTAGCGCAGAACCCACGGGCAGCTGGCCTGTATCGTGTTAATATAGCCGGCGTTGAAGAATAGGTCAAGGATCGGCTCGCGGGCCTTCTCGAAGTTGAACAGCGGGAAGAGGGCCCAGTGGAGGAGGGCGGTGCGGTGTTCGAGTTGTGCCAGGGGGTTCTGCGCCAGCTTCGAGTCGATGAGCTCCCTGACCTTCTGGATCTCCTCCAGCGCCGACTCCCAGTTCATGGTGAGGATCTCGCAGGCGAGTCTGCCCCATGTCGCATACGACACCTTGTCGTTGTCCGTCGAGAGCACGCGGAACCGGTAGAGCATCTCGGATGCGTCGGCGTAGTTGCCGCAGCTGTATTGTAGGTTGCCAAAGTCAAACAGAGCATTGACCATCTCGATCGTGACCTGTGACGACATCATCAGCACACCCCATCCTTTCAG
>MU853419.1:38933-56081 GCA_033297235.1 Trichocladium antarcticum
CCGGGACAAAATGCCCCATCAAGAATGGCTTACGTCGTGATCCCGCTTCAAGAACTCCAAGTTGGCCACTTTGTCGCTCCGCAGGTTGTTGACAACGTCGTCCCGCTCCAAAAGCTCGATAATCTTGCTCGTCTCCTGCTCGTACTTCTCCAGCTGGCCAAAGACCTTTTGTCTCCTGTCGGCAAATTCGGTGGGGGGCTCCTTCAGCCCCTCGAGCTCGCAATAGAGGTTGGCGACATAGTCGGTCATGTTGGTCTTCTTCAGCAGCGAGAACTTGGACTGTGTGATCTCGCGCGCCTTGGCCTCATCCTTGATCTCGCCGCTCTCCTCATCCACTAGCTGTCCTGCGCTGAACTCGAGGAGGGGAAAGATCATGTGCCGGTCGAGGTGCTGGGCGAGCTTGAGGATGAGGTCGTACTCGGCCAGGGACGACCCGCCGTTGGCGGTTGGTGCGGAAGCCATGATTGCTTTGTTTTAATTGATATTCGGTCGCTGGGTGGAAGAATCCAAGCAAGAATACTGTGTAAAAATCGGCCTCGGGAGTTGCGGGGTGCCTGGGCGACTCGGTCGATGGATAAGTCGCAGGTCAGATTTGCAGGGGAGGAAAAGCCGACAAGCACGCCGACCACCAATTTTCTGAGGCTGTGAATCTTTGGTGGGGTCGAAATTTGGAAAGTGTGATCTAATCGTGGGCGGGATGTGGGCGGGCGCCACGGGGCGGTCCAGGGCCCCAGAGCGCACCTAAGAGTGGGGCGCATCGGCGAATCATTCAACCGCGACCCGATGATTATCGCAAATGGTCGGGAAGCCAGTTTGAAGGAGCTTGCAACCTCCCATCAAGCAGTCAGCCAAGAGCACCCAACCAACCATCAAAATGCTGCGCCCAACCACCCTATTCCGTGCCTTCGCCGCCGCCCCTCGGCACATCGTCCCCAAATACACACCAATCACCCCCCTCGCCCGGCGATTCCTCACAACAGCCCCGGAACCAACACCCTCCGAGTCGACGCCAGCAGCATCAGCAACACCACTCGAAGACGCCCCGTCCTCTCCGGCATGGCCCTCGCCCTTCCGGACGCCACAGGGACCGCCCACGGCCGTCAAGGGAACCTTCGCCTTCCACATCGGCCGCTCCGCCTCGGGCAACTTCCCCGTGTACCAGATGTCGCGGGCCGGCGGCAACAAGAAGTTGACGGTGGTCAAAAAGGTCGAGGGCGACGCGGCCGCGTTCCAGGCCGAGCTCACCACGAGCCTGAACCTGCCAGCGGACAAGGTCGTGTACAACCAGCATACGCGGCACATTGTTGTGCTGGTACGTATCCCCTCTCCACTCACACGCACAACCCCAGGGCGCCCCCCCCCCCCCCCCCCCCCCCCCCCCCCCCCCGGGTTTCAGGTCACTGACGGGGGAGGGTATACAGGGACATCACAAGCCGTTGATTCTGGAGTGGCTTGAGAAGATGGGGTTTTGAGGCGCGAGACGTGCAAGGGCCTTCCGTCGACGAAATGCGACACAATACAGAAACCGGACAGGGAGTTGGGCCGTGGAAATGATGGCTGTGTTGGCTGCGGTACCTTCTGGTGTGTTGCGAAGCGACTCGGGTGCCGGCCGGGAGAGGTAGCGGTGTGGTGGGTGTGTACGATTGGCTGTCAGATCAGCAACATGGCGAGGTCATGTCTACTTTTGTGTCTTGGAGATGGTTGTCCGAAGGCATTGTTGGGGACGAGAGGATGTATTTTTAGATTTCTATCCCCCTCGAGGGAAGCAAGTCATGCAATATATACAATACCAACCCGTATAAACTCGCGTCAGAACGGCATACCAATGGGACCTTAGCCGACCAGAAGCATACGAAATATGGTGGGACCGAGACCAAGAATACTGCAGCATAAGCCCAAAATATACAACGCGCAATGAAACTGGAATAGACACCAATGTACGCTCCCCATCCTGTATCGTACTTCTCATCATTTTCGGACACCCCCCAGATCTATACACCAGCAGAGTCGCAGGCTAAAACCCGGCCCTCATCCAAATGCCCCCCAACCTTGTCTTGCCCTGCACCCCACGTCTTGACAACCCAAGATAAGATGTAGCTCCCGCCAAACCATGCGAATACTACAAACTCGCTCGCTATCCAACCAACGCACAACGCCGGTTCCCAACCCCTCTATGCCTTACGGCAAATCTGTCTGTCCGTCTGTCCATCTGTCCATCTTCATTCCCCAAAGCTGGCATACGCCACCAAATCAGCCAGCATCCCCTCCTTGGTCCACTCCTGCGCCTGCATCTGCAGCGCGCTCAGCACGCTCTCCTTGGCTGGCAGAGCCTCCGGCGGTATCCCGCCGTCTCCCACCGGGTTGCTCGGATCCCTGGCCTTGTCCGTCAGCCGCCTGAGCATGCTGACAGCGAGACCGATGATATACACGAGGTCCGGATCCCGCTTTGGCTGGCCCCGCTGTTGGCCTGGACCGCTAGCCCGGGCCGCCGGCGTGCCTTCGTACTGGGCGCTGAGTTGTCGGGCGAGGAAGAAGAGGTTCTGGGCGAAGCCGTTGCCCGAGGCGAGCCACGCGCGCGTAACGCCGGTTTCGAACCCCGGCGCTAGGCCAGCCATGATGTCCGCCGCGAGAAGACCCTGCATCAGCAGCGGCTTGCGCGCCTCGACCAGGGATGGGAGGTTTATGGGCCGGTGATCCCGCCAATGGTCGGGGATGGGGGATATCGCGAGCCCAAACGTTCGTGTGAGGAGCTCGCAAGGCGGCGAAGCATTGACCGCAGCTTCTGCGGCGAAGATGGCCTTGTAAAACCCCCTGTTCGGCTCGTCCCGTGCCAGTAATTTAGCCAGACAGTCGACGGCGTGGGGGAGATATGGGTGTAGGGCCGGATCGTAGGGCGAGAAGTGAAGCCGGTCGTTCGACCACGTCGGCCCTGGTGACGGCGAGAAGGCGAGCAGAAACTGCAGAAGACAAAACGCTTGCTCCCGCCCAGGTATCGCGACCGAGCTAGCAATGTTCGACAGCAGAGTGACCAAGTCCTTCATCAGATCCAGCGTGTCGCCATGGGTTCGCAGGAGCATCTCGCGGGTCCCTAGATACCTAATCAGGACGCAGATGAACTTGATAACCGTGTCATCGGCGAGGGATGCGTGGTTTTCTTCGCGCCAGGAAAGGTTTCGCAGGATGGTCGTGATGCATATGAGTCGGTCCACCGCCCGGTCAATCTCGTATGCCTGCGAGCCAAAAAGCGTTACGTTGCGCAGTGCGAACTTCTCCACCCGGCAGGCCCGCATCAGATCCTCGTAAGCGCAGATGGTGATCTCATTTGACGCCTCCTCCGAGTTCTCTACCAACATATCGATTTGGTCCTCGGCGCACTCGACCAGCGCATCGACCAGCTCGTCACAATGCCGCAGGTCGATTTGCGGGATTGGAAACGGCTGGGTCGGGCTGACAAAGTGGTAGTCGCTGCAAGTCAGAGATGCCAGAGTGTCGAGCGCAAGCCGAACCTCGCCATGAATGCCGCTCTGGATACTCTTGGTGAGGGCGTGAATATCAACATTCCCGAAATCGATTGGCAGCGGAACATCGATCTTGGATCTCTGAAGCTCGTCGCCAACCTTCCACAAAGCACCTACGTCGGCACCTCCGAAGGTCGCGACCTCCCGAGAACAAGGCATATACTCGTCAGGTTTTGACGCAAATGGCGCTGGGAACTTCATGATAGTCGCAGCCTCATCTGGTATCCCTTGGTTCTCCGGGTGGGCCGATCCAGGAAGCGAAGCAGTCCCTGCCTTACTTTGGGCAGGGGAGGGGATGGGGAAGTCTTCCGCAGTCGGGGTCGCCTGGACGCTCCTCGACAAGCTGTTGCGCGCATGAACTTGGCTGGTGAGTATCGGCTGTTGCCCATGGGGAGGCTGCGCGAGCGGGAACCCATTGACACCCGGCTGCTGTGACGCCGGCGGTTTGATGGGAGACTGTATCTGGGCCTGTTGCAGCTGTGGTTGTTGCCCGGGTTGCATCATCTGAGGCGGTATTTGTCCAGGGGCCATCAGCTTCGTGGGTGTGCCCTGGTTCATGTTTGGGACATTAGACATCCCCCCCTGTTGTTGCTGCTGCAACTGATGCTGCTGCTGTTGCTGTTGCTGCTGATGCTGCTGTTGTCGCATTTTCTGTTGCGCCAGGTAGAACTCCTCATACTTGAGCAGATTCCGCTCATATATGGCCCTGAAATACTGCGGCGCAGCAGGAAACTGCTGAGGCGGGAATCCCATGAATTGGGAAACTTGGGGCCAAACATTTGACTGTGTGGTGTTGCGATATCCGCCAGCCTTGTTGAACACAAACTGAAAAAGATTATAGAGAGGAATCTGGCGGCCCTCGACTACCGGATGCGCATCGAGGGGAAGGTTTTTCGAGTTCATCAATGCCGTCAGGTGCTTCATGAACTGTTCGGGCGGGGCCACACGAGGTATTTGTTGGGGAGGTGCTCCTGGCTGCTGCCGCATCGCGCCTGGCGGCATCTGGCCGTTCGGAACCCCTTGCCTGGCGGCCATCATGTTCCGAGCCTGAGCCTGAGCCTGAGCCTGAGCCTGAGCCTGAGCCTGAGCCTGATTCTGATGGTGCTGCCCTTGCATCATGTTCTGCGCACCCATCTGCTGCATTTGCAAACTCGTGCGCTGGGCCTGTTGCTGCAGCTGCATCTGGTATAACAGCTTCTGTTGCTCAAGCACATTCCGGGGTTGGCCCATCTGCTGCTGCGAGAACATCATGTTTGGCATCTGGCTCGCCATCTGGCCGGGAACCTGCCCAGACATTTGCGCGGCCATCTGTCCTGACATCATCTGCTGCTGCATTTGTTGCATTTGCTGCATGTGCTGCTGCGACATCTGGCCCATCTGCTGAGGCATCATCTGGCCGGCCATTGGATTCGCGGCCGCGGAAGGCCTTGCTGGGGATTGGCCGGGCGTGAACTGCGGGCTGTAGTTTTGTGGGAAATTGTTCTGCTGCATGTATGGCTGAGGTGTGCCTCCATGTTCGGATGATATGGGAGACGCTTGTGGGAATTGCTGCGCAGCAGACTGGAATGGGTGAGGCGAGGTTGACGCGACTCGCTGTGGTACGCTTCCCGGGCGCATCTGGTTGGCCATAATGGGCGACGGTGTCGCGTTCGCGGATCCGTTTGTTTGGAGGTGCGGGTAAGGCGACGGTTGGCCAGACGGTTGTTGTGGCATGCCAGGCTGTTGGAAGCCCTGGAAGGATGATTGCTGTGGTGTTTCGGCGCGCGAGGTCGGAATCATGCCGGGCGCGGGGCGCGGGGACTGGCCCATACCATCCTCTCTCGGCCGAGGTCGCTTCGACGGGATGACGGGATTGGTTTGATACATCGAGTTCGCAAACGATGGCGATGCATTGCGCATGGGGCCGTTGGGCATGCCCATTTGTTGGGGGTTCGCGAACTGCGCATTGAACTGGGCGGGGCTGCCCATGAAGGAGGAAGGATCCATCATGGTCCCGGAGGCTGCCGAGGGGTCGTTGAGATGAGGAAAGCCGTTGCCATTGTGGTTCGGGACAGCGGTCTCGTTGATCCAGGAGCTCATGTCGATCGGAGAGTGGGTGCGAGTGTGGCAATGGTCGAGCCCATCAGGTGAATTGCTTGCAACGCTGTTAGCGACCACCAGATTCGCGCGGGCCAAGTGACATGGATTAAGGAGCGATAAAATGGCGATGGGCAGGGACGCGGCAGAGGCTTGTCGCGATGGAGCAGTCGCGTCGCGGGTGTGTCGGGGAAGGCAGTGTGTCGTGGGTAACGGGGCAAAGACGGGTTTCTGGCTGGGGCCAGTGCGGCCTGCGCTGCAGTTGGGGGGTTGGCTCCACACTTTGCGGGCAGCAGAACCGCCTGAAGGCAGGGAAAGGAGAAAACAGGGCGGGCAGCCAGACGAATGTGTGCGCTGGGCAAGCGCAAATCTGGCGTTGCAGCGCGATCCCGGCACCGACACCGACACCGATCCGGAAGAGCAGCAACGACGGCCCAGGCACTGGCCGGCCGCAACACCGGGGAACGGGCGAGTGGAGGCGATCAGGCTGGGGGTTTCAACGTACACTGGACGCCCAGAGACCGGCTGACGGGGATGCGAGGCCGCGTGGAGCGAGCTGCGAGAAAATTTCGCAGGCAGCTTCCCGGCGTCGCCACCGCCAGCCAACGATCAGTGCTCGCTCAATCCCGACGGCGTTGAGCTAAAACCCAAGCACCGGGGGGAAGTCATGAGACTGTTGATATATACAGATCCAAATCGGCAGGACCGGGGTGGATAACGGGAAATGGAGGAAGGAAAGGCAGGTCTTACCTCTGTAACCGACTGCGGACTGCGGAGGCGGGCGCGTGTTTGCTTGTCGGATTGCGCTGTCCAGTTGTGCTGCGACAGAGTGCCGAGTGATCTGGTTCTTTCAGCCGGACCAAGTCATGCATCCACAAAGAGACTAACGTAGCGGGTCCATGGGCAGTAGGCCTGGCGAATCACGGAGATGTTAGGGAGTTACATCTTGAGCAGCCTGGCAGTCCACTCTTTCCCATGTCTTCTGTTAATGAAGCCGTTGTGAAGAGGCAAACTGGATCGAATCCTGGACTCCGTCGCAGATTCGAAATCCCCGGTCGTGATGATTCGCGCGATGCTGGTCAG
This sequence comes from Trichocladium antarcticum, assembly GCA_033297235.1. NCBI lineage: Eukaryota > Fungi > Ascomycota > Sordariomycetes > Sordariales > Chaetomiaceae > Trichocladium > Trichocladium antarcticum. Next base: position 45,611 of record MU853419.1, read on the forward strand.
CGCAAAGGCCTAATCGAAGACTCTCGGGAGAATGGATCGGTCGAAATAAGAAGATGCCGTCATTTTCGAAATGCTCATTGGGACGGCAAGAATGAAGCCCACGAAGGTTCGGTCGCTCGAAGGCTGAGGGGAGCAGACTGGCAGGCCACCTTGACTGCTGCAGCAGCTTCTCGGCTGTCTGCCGAAACCACTGCATCCATCCACAGCAAAGTGTTGGGCGCGGCCTGAGGGTTTCTGCGCCCATCCCAAACAGTTGCCATTGATGAGATGGAAAGTCTGGAACAAGCCCAGCTCTTCGACAATTGTTTGGGAATTGCACGAGGATTTTCCTCGATTGCTTAGAAACGGAACTCGGAAATCTGGTGCTGTCATCTGGGGGGCCAGGGTCTGTTCCACATGGCTTGCCGAGTGTGGTGGAGATCCCGGTCACCACCCACAGGGTCAAGCTTGAGCCCAGCGGTCCGGGCATCGCCAAATCGCCATCGCCAGCGAAGGAGTTTGTGAGAATTGTCGCGCACTGCTTCACTTGGTATTGGTTGCTGGTGACCATCCGGGGTGCCAGACTGAGGCCTTGAGTGGCAGAATGTGTCCTGCCATTCTCGTCCAGTGCGTGCTAACACCGCTGCTGTTCTGGATTGGAGGTGTAGGGAAGGTGACTTGCCGGGAGATAGCGGCCACAATATCAAAGTCTGATGGGAGCCACAACAGCGAAATTCTTTGGGCCGATATGGCTGGAGATGGAAGAGATGAGAAGGAGCAAAAGTAAGAGGAGAGAATGCAAGGGGACGATGGGGGGAGGTGGGCGGTTGGGCCCTTTTAATGTTGACTGCCCTACAGCAGCAAAGTCACTTTGACAACCAGCCAAGCACTAAAAATTCTCCGGCCAGCAACCATTCGACAGGCGTTTTGTGTCTGCCACCAGACCAGCAAACTCAAACACTCGTGCCTCTTGCCTTTCCACCGTGTCCCCAAACTCCAAGTACCTGCAACTTACTTGAATATAACCAGCAGGACTCGGATCGGGGCAAATGGCGCAGCGAAATGTCGTCTAACCTCGAGCACCCTCAAATTCCATGTTTCGCCCCATTCGGTCTGTTCTATGTATCCCATTGATCACATATTCCCGCACGCATCAACGGAAGAAGATAAGCCTGCGTGTCACAAAGACGGCGTCGCCCCATTTATCACCCCTCAGATCACCCCTCCCTCGGAGTTGAGATGGTCTGCCGGTTTTCGCCTTGTGAATTCGCGGCGACTGCACATCTTCATTGTCGAATCTCCCCGTCTGGGTTCCCCACCCCGCAGGCTTGGCAGAAGCCGTTGCCAGCGATTGATCGCAGTGCAGTGCAGCCGACGTACTTCGCCAGTTGCCCTCTGATTACTGTTTCAGTATTCATTTGCATCTCAGAACGGGCACATACAAATCAATCTAGCCCGTTGGGTATTTCCCCTTGTGAGGTATTAAGGGCGTTCAAGAGTACAACTGCTGTCCGGCCGTGCAACTGTACATACCTGACGAACCTAACCGCCTTTGGATTGGGTCCCCACCAGGTCAACCCACAGTCCCACACCTGCCTAAATATCTCGCAGACGACATCAACCAACCGTCCAGAGTAAGTACAAAGGACCCTGGAAGCAGCTCTGCAAAACAGAGCACCGGGGTTTTGTTTTAAATCTGTGAGTAGGATTGGTGCGCTACTCTGGGTCAGTCTGTTCGGCCTTGTGAGGGCGGTGCTGTGTCTGACGGATCACTACAGGGTCTCGGGGGCCGGGGTCCTTATAAGACCACTTTCACAACGCGGGAAGTTGAGCCATCCCGAGCTTTGTACCTCGGCGAGTCCACGGCTGGGCCGAGTAAATGTTGCCTTGACTCATTGCCTCTTCTTGTTCCTTGCTACTAGGTGATTCGTGATAGTTGTGATGCGGTGCTCGCCAACTTATCGTATTCCATCTCCTCGGTACTTGCATGCCTCGCAAAGACATACAGTAATACTGTGCTCAACACTCACCGAGTACATGGAATTATATGGAAGAGCAGTTTACTGATTCTAAATCCCAACGATTCGTGCTGTCTGTCAATCTTTCGGCCAGGCAGACAACAGGATTGTCCGTTATATATACCCAAGGCGAACTTGTGAGGGACCTCGAAGGAGCTCCAAGATGGCATATCCGTACATTCGTATTTCAGGTCTCCAATGCCCCTGGTCCAGAGGCAAGCCCTTGTTCGCGTCTTGTATCTCATGACAGGGCTTTCTGAGCCTGTCATCCTCTGGCTTTGGAGACTAGACTTTTCCCTCCATAAATGTCATCCAGCCTGGTGTAGAAATCCTGAGTGTGAACGGACAATTCACCGCGGAAATGAGGAGCAAGGGAAGGGCGTAGCATATCGTAGGGTTAGGGATGTGTATGTAAAATGGGTTACATAGCCAAACAGTATGGTCCTAAATGCCTGTCTTGTCGAAAATGCCAGTGGTTTGAGAGATCAATGGCTGCAATTGCAACCTGCGAGGCAACGGTTGGCAATTGCCAAATGCTGCTGGGGGGATCCCTTGTCACATCCACATTTCGGGCAGGGATTTCCATCACACAGCCGCCTCAAAGCACCATTGACGCGACACGGGCGAGAGCCGCTGAAGTTAGTCTCTCATATATTTTCCCATCTCCTATGGCGAAACGAAAATCGACTTTGGCGGCGGAGCCTGCTGCTGATGCAGCGCCGAGGCGTTCGCTGCGGAACCAAAAGCCAGGAGTTGGGGTAAAAGCGCCCTCGACTCCGAACCCTGTGTCCCGACCCAAGGACACAGAACCACCAGCCAAAATGCGCCGGTCAACCAGGCAGCCGGCCACGGCCAAACCAACGGCGGTTGCAGACAAGGCAGCAGCTAGTACCACCGCGAAGCCACGAGAAAACGGGAATGCTGTGGCCCCCGACCTGGGCACAGCGACTGGGGAAGACGGTGAGCGGAATTATTGGCTGTTGAAGGCCGAGCCCGAGTCACGGTTTGAGAATGGCGTCGATGTCAGGTTCTCGATTGACGATCTGGCCGCCAAGACGGAGCCAGAGCCATGGGACGGTGAGTCTCCATTGCGGACAACACTCGAAGCTACCGGGAGAGCCCCGCCAACACACACAGCAGGAATCCGCGCGTATGCGGCCCGCAACAACCTGCGGGCCATGAAGAAGGGCGACCTGGCCTTTTTCTACCATTCCAACTGCAAAGAGCCCGGCATCGTCGGGACCATGGAGATCGTGCAGGAGCACTCGCCCGATTGTACGCATCCCCAGCCTCCAGGGCGCGGCCATCTTGCTAACAGCGTCGCAGTGTCCGCGCACGACCCCGACGCCCCGTATTATGACCCAAAGTCCAAGCCCTCGGACCCCAAGTGGAGCGTTGTGCACGTCAAGTTCCGGAGCAAGTTCGCTGCGCAAATCGGACTCAAGGAGCTCCGGGAGCTGGGAGGGCCCGGCAGGCCGCTCGAGAACATGCAGATGCTCAAGCAATCCCGGCTCAGCGTCAGCAAGGTCAACGCGGCCGAGTGGGAGTATCTGTCGGGGGTGGCCGAGGCGAGGGCCTCCGAGAAGTGATCGCGGGAATCGTGGTGTAATGATGTATTAAAATATCGACGGGCCCTGTAATCCACAGCTAAGGGGTATCAACTCGACGACTCCAATGACCGCTTCGTGTGCTCCAGCACCGTCCGGATGGCCGCATCCAAGTTCTCCGTAGCGAGAATCGCGTCCACCCACGAGACGACCTTGACGGCGAGCGCCTTGCGGTCCGCCGTCGCCCCGAGTGCCTCCTTCAACCTCGCCAGCGACTCGCGAAGCGCCTTGGGGAACGCGGCGGTCTGCACATCCACGCCGACCAGCGGCTGCCGGATCTGGCAGCTGCATGTGCACGGGTGACGCGGGAACTGCTCCACCATGGCGTCCAGCACATGCTGCAGGATCCTCCGCTGCGACGAGACGTTGGTGAAGGCCGCGAACGCGCCGAAGAACATCTCGGCGGCGGCGGGCCCGAAGAAGGGCTGCTTCTGGGCGATGTCGAAGATGGCCATGGGTATGGCGCCGCTGAGCGCGGGGCTCTGCTCCATCTTCCTCGTCGCCTCCTCGTCAAACACCTTGGGCTTGGCCGTCTTCCCGCTCTCCAGGGCGTCCGGATCCGGCAGCATCAGCTCGTCCCCATCCACGCTCTCCTCGTCGTCCTCGTCAAACTCAATCACATCCCCCTCCTGCTTCGCCTCCGTCGCCCTGATGGCCTCCATGGCCTCCACCCCCTTCCGCGCCCCCTTCGCCCCCTTCTTCGCCTCCACCCGCGCCAGCCACTCCATCTCGCACCGCGCATACTCGATCCACAGCGTCGCCTCCCCGGTGCAGAACCGGCACCCCCTCAAGAAATGCGCGCGCGCGCGCTCCATGTCGCCCGCCATCGCCGCGCGGCGGCCCGCCAGCGTCCACAGCCCCGCGTCGGTCGGGTGCAGCCGCAGGGCGCGGGTCACGATCCGGCGCCAGCGCTTGGCCGCCTTGGCCTGGGACGCGAAGTCGAGGTAGGCGCGCCACAGGGGGATGCTGCCGGGGTGCTTGAGCACGGCGCGCTCGAAGATGCCAAAGGTGCGGGCGTTGCTGGCGTGCGAGCTCGAGGCGCGGATGTTGAGGCGGCGGCAGCGCTTGGCGCGCAGGCGGTCGAGCGACCGCTCCCAGTCGACGTAGGTCAGGAAGTCGGTCGGCTTGGTGCGCGGCGCGAGGACCAGGTGCTCGTAGTCGGAGCGCTTGGTCACGAGCGAGCGGATCTCATCCTGGACGGGGGGGGGTTAGTGGTTTGTCTTGGTGGGTTTTGGGGGGAGGAGATGATTTAGGAGAGAGAAGGAGGGGGGGGGGGCCCTTACTTTGGAGAAGATCTCTTTCTCTGCAAAGTCCTGGAGCTCTGGAGCTGCCCGCTCGAGGTAGAAGCGCGCCTTGTCTGCGACGCCAGCCATTGTTGCCGATCAATTGGCGCGTTTCGGTCGGTGGTTTTGGCAGACTGGTCGGAGTGGTGGAGTGCGAAAGTCAACTTCACAGGCTGCCGGGTTGGGACTTTCTGGTGGGGCGGGCCGTTGCATGGTTTCTGCCCAAGGCCACCGCCATCTCAAAAAAAACCGGGAACGACGGATTCCCGTCTGCAAAGTCCATGCCATCCGCCCCACTCCGGCAAGCAGGACAGGGATTTGTGGAATCAGGCTCGTCAGGGTCGCGCCGAGGTCCCCGACAGCGTCGCCCTGTTTTCGACGGCCGAACCACCCGTCTCTCCCAACACTCTTTCGACCGGGGTTTTTCCTTGAAATTCTGTTCCGGTGTCGTGCGGCCAGTGCTGATCGAGCGGATTGACATGTTCCGCGGCTTTTCGGCGTCCCCAGACACGATTTCCGACGACAACACGCGGGCGAATAGTCCGAGCCCATCCCCCCCAAGATGGCGTCGCGCTACAAGGATAAGGACGCCGGCGTCTTGCTGACCTTTGGCGGCCAATGGATTAGCTGGTCGCACACCGCGATGGCGTATAGTCTGTACCCAGCATTTGGCACAGCTAGCTAATTGTTCAGCTGAGCGCGATAGAGTGCTGACGCTGACTGTCTGTCTCAGTGGCCTTCCTTAGCGCTCTCGTCGTCGGCTGCGCGCTGCACTTCCGTAAAATTGTCCAGAACGAGTGGTATGGCTATCCGCAGGAATGGTTCCCCTCCGTCTCCGCCACCATTGGCGACCGGTACCCCGAGCGCTCGTTTTTCATGCTCTTCATCGCCGTCACCTCCGGTACGCTCGAGTCGGCTGTGTTCTGTCTTCTGCTGCGATCAGGTGCTGACGCCCAGAAGGCCCGAGATTCGCCCTTGTTGGACTCTGGTACCTCCTCACCAAGAGACCCGGCCGCGCCCTCCCCAAAGCGGTCGCCATATGCGGCCTCCTCCGGACCCTGACATGCGGCGGCTGGACATACATCACGTCTACCGACAACCACGACTGGCACGACATCCTGATGATCGCGTACCTTGTCCTTACGATCCCCTGGACGGCGGGGTGCATCATCCTCAGTCCGCCCAACGCGAAAGCGATCAAATACAGGAAGTATCTGGCCAGCGCCTTCTTTGGCACCCTCGTGCCGTTGGTCTACTTTTTCATCCAGCACAAGGTCCACCGCATTGCCGGAGGTACGGCCAGCTTTCCCCCGTCCCCCGTCCCCAGTCGGAGTCGGGAGAGTTGCGATGCTGATGCGCCCACTAGCTTACACCGTCTACGCCTTCTTCGAGTGGGCCCTGATCCTCCTCGACGTTGGCTTTGACGCGGTCACGGCCCTGGACTTTGAAACATTCGAAGTGGTTGTCAAGGATGTCGGGGGCGCGAGCAAGGGGTACGTCCAACGGCTTCCCAGATAGCCCCGGTCCGTCCCCGCGCACATGTGCAGCCGAGGACTTGTACATATTCATGCAGTGCCCCGCAACGAGACATGGTCATGTTCTAAGATTGGATTCAACAGTGTCAACAAGTCGTGTGTTCCCACTGCCGTGCTTGAGAAAGAGTAAGCATTTCCCCTGTTGCGTGGCCGCGCCAGATGGCTGATGTGTTGGAAACAGGAAGGACAAGGCCACCGCTGGTGTTTTTTCTGCTGGCTTCCGCCTGGGCGATGCCCTCGACATCGCCGCCGATGTCTACCACGGGGTGAGTACTCTCCATAGGGACGACCAAACCTCTGTCTAATGCCGTGCAGTTCGTATTCTGGTCCATCTTGACCAGCCTGGGGGTCGTCGTCTGGTGTAAGCCAACCCCTCCCAGAAGCCATGGCCCGAGCTAATTGTGCAACAGTCTTCCCGCTCTGGTATATGGGCATCTCTGGCTACGAGGCGCTCGTCATGTCGACGGTCGCCCCTATTCTGCTGGCCATTCGGCCGCTGCGCGCCCTGGTCGTGAAGAACCAACGCATCACGCACCTTCTTTCGCTCACCGGCCTCCTGGCGTACCTGATCGAGGACCCCGCCTACCGTCTCTTTGCCGTCGGCTTCGGCGTCTGGATGGCTTGCCTCGGATGGGCCGCCACCCTGTACTCCGACTCGACACAGCCTGCCAAACTCGAGATGCGCATTCTCGCCTGGACGGTCGGGCTGCTGATGTCCTCCGTTGCCAAGTTCGCGTGGCACACGAACAACCCCATCTGGCCCATCATGCACGGCGAGAATGGCGGCTGGAACGGCACCGGCCTGGTCCTCGCCGTCCTGGCGGCACTGAGATTCACCCGCCGGGCGCCCCTGGAGAGCGGGGGCGTCGTGGCGGACCGGAAGGGCTCGGCGTTGCTCTCCGCCTTCGGCATCGGCGGCCTCTTCTTCGGCTTGCACTCGATGCTGTCGGACACCAGCACCATGATCCTGTGGGTCTGGGATGGGTATCCGATCAGAGGGCCGGTGTCCAACGTGCATGGCTGGTATACCATTGCGGCGATGACGGCTGGGCTTGTCATTGGCCTCTACAAGCCCGGCCTCGTCACCACGTGGACTGCGTACAGTCTCGCCTGTGTCGGCGCCGCGACGCTCACACTCTATTCGCAGTGGCGCGGCTACTATGGCGCCCTAATGCTGGCCGCCTACCTAATGGCCATCTCGATTCCGCTGATCGGGCATGCTGCCAAGAAGAACCCAGCGGTCACATTCGGCCTGGGCTTTCTGATTTACAACTTTCTCGTTCTCTTCCACGTCTGGGTTGTCGCGTACGCCTTTGTGCCCGGCGGGCCCCTAGTTCGGGAACACAGCGACTGGGTCACGCTCACCACGATGCTGCTGATCGGCGCCGGCGTCTTTGATCTCATCTCCCAGAAAGCCAAGTCGTCCCATGACGGCCGTCGCCGGCCCCATTCCACCGGCCACCGGAAGTACCATCTCAGCACGCTTGGCCTGCTGAATCTCTTCTTCCTCTGCGCCAGCTTCCTCCGCTTCCCGACCAACGACTACAAACCCTACCACGCCGAGGACCGGGTCCTGACCGCCGGCATCTGGACCATCCACTTTTCGCTCGACAACGACATGTGGTCGTCCGAGTACCGCATGCGCGACCTGATCAAAGAGCTCGAGATCGACGTGATCGGCCTTCTCGAGTCCGACCTGCAGCGCATCATCATGGGCAACCGCGACACGACGCAGTTCCTGGCCGAGGACCTCGGCATGTACGTCGACTACGGCCCCGGCCCCAACAAGCACACGTGGGGCGCGGCGCTGCTCTCCAAGTTCCCCATCCTCAACTCCACCCACCACCTGCTGCCCAGCCCCGTCGGCGAGCTCGCCCCGGCCATCCACGCCACCCTCGACGTGTACGGCACCTGGGTCGACGTCTTCGTCTTCCACTCGGGCCAGGAGGAGGACCCCGAGGACCGCCGCCTGCAGTCCGAGTACCTGGCCCGCCTCATGGGCAGCACCGACCGCCCCAGCATCCTGCTCTCCTACCTCGTCACCACGCCGCGCCAGGGCAACTACAACACCTATGTCTCCGACACCAGCGGCATGCACGACGTCGACGCCTCCGACTGGGACCGCTGGTGCGAGTACATCCTGTTCAAGGGCCTGCGCCGGACCGGGTATGCGCGCGTCAGCCGGAGCACGATTACCGATACGGAACTGCAGGTGGCCAAGTTTGTGGTGCCGGATGCGCAGGCGGCGGAAGGTGGGGCCGTCTGGGAGGTGTCGGAGCAGTTGAGGGACAGGCGCGTGGCGGAGGGTGAGGTGCCCGAGGGGTGGCGCTTCCCGGCCATGTTCCGGGGCGAGGGCGTGCGCGGGCATAGGTATCATGTGTTTGACGAGCCGAGGTATTACAACTTTTAGGTTGGGGGCGGGATCAGACGCGCGAGGATGGATGGATGATGGATGTATGGATACATGACGGGATATGAGGGGGAAACGGGCAGTGCGGGCTGTGTTGTTTGTACGCTATGATTGTGGGAAGTCACACTACGGTAATGCTTCAGTACTGCGCACGAGTTTTAGTCTAGGCACAGTATATGTACGATCTTGTTCGTGCTCTCGAGACAACGGTGCGCTTTACCAGTTTCCTCAGTCATGGTGGCACTTTGACTTAACTGCCTACGCCCGATCAGAACAGCGAACGTGATTTGACATAAAAAACATAGTATCATGGACTAAATCTCATCGTACATAGCATTAACGGCCCGAGGCCCACGAAGCTAGACATATTTACTCCCCGGACTCAGCGGCGATACCTGCCAGGTTCCTGTGCCGGCCCCCGCGCTCACCCCCGTCCTTGCCGCGGTATGGGCCGTGTCCTCCAACTCGAACTGCCGTGTCCTCCTCCACCAGCGCCGGTCCGGCAGGTCCGCCTGCCCCGGCACGGCCACCGTCGGCGAATCGCCCTCCCCCTGGGTGGGGAGCTTCCACAGGGTCCGGCCCGACGACACAGACGGCGGCGCCCCGTCCATCTCGACGGCCGCCATGTTGTGCGTCGGCAGCTCTACCTTGCCCGCGGGGTAGTGGTACTGGTAGCTCGGCGGCGGTTTGTCGCAATGGGACTGGATCTCGTGCGGCGCCGTCGCCTCCGCGCATTGCCGTCGTCGCTGTCGCCGGAACGCAAAGATGCCCAGCGCGACAAACAGCGCGCACAAGACCCCGATCACAATCCCGGCAATCGCACCGCCCGCGAGACCGCCGCGCGGCCGTTGCCCCGAGGAGGTGGCTCCAGACGTCGCGTCACCGCCATCGCCGCCATCACCGCCAGCCGCCCCGGTCGCCTGACTCCCCGCCGCCCCCGCTCCCGTCCCCGTCGCCGAGACACCCCCAATCTCCAGCCCCGGAATAGTCGGCAGCACCGCCCCGGCCTCAACCAGCCACCCGGCGCCCACATCCCGCGTCGGACACGCCAGCGGCGCGGCCGTCCCAGGCGTGTACCGCGCCGCGGGCGTGCCCGTCGCAGCAGCAGCAGCAGCAGCAGCACTAGCAGCAGCAGCCCCAAACACGGCCGACAGGCGCGCGTACTGGGGCAGGGGCGCGGGGCGGCCGGTACGGGCCTCGGTGGCGTACGACACGACGCCGTAGTAGGGCGGCAGCTTCTGCATGGCCCACTCGTAGACGCTGACGCCGGAGAAGACGGCGCTGAGCGCGGGGTCGCGCAGCACGAGGGCGACGTCGGAGAAGTTGCGCGCCGACTCCGGCGCCGGGCGGCACCCGGACTCGGAGATGACCACGGGCACGGGCAGCGTGCGGAACTGCGCCGCCAGCGCCTGCCAGTCGGCCGCGGCGCACTGCAAAAAGATGTTCAGGCCGATCAGGTCGATGGTGGCGGCGGCGGTGTCGCCGCAGGCGAGGTACTGCGCCGTGGCGAGGCGGAGCTGCTCGGCGTCGGCGACGCTGTAGCTGAGGGGGATCGCGCGGTAGCCGCGGGCGTGGCGGTAGGCGCGGAGGTCGCGCGCGGCGGCTTTGAGGGAGGGGGCGACGGTTGTTGAGTTGCCTG
>MU853419.1:56161-81834 GCA_033297235.1 Trichocladium antarcticum
GGGGGCAGGGGAGACAGGGGGCCCTACTGTTGCTGGTAATGGTCTCCTGGCCGATGCCGAGAGCCAACACGTTGTCATAGCCGGCGAAGGCGTCAAGGATGGCGGTCCAGCCGTTGAATACCGATATCGTCCACTCTGGTCCGTCTTGCGTCTGTTGCCGTGGTCAGCCCGTGGCAAGGTGTCGGTGGGGGTTGAGAGCTGGCACGTACTGATCCCGTGGCGCGCGGAAAGTCACCCATCTGGGGCCACACATAGATGCCCTGGCTGGCAAACTCGCGCATGCAGCCGTCGTGGTCATTGCGGGGGTCGACGGAGTAGACGTAGACCGTGTTGGCACCGACCTGCTTGATCATGGCGGCGTCGATTTTGCACTGTTCGGTGTCCCCCAGCGGGTCCGAGCGACCAGCGCCCGGAACATAGGCGACACCTCTGACGAAGAACTGGTTCCCGTCATCGTCGTAGAGTTTGGTGCCCCTGACGGAGATGGGCGAGATGGCCGTGACGGGGCTCGAAGCGAAGAGTACGAGACATAGGGAAAGTAGAGTGAACATCATGCGCGTGGTATGCATGCAACCATGCTGACCAATGGAGGTAGGGAAAATGGGGGTGCCGGGCGGGCGGTATGGCTGGTTGGGAGACGAAAGCGAGAGGATGGCCCGGGGGAGTGGACGGTGGCACGCCAACAAAGCCTCTGAACCCAAGACAGATGACTTGGTAGCTTCTCGAGCATCAACAACGAGACTCGTTTGCGTCAGAGGGAGAAAGCGGGAATTTGGCCCAGCACAACGGGACGGGACGTGTCTGGGCCCTGGTCCTGGCCCTGGGGGAGCTCAGGAGGGGAACCTCTCCGCGGCGTGTGCGGTATCTGCGCCCCGCGCCGGCAGCAGGCGCGTCTCTTGCTCGTGTCCACGATCCTGGCGCGGAGCATGCTGAGTCGCAGGGTCGTAGTCTCGGTACATGCCCTAGACCTTGTGGGTCGGATCTGAAATTAAACACCAGCGAGCTCGGGGGGTGTCTTACACACTGTGCGGTACACCGTGTTCCTGATGAGGCCGCGGGCGCATGGATGTGAAACGATCTTCATCCAAACACAGGTTCCGATTGAGGTTCCGATTGAGGTTCTGATTGACGAGGCGGGCCGGCCGATGGCATGCACATGCGACTGAAAATGCAGCAACGTCGTTGATTTTGCCTTCAGACTCGGCGCGCTCGATGCGTCCGGAAAAGCAACAGGAAGGATCCAGGAACGAACGCCGCGCAGGGTTACATTCTTGTTCCCATGCGCGCGCCGATTGTGTTCTGCACGAAATCCACCGACTGCGCTGCAAATAGCCAAGGCGCCAAGCCTTATAGGCCGATCCCTCCCACTCCACTCAGTGGGGTTGATGGTGAAAACCCCTCAATCAGATAATTAGTTCCAGTTTCTTGTATTTCAACCAACCAGCACCGCCCTCCAATGTTACTTCGGCACTGCAGTGATTCAATAGCTTCATCTTTTGCGGTGACGCAAGTCTTGCGAACGGACAAGCTGAAAGCCGAAAGCCACCCGCCGGCAGCCTCCGACCAGAAACAATTACAAAACGACGCGGGGATGAGGCGTGGGAGAGCGGTACTAGGCTTGGCTGTTTTCCAACACCACGGCCGATACGGATGCCGCGAATGGGCACGTTTCCGTGCCTCCTGCTCGCAGCGTTGCATTGGCTCGGCGTGTGACGGTTGCCCCTGCAGGCCGGTGCCCTGTTGGGGTATCCGTAGATCTCGCCAATCATCTGGGTCGCAAAGGTCAGGCGCACGGCGTTCATGGCGATGCTCACCTTGTGGACGATGGTCTCGATGCTTGTGTAATACTGGATCTGCGTGGTCTGGCCAGTTGGTATGTACCTGCGTAGGTCAGGTTCTTGCCCGACGCATCGAGGATCCAGCGACCGGACGTAACGACAGGCCCGTTTGGCCATGCGGCTTGTTTAGACACTCCACCATCAACAGAGTCTGACGCTGACTGGCACTAGAAGCGACAGAAGGGGCCTCATAAAGTAGGAGTTCCTCGCGGCTGTTGGCCCTGATATGCGCGGTTGTAAGTGAGCCTGTTTCACGATTGCGGTTGGTCAATTGGAACTTTGGGTGTGAATGCGCCTGATTTTGGGTGGGATTTGGCAACTTCTGGAACACAAATTCGCGAGTGCCAAGCCGAATGCTTCGCAAGATGATACTCAGATAGCACTCTGCCGCTCTGACGTCTTGGCTGCTTGAACCCCGACTGCCCATCCACAACCCGCACCATTCTTCGCTGGAAACCAGTACATACAGGTACGGACACTCCGCCGCCCTGCCCTAACTAACCCCAGAACCATGACCAGACGCCGCGAGCCTCACCCAGCCGCAAAAGTCCGCGACCCCGCACACCAAAGACCGACACCCCTCAGTTCTCCGCCTCCGCCCTCGCCCGGAACTCCACCATCACCCCGTCCTTCAGGCTCGTAAACGTATCCACAAGCTGGAACTCCCCGACGCGATCCCGGCCCCACTCGGCCCCGACCCTGCCCTCGCCCGGATCGACCACGCCCTCCGCCTTGCGCAGGTCGTACAGGAACAGCACCCTCGCCAGCGTGATGCTCATCTCGACGTACGCGAGCCCCTTGCCAATACACCCCCGCGGCCCGATCGAGAACGGACAGAAAGCGCTCTGCGCCAGCGCCACGTGCTCCTCGCTGGACCCGACGGCGGCGGCGGCGGCGGCCTTTTCGCTGCCGGCCAGGATCCACCGCTCCGGGCGGAACGCAAACGGCTCCGGGTAGTAGGCCGGGTTGTGGTGGATGGTGTAGTGCGGGGTGCCGACGACGGTGCCCGCGGCCACGCGCTCGCCGTCGATGGTGGTGCCGCCGGAGAGGACCTCGCGCGGGAGCAGGCCGCCGACCGACGGCGACAGCCGCATGGCCTCGTCGATGCAGGCGCGCAGGTACGTGCAGGCGTTGAGCGCCGCGCCCTGGTGGATGTCCTCGGCCGTGGCGAACTTGGCGCGGACCTCGGCCGTGACGAGCGCGAGCGCGGCGGGGTGGCGGACGAGGTAGAAGAGCGTCGCCGCCATGCCGGTCGAGGTGGTGTCGGAGCCAGCGATGATGAGCAGGTTGGACTCGCCCCAGAGCTCGGGGGTCGAGAAGCCCTGGCCGGTGACGGGGTCGCGCGCTTTCAGGAGGTGGTAGAAGAAGTCGCGCCGGTTGGTTTCGTCGCCCAAGGCGGTGCGCTCGGTGAGCTGCGCGCGGCTGTAGGCCATGTACTTGGCCCGGCCGGCGGCGATCTTGTGGAACAGGACCTTGTCGAGGCTGAGCTTGTTGACGATGGGCATGGTTCCGCACTGCGGCATGTTAGCGATGGCCAGTGCCGTGTGGCTCCCGGCCGACTGCTTACCAGAAGATGGCGCTGCGCTGCGACGCCGACGAGGTCGACGGCATAGCGGTTGTCGGGACGGTCCAGCATGTGGAACGCCTTGCCGAAGCAGAGGTCGCCCAGAATGTCCATGGCGAGCCAGCTGCACCAGTCGGACATGTTCTTGGGCGCGCTCCATCCTTTCTTTTCCGCGACGGGCCGGCCATGATCGCCGATGGCATCACAGAAGGTTCGGATGTTGTTGAGGATGTAGCGTTCCACGCCCTTGACGGCGCTATCCGAGAAGGCGTGCGACAGCACACGCCGCTTCCGGGCGTGCAGATCCTTGTCGCGGGCGTTGTGTGTGTTGGGCGCGGGGTGGACAAAGGCGTCGTAGAATTCGGCCTTGCGGACATTGGCCTTGAAGCCATAAATGTCCCTCAGGGCCGTGTTGGAGTTGACCGAGAGTGAGTTGGGCCCGAAGCGCACAAACTTGCCGTACGTCTCATGCATCCGCCAGAACTCGAGATGGCGGTCACCCCTCCAGGCGTAGTAGAGCATGTAGGCATTGGTGAGCTTGGCCAGGAACGGACCCGGGTACTTGGCTAGCGGGTGGAAGAAGAGCCGATAGACTACAAGGCACGTCGTCTGCCGGGTCCTGTTAGTGGGCAAGTCCGGTGGTCCAAGGAACGGATCAAACTCACATAGAGGATGGCCCCTATTACCAAGGCTCCAAGCCAGAGCTGGAGATGTGCGGCGCTGAAAGTCATGGTGGCGGCAGCTGTTCGCACGCGGAATTGACGATGCAACTTGTCAAGGAGACTTGGAGGAGCAGAGGTTGGGCGTGGCTTAAGAATGCACAGGAAATGGATCACACATTACGCAACCGGCGACGGCCAGTTCAAGCCGCCCGGCTCCAACGGTCCCGTCTCGCGGCCCTCCACCCTCCATGTGCCCGCGATGGACCATTCGCAAGCCAATTATTGGACGATGCCTTGAGGTCGAAGCTTCTTGCTTGTTGGAAGCCGTCAGCAGGTCACCGGCTGGGACGAGGCTCGGCTTCTGGCGGCATAAACGGGGCGGACGAGCCCTTTATCAGCTTATCGCACGGCGGCATCTGCCGCACGATGATGTCGACAATGTTCATCTCGGGTGCCACCGCCCTGCCTCGGAATTGGCAATGCCAGTGTGCCAATGAATGCCAATTGAGTGCTCCATTGGAAAGACCTTGGTGCGGAATGCGCGCGGAACCGGCAGCTCGGCCTCGGTGACAGGCGGCTCTGGGGCATATGCCGGGTTCCACAGCGCAGACTCGGTGAACCCCAGATTCCACGCCTGGGATGAAGTCTGGGGAGAACCGGCAAGCCATCTCGTAGAGGTGTATCCGTATGGTGCGGCCAAGCCAAGGGGCCATGTCAATGTGTACATATCGGCAGATGGTAAATGCCCTGAACCATACGTCACCAGAGCGATGAAGTCGAAGAGAGCCGACATCAAGATTGGAGTCTTCAATGCAGCAGTCTCGAAGACAAAGATTGCAGGCTGCAAGCCAAGCAGCTCGGCATGCCGCGGCGTTTTGAGAGCAGGCCTGTGCTTAACGGCAAGCCACCCATCGTTGGTGCGACGTCCCGCTGTGGCTCGTGCCGCGGGTCGCTAATGCGAGGCTGAAAGGCTGCAACAACTGCCTTCCAAATTCCAACCGTGTTGGCTCGATTGCGACCGACGACGGCCATGATACATTTCAGCTTCGTCTTACAACCATAACGATCGATCAGTCGAGGAAAACGACAAGATGACGGTCTGCCGGTATTATCAGCAAGGCCACTGCCGATTTGGAAGTACGACGGTTGCGTTTTCCCCTTCTTTGGCATGTGCCTTCCGCTCCGAGGGCGACCGATGCGCGACGCCAATGGGCGCGCTCGAGTCCGTTCCTGCCAATGATGGGCCACCCCGCTTCAAACACACACACCTGCCCAACCGGTAACGCGCATGGCTAACTGTTGCTCTTCGCCCAACCTCCAGACAACTGCAAGTTCGAGCACCCGCCCAAAGGTGGCAGTGGCCAGCAAAGCTACGGACAGCAAAACTACAACCGCTTTGGCGCGCTCGCGGGGCAAGGGGGCCAGGGAAGCCAGGGAATGAGCGGTCGACAAGCTGGTATGCCTGCGTGCTAGCCATTTCTGCGCGTCCTGTTAACCGACCGCTGGCCAGATACACCACCGTACGCCGGCCTGACCGCAGAGCAGATCCGAAAAGAGTTGACGACCGAGCTACCGCAATGGATATTCTCGAGTTTTAGTCCCGGAAAAGATGCCCCCGAGCAGATCTTTGGCGGCTACCCGCGCGAGCAGAGTCCTGAGGAGCTTCGGCTACACTTTATGCAGGCGGCCATGTCTGGGAACCCCCAGGGCGCGGTAGGCTCACCGACCAGACGAGCGAATGTGGCGGCTGCTAAGTTCTGCACAGTTGAATGATATCCAAACCGCATACCAGAACGCCCAGGAGCAAATCAAGCACGTCCTCAGCAACATCCCGGCCGCGATACAGTTCGTCGTCGATGCGGCAAACAAACACCCCAACCGGATAGACATATGCAAGGGGGCGCCGTCAGGTGGTGCGCCTGCGACCGCGGCGAATGCTTTCCAGAGCACCCCCGCCCCAGTGTCAAATCCCTTTGGAGCGCCAGCCGCTCCGGCGACGACTGTTGGCGGCTTTGGGCAGCCTGCACCGTTGGGTCAGAAGCCCAACCCGTTCGGCCCACCCCATCCCGCTCCCGATTTCGCTCGGCCAGCCCAGCCCGCGACACCAGCCTTCGGACAAGCCCCAGCACTAGGAAGTGTTTCACCTTTCGGGAGGCCACAAGCAACGGGCGGCTTTAGTCAGCCTGCCGCGATTGAGCCAAAGCCGAATCCTTTTGGAGCGCCCGCATATGGCCAGTCGGCCCAACCAGCTGGTGCGCCAGGAGCATTTGGGCAGCCTGGATTTGGGCAAACAGCAGCACTCGGGCCGAAGCCGAGTCCCTTCGGAACCCCCCCAGCCGGGCCCGGCGCCTTTGGGGTTTCGGCAGGCGGAGCGGGTGGCGCGCAGCAGACCCCCAGTCCATTTGGCCAGCCCCCGCAGCCGGCCCAGACGGCCAGCCCATTTGGCCAACCGGGCCCGAATGTCCAGCCTGGTAGCAATCCATTTGGGCAACCAGTCTCGACCCCGGCGAACCCGTTTGGGCAGCCCCCGCAACCCCAGCAACCACCAGCAAACCCCTTTGGCAATGCTCCTGCCAGCGCTGCTGCCCCCGCCAACTCCTTTGGGCAACGAGTGTCTAATACTCAAACCCCGGCCAACCCATTTGGGCAACCCACAACGGCCCCGGCTGCCGCTGCCCCCGCGGGTGCTTTTGGCCAGCCCAGCACCTCGGCAGCAGGAGCTTCAGTCGGCGCAGGCGCTGGGGCGCCCGGGCCCTACGGCCCTGATGCGACACGCCAGCACCCGGATATCAACTCGTACAGCTCCCGAGGCCCAGATAGGATGCTTAGCATGTTCAAGGGCAAGCCGGTCACGTATGAGATGCCCAAAGGTGGCACCAAACCAGTACCGATGATCCGCAACTTTGACGGGAGCATGACCAGGATCTGGATGCCGGACGGGGCGCCCAAGTATACGAACGAGACGGAGGCGGATCCGGCACAGTACGAGGATCCGAACGTGCAGCAGCAGTGGAGGGCTTTCTTGGAGACCGGCAGGTTTGCGGATGGTGTGATGCCCGAGGTTCCGCCTAAGCGGGAGTTTTGCGCATGGGACTTTTAGGGTGGGGCGACGATGTAGCGGGTATAACCAACAGAGCATTGTTACGGCGTTAGGCGCGTGTATATATTGGGGGCTCTAGGGATCACATTCCTTCCCGTCGGGAGATCACAGGAAACACCATTTGTCTGTTTTCGGCTGCAACTCCGTGACGACTATGCTTTTCAACACATCCTCTGACATGACTGTCCATCCCCCGGGTGCTCACCCAGGAAACCCACCCCTAGCCATCTTCCGCGCCCGCTGGTCCCGCCGGTTATGGTTCGCCCGACTCCCCTTATTCGCCTCCTTCCTCCGTCGCGCAAGCTCCGAGTCCGGTGCCGGCGGCGGCGCCCCGCCTCTCCCCCTACCAAATCCGCCCATACCCCGACCCCGGAACCCACCGCGCGCCACCGGCCCACCGCCCGCACCCCCCTCCTCCCCGTCCTCCGCGCCCGCCCGCCACGCCGTCGTCCCCAGCTGCGCCTGCGCCCCGTCCCACTCCCCATACCGCGCCGCCAGCCGCCGCCGCATTCCCCCGTCGCGCCCCATCATCACCCCCCACCCCTCGACCGCCTCGTCCGTCAGCCCCGTCTCCATCCGCAGCCGCGCGCGCTCCGCGCCCCGCCGCGTCGCCGCGTCCCGCGCAAACGGCCCCGCCGCCGCCCACGCGCGGAACAGCGCTGCCTCGGCGCCGTCTGGCAGCTGGGCCGCGCGGTCGGCGTCGGCGGCGGCAGCGGCTGTTGTGTCGACTGTGCCGCCGACGTCGGCCGCGTCGTAGGTGTCGTCGCGCTCGTCGTCGTCGGAGTCGAAGGCGGCGAGCGCGGAGAGGATCGCGGCTTTCTCGCTGGAGGGGTGCGAGAGCGTGGTGGTGTGGCGCTTGCCGAGGTGCAGGTTGTTGCGGGTTGCGGCGGTGAGGAGGTCGATGGTGTCGTCTTGTGCGCGCTCTTCGAGGTTGTGGTTGTTGTTGTTGTTGTTGTTGTTCTCTGCCGGGGAGAGGGGCCGGGGTGGGGTGGGGTGTGGGAGGAGGTGGGAGGTGCGGCGGCGCGGGGGGTGTTGCGGGGTGGTGTGGGAGAGCGGTTCGGTGCGGTCGGCGGTGGCGAGGGAGGGGGGGAGGGAGTCGTCGAGGAGGTGGGTGATTACTTCCTCCGTGTTGGACGAGTATGTGTTGAGGAGCTTGGCGATGAAGCCGGCG
Source organism: Trichocladium antarcticum (assembly GCA_033297235.1). Lineage (NCBI taxonomy): Eukaryota > Fungi > Ascomycota > Sordariomycetes > Sordariales > Chaetomiaceae > Trichocladium > Trichocladium antarcticum. The sequence continues at coordinate 64,497 of MU853419.1, forward strand.
CCGAGCTCTGGGAAGAGGTCTTGGACTTGGGAGATTTGGCTCGTGAGGTGGATGTGGATTTCTTGCTGAGCCTGGGCGTCGTCGTGCGCGGCAAGGCCCTTGCCCTTGTCGATCTTGCGCTTGATGAACCGCTTGGGCTTGGGGAGGGTGGACCCGGGCTTCTTGAAGGTTCCCAGTTCTGAGAGGATGGATTTGGTCCGGCTCGAAATGGCGCCCGATTCCTTGATCTTGTGTTCCAGTCGCTGGATCAGCGGCGTGGATGTCACCAGTTCCGCCACAAGGGAATCATTGACATTGAGGATCCCGGCCTTGTGCGCATCGGCCGCCGCTTTGAGCGAGTAGAGCTGGTCGGCCAAGACCGCAACCTTCTGCCCTTCAGCGAGGCCCACCAAGCAGAGGTAGGTCGTTGCAATCAAGGTCTTCCTCAGGGGAGGGTTGGTAATCTTATAGCAGCTGATGAGACCATCCAAGAAGTCGCTTCCCGCAAGGAAGAATTCGGCGACTGCGGGGCTGATGCAAATCAGGTTGTTTACCCTCCCCAGCCGCTCCTCGATACCCCTGAGATCGCCGCCATCGAGACCGGCATCGAGATTTTTGATGAGGAACTTTTTGAGGCCAGCCAGCGAGGAATCGAGATATTCCCGTGACGCCCCTGGCAGGCTGGCTAGAAGCCCCTCAGCCTTTTTCCTTCCGTACACGCGGCTCAAATCGGCCAGGAACTCCCACTGCGCCAACCCGCTGGGTGGCGATGTGCACTGAAGGAGCCGGGTGACGAGCAACAGGCAGTCCTTTCTCAGCCTCTTTGCCGAAGACGATGATCCAAGGATTCCGGGCCCGGCCACCGCAACCTCTCGGATGAAAGACGTGAGGAAGGCCACAAGGCTTACATCCTTGACCGATATTGCCAAAAAGTCGGCATCAGAGAGCGAAAGGTGGCTCTCCACCAGCGCGAGCCAGGCATTGAGACAGGCTACCCATTCGTCAGGGAGAAGTTGGTCCCTCCACGCGGCGATGGGGAAAAGCGCAAATGCGGGGAGTCTTGTCGAGGCCATGTTGTGAGGAGGTCAGGGGTAACACGGGCCAGTGGGAAGATCAACCAAGGAAAAGCGAAACTGGAAACGATGGAGATTCCGTATGGCCCTCAACTTGGTCCCCCAAAAATCGAGGAAATAATACGAGTACGAGAATTGAAGCCAAAAGACGAAGTATTGTCAGGAGCTTGCCGGTGCAGTTGGTTTATGGTTTTAGTGATGACAAGGTAAATCCCTTGTAAATCTTGACCCGCCAAGTGCAAGCAGTGGATGGTCTCGCCGGATGTGTCATTGACCGTTTGTTGCTGCTGAGGGTGGCAAGGGCCTGGTTCAAGCGCCGAGTTCGAGCCACACCCCGCCCGCCACACTGGGAAGGTGGGGCTCAGCCATGCCCTGCCAAGACTGCACCCCACCAGCGCGCGGAAAATTGCCAAAATCAAGCAAAAAGTTGAGGTTCGTGATAGCTTCCGCCCAACAACTCCAGCAGCCCAGCCAGCCTTCATCACTTTGCCGAACTGCCGAATATCTCGCGTTCGAGTCTTGAAGGACCCTTTCTCACAGCAGCCAATCACCCCATCCGCAACCATGTCGTACAACAAGCCTGAGAAGGACTTTGGCGATGCGCCCAAGGCCCACAAGATCCGTCCGTCGCCCCTCCCGTCGGCCGCCCACCACCACACGGACACGCCCAGCTGACGCGCGAGAACAATAGGCATCACCCTGACCTCGCGCAAGGTGCAGGCCCTCGAGAAGGTCTGCCAGGAGCTGATCGAGCGCGCCAAGAACAAGGACCTCCGCGCCAAGGGCCCCGTCCGCATGCCGACCAAGACGCTCAAGATCACGGTACGTTCGTTGCTGCACTGTTGGGGGATGCTGGGTGTCGGCCGATATATACGGAACCGAGACTGACAGGGACACACCCACACCACACAGACCCGCAAGACCCCCTGCGGTGAGGGCTCCAAGACCTGGGACTGCTTTGAGATGCGCATCCACAAGCGCCTGATCGACCTGACGGCTCCGACCGAGGTTGTCAAGCAGATCATCATCAACATCGAGGCCGGTGTTGAGGTCGAGGTCACGATTGCTGCTTAAACGAGAGGTGGCTGTTACCTGCAATGGAAGAATAATAAAAACCCTGGCGCGCTTTAAGCCGGCCCAGTCCATGAGCTGGTAGTTTAATCTGCCCGTGTGCAATGGCAATGCAAGACTCTCTCTTGCCCGGTGATTTACACATCGCGTCCGTAGTGATTGTGCGCCAATTCGAGACAGCGAAGACGCGTGGAAGCGTAGAAGGAATTGTATTTGAAAGGTGTTGGGGGTTGGGGGGGGGAAGCCCCGTTTACTCGTGGGCGGGAAGCTCTGCCAAGTTGACCTGGCCTGTTCGACTCCATGCCCCGCCCTCCCTCTTTCTCTTTGCCGGGGGGGTGTTTTCTGCCACCTTTTCCCAGCCCGCCGGCATCGTCTCCTTCACCAACTGCGCCTCCTTCTCGGCCAGCCGCAGAGACTGCTTCGCCGTCAGCGGGGGGTGCTTCAGGTGCTCCGCCAGGCGCGTCTCCATGGCATAGAAGACCTGCGGCTCGACGTAGCACCCCTTGAGCCACCTGCTGCCCTCGGCGGTGGCGAACTCGCGCCGGCCGTGGAGGACGCGCCGGTTGTCGAAGATGACGCACTGGCCGGGCTTGAGCTTGAGCTGGATCATGTTGGCGGGGTCCTCGACGATCTTCTGGAAGGCCGTGGCGGCCGTCTTCCACTCGGCGAGGGTGGCGAACTCGGGCCCGCTGCGCTTGCGGAAGGTGGTCTGGAACGGCGGCGCCCAGTACGTCGAGCTCGGGTAGCCCTTGATGGATTCGTTGATGGTGGAGTGGCGCTGGAAGTAGTGGTGGCCGTTCTTGAGGTACGCAAAGTGTGTTGGGTTGCTGACCAGGGTCTGGTAGTGCGCCGGCGCGGCGAGCCGCAGCTCGTGGGCGGCGCGCACGCCGTGGCTGAAGAGGGACTCGCCGCCCTCGCAGCTGTTCTCGAGGCAGTGCAGGAGCTGGATCTTGGGGATCGGCGTGTGGTACATGAGGTCCTGGTGCAGGCCCAGGAACTGGCTGGTGTAGGCCACGTTCTCGGCCCGCGGCTTCGACTTGACGTCCCATGTCCAGCCGTAGAAGGTGTACTGCAGCGGGCCTATCTGCTTCGCGACGTTCTCGACCTCGTTCTCGACCTGGGGGACGTCGGTCACGATGATGAGGCCCGTCTTGGATAGGTCCGCCATGGCGGTCCAGAAGGCTGGCGAGCTCTTGTTCGTCCAGTCTTTGTAGGAGACGAGGCAGGACCCCTCGGCCATCATATTCTGATACATGGCCGTGTTCCACGGGATCGTGCCGAGCGGCGCCGAGAAGACGCCCCGTATGCCGGTGGCGCCGCCCACCCACGACTGCACCTCGGCGGCAGGGAAGACGGAGTTGTGTGTTGCGCCGCCGCTCAGAACATCGTTGGCGAACTCTACCTGGAGCGAGCCGTCGGCGTTCATGAATGCGCGCGACACCTTCGGCTTGTCTGGTAGGTCGGTGGTCGAGAAGATCTTCTGGCCCGAGTCGGGGTCGACGCACCGGGGGCAAGGACAGGCGTCCCGCAGCCAGAGCGAATCCATCAAGACGCCCGGCTTGCCTCTACAAAGGATCTTTACCGACGAGGCATTCCAGGATATGACGTTGCCGCTCGTCTCGGTTCCGGCGCTGGGCTGGGCGTGGGGCAAGCCGGCGGGCTGTACGTAGCTGGAGGTGTTGTTTGTGCTGAACCCGCGCCGGGGGAGGAGGCCCGGGAGCCACGCAGGAACCGGCACGCCGCGCCGCTGCCAGAGGCGGGGCAACTGCGGAGCTCCTGGCGCGGCGACGGGCGCACAGCGCGTCGCCAGAGTCCCAGCCGGGCGCGCAACTCGGAGTCGTCCCATATTGGTCGTTGAGCGGAGGTGGGTGTGGTAGGTCGGTGGGCGGTGGGCGGTGGGCGGTGGGCGGTGGGCGGTGGTGGTGGGGGAGGAGTGTCGGCGGGAAGAGTGGCGGGACGACCCCTCGCTGGTTCGAGCTGAGGGTGGGAGTTGCGGGGAAGGATGCGCTCGGGTAGTCGAAGAGGGGGCTCGGCAAGCGTTGGTGGTTCAATTGGAGCTCTTCGTTCGTCCGCGACTTTTATGTGGGGCAGATCCCCCAGGAAACTGTTGGTCGGAATATCCCGCTGCGGATGAACGGGTCTCTTTCGTGCTATTCGCACCATACTCGTTTCTCAACCACTTTGATAAACCCAACCAAGACGGACAAAGTATGCACAGACTCCCCGAACTCTCATCTACAGCTTTGCTGTCAAACTCAACCTTTTCAGGATACACTTACGCCGGCGCTTCCACGATACGCTCGAGTTGACGTCCGTCGACCTTCGATAGTCGCCCCATGCTGAGTGCTCGGATTTAGGCCATGGTGGTGAATGCTAATAACCTTAATACTGCCCGCGTTTCGGATGCGACTTTGACGGAGTGACGTGCGGAGCTATTCGTCCGATGTGAATTGGAGATTGTACACTGACGTCATAGCTGCCAGACGTCACCCGACCAGTGACAACGCCCAACAATTCAGCAGCGCACCATCTCTCATACCCCCACCAAGAAAGCCCCCAAACCACCGCCCCAACCGCCCAACGACACCACGAAATGAACCCGAATCCTCTCTCGGACCGCGGAAAGGCGCTGGAGTCGCAGTACATCAGGGAGAAGGAGTGTGTAGCCCATTTGGAACAGCATCAGCTTCACGGTCGAGGGTTGGGAGCAGAAACTGACACAGGCAGGAAACGGATGGCGAAAGAGCTGGCTGCCAAAAGGGAGGCCGCCAAGAATACTGCGCCCGCCGAATCCGGCAGCACGAGCCAGCAGCAGGGAGGCCAGGATCAGAAGTGAGCACGGCGAACGTGGGCAAGAACAGGGTGTGTATTTCTTGGGTTAGCAGCGAACACCACCGAATGTCGCCTCATGGCCATATCACACCCCAGTGCCCGTTCAGACGTGAGTGAGCCTACTCCATCAAGGCACCGGACCGTCTCGAAACCCACAGCCACCTTCACCCCCTCCCCCCGCGCTCCACCCCAACCTCATCCAACTTATACCCCCCCCTCCGGTCCCCGCCCTCATACTTGACCTCAAACACCCGCGTCCGCAGGATAAACCCAGCCGCCGTCCTCGGCAACACGCCAGACTCGCCGCTCTCCCGCCCGTCGTCGCTGTCCTCCGCCGCCAGCACCCGCTCGCTGCTGTCGTCTGCCAGCCGGGCCCCGCCGGCTGTGTCTGCCCGCGCCGCGACCTGGTCCGGGCTCCCGAGCGGCCGGGTGGCGTTGAAGGCGCCGTTTGAGGACTCCCAGTAGCTGGCCCATTTCTCAGCCGCGGTCTGCGTGGCCGAGGACGCGCCGCCGCCGCCGCCGCTGTCGGCGCAGGCGGAGACGTCGTGCAGCTCGCGGAAGAGTACCCGCAGCACGGGGATGCAGGACGCCATGATTGTGGTGCTGATCACGGCGGCTGACCAGGTTACGAGGGCTGTGCCGTCGTCTGGGGCGCGCCGTGGTTAGAATGTGTGTGGTCAGGGAGTGGGAAGGAGGAAAGGGTACGGGCGTACAGTTGAAGTTTCGTGTCCCGAGGCTCAGGATTTTGGCGCATTTCACAAACGATGTTATGCCGGCGCTGGGGAAGGGGCTGTTAGTGGATCGGAGCTGGCGCGGCCGCGGAGAGGGGCTCGTACAAAACACCCGTGCTCATGGCAACGACGACGCCGATTTTCTCCCGTCGTGGGATTCGCAGACTCCAGACCAGATGCCAGGGCAGTGTCGCGAAGAAGATGTCGCAAACGCCGGAAAAGGCCCCCGAAAACACGGCGTATCCGTTGCTGCTGCGCAGACTCCAGCAGGTGCCGGGCGTCTTGGGGCTCCAGTTCTTGGAGAGGGGGGTGCACTTGGCCCACACGAAGACGGCCTGCAGAACCATGGCGATGTTCATGGCGACCACGACGCCCAGGACGAAGGCCCGGAGCTTGTACTTGGTCAGCCGCAGAATGGTGATGCCGAAGGATGTCTTGGACCACACAATGGCCAAGTTGGTGAAGCAGCCCGCGACCCCGGCGCCCCAGAAGGAAATCCGCGGTCGGTTCTGCGGGGGGACGTCGCAAAGGTATTTGCCGAACCCGAGGTTGATGACGCATTGGCAGATGACGCCCATCTGGGTGAAGAGAATCTGGATGCGATGCCGTTCGTCAGCGTCCATGACGACAGAGGCAATTCTCCGAAGAGCGGCCGCACCCAGCTGATGACCAAGACGAGGTCGTCCCACCACAGGCCGCGGGACCGCCAGATCTTGCAGTAGATCCGGAGGCCCAGAAAGACGGTGGACATGCCGACCAGGGCCCAGATGACGGCCGCAGCGGCCGGGCCCCTGTTAGGCACTGGGCCTGTCGCCAGTCCTGCGAGGCGGCTGGCGCAGTACTCGGCCGCTTCCGTCACAGAGGGCTGGGTGATCGCGGACGGGCCATTCTGCTGGCCGGCGGTCTGATGGACCGCGGGAGAGTACATTGCTTGGGGGTGAGCGCTGGGTTGTTGTTTACCTTGACGATCCCCCGCCGAGGAACAGGCGACCCCAGTGCCCACGCAAGTTCTGGACGGCGGTGCAGAAGTTCCAAAGTGTGGATGCGGCACATCACCATCATCGTCCAGGGAAGATGGTGTAATATGAGAGAAGCAGCCAGTGCCCGCGGTTTCAGACGACGGCGGTAGGGCTGCACGGCACTTGGACGACTCCCGGCACTGAACATCTGCGCCGGAGATCGGGGGGCTTCGATCCCATGCCTTCCATGCATGTGTGGAAAACTGGCGGACGCCCAGGGTGGAGATGATGTCGGCTTGGAGGATGTCTGAGTGGTTGTTTGCGGCCCCTGGACGCCGAGCCAACCTCTATCACATCGACATTAAGATGGCGTGCACCACACCCCGGTCTGCATGGCGTCAAACATGAACTCCGCGAGTGGGTGATTCGTCCACGAATGTGATTGTGTGCAATGTTGAACCCCCAGGATTCTCCGGCTCTTGGCCATCCCGTCTATCTTGGTTTCGGCAAAGCTATGCTCGGCATTTCCAAAGGGCAGTATTTGGCCGCCATGGTGACGAAGTTGCTGTTTTGAGGTCCGAAAGAGGAGAGATGGGCCGTACTGGAGGCACTGTGGAATTTCCCTGTTCGGCCCAGCCACGTTGCTGAGCGGAAAAGGCCGGGCTTGAGAGGCGTTTTTCATTCTCAAATTGCGCCGCCTCAACTTGACCCCACGTGGGAAATAGGGGGGGGTCCATCACCGAGAACCAAATGTATCAAGCATCTGGGAGGGGAAGATGGGCCGTACACTTCTGATATTTTTATATATTCTGCCATTGGAGTGCCAAATCTGGGCTATACTGCGGCTGTTGGCTCCAAGTGTACCCCGATACTACTCTCCAGGCCTGTGGGCTACTTGGCAGGTGTCAACAATGTAGAAAAATATAGATATCAGAACAGCTAATGGACATAACGATGACATCCCAAGTTCTTACCCAATCCACGCACGCCTCGTCACAATCCGGGCCCTTTTATCCATCGTGATACCCAAAAAAAAACATAGGCCCTTCAACCAACGACCGCTTCTGTCCACAGTGAACCCTCTGATACAACCATCCCCGTCTGGCCCGAGCCAGGAACCCGCGACCGTAGCAACGCGCCGACCCACGCGGAATCACCAACCCCAACCCCCTCTCCGCATCCCACAGCCGGATCAAACCGGAAACATGCCCGGCATGCGCGGCCCCTCCACATCCTCCGCCCCCACAGGCGGCAGGGCAGCCAAAGACCGCGGCACGGCCTCCGTCCCCGTCTTCCCCTGCGGCTCATTAGCCGTGTACCGCGGCGGCGGCAGCAGCTGCGCCTCCAGCCGCTCCCTCTCCTGCGGCCGTCGGGACGCGGGTCTGGCCTGTGGCGCCGCCGCCGGCGCCCGCTTGGCGATGCCGTCGCGCTGCTGCCGCAGCGCCTGGACGAAGGGCTGCTGGACGTCTGTTGCTATGCGGTTGGGCAGGATCCCCGGCGGCGGTGCCGCGCGTGGTGGGTGTTGGGCACGGTGCGGCTGCCGGCGGTGGGGGGGGTACTCGACCAGGCGGAGCGGCGGCCGCGCGGGAGCGGGTGCGGCGCGGGCAGCCACGGGTGCTGGGTCCGGGATCGCGGGGGCGAGGTCGGGAATGTTGGCGCGCGGCGTAGTCAGTCCCTCGCCGCCGTAGAATTTGACGAGCATCTGCGCGGCGGACGCCCGGTGCGTCGGGTTGGCCCTTGCCATGGGCTCGAATCTTGGGGCTCCAGCGGCTGCGGCCTCGACCGCGCGCTTGACTTGCTCGTACCTGGTCACATTTCTCGGCGGGAAGTCAAACATGGGGTAAATGTGGGCGATCGTGGCGAAGAGAGACCATACATCCATCTTGGGGGTCTGTGGGTAGTTGCCATACAGTGCCCCGTACAGTTCCGGGGCCTGATAGATAGGCGTGCCGCAAAAGGTGTGCGCCTGGTGGAAATGGTTGGCCACGCCGAAATCGGCAAGTTGGAACCTGTATTTGTCTTGGTCCAGGATTTCATAGAGAATGTTGGGGGGCTTGACGTCTCGATGACAGAGGTTTTGGGACGCCAGGTAATCAAGAGCGCGCAGCATCTGCGCCATGACTTGTTCGCAGAGACTGGCAGAAGCGCCTTTGGCCTTGACTAGTGATTCCAGGCACCCGGGCCGCAAGGGCATGAAGATCAGTGGGTTGTCCGTGTGAAAGTCGCGTGAGCCGAGACATTCGATGATATTGTGCTAGGCGGGGATTGCGTGGTTAGATCTCAGGGGACAGAAAATGGGAAAGCAGATGGTTGGGGAACAAGAACATCAGGGGCTTACATGTGAAACCCTCTCCAGTATCTTGATCTCCCTGTGGAGTGCCGCCCTCGCCAGCTCGATGTTGCCGCCTTGGGATCGCAAATCGACCACCTTGACGGCGAAATAGTTGCCTGACGTCTGGTCCACAGTCCTATAGACCTTGCCGAATGCGCCTTCTCCAATAAAAGTACGGCCACCCTTGGCCTCTGCGACGACAGCTGTTTTGGAAGACTGGAGCCTGGTCATGTACCACGAGTTCGGCCATAGGGTTTCGGGGACGGAGATGTCTCGCGACCGGACATTCTCCAGACGGAGGAGAGACTCTTGATAACCTTCATGGGCCAACTTTTTGAGACAGTCCGCCGCAGTGTTTGCGGTGGGGACTTCTCTCCAGACGAGCTTGAATAGATAAGACGCGATGGTCAAGTGATAAACTTGCCCGTAGATGATGGCGCAGTCACCAGTTATGTTCTGTGGCTCGCTCTCGGCATCGACAAGCGGCGCAACCGTAACAGACGAGCCATGCTTGGTCCGGACTGATAACATGACCAAAAGGGTCTCGGGGTGAATCTCGAATGCGAGATGTACTGCAGAGAAACTCTCTCGGAGGATCAAGTCGGTGTTCCGTCCAAGCCGGGTGATGACATGGCCTCGGGAGAAGGGTGGGACGTGAAAGCCAACCTCGAGCCCCGGCCTGCGTGCAGCGCTCAGCGAGACGAAGCGCTGGTTGTCAGGATGGCGCAAGGCTTCTTCCGCCAGGCTGTTTGCTGGGACGAGGTGGAACAGCGTTTTGACGTTGGGATTTTGAATCTGAGCCATGATTCCTGGGGATAAACAGTATAAAGACACGATCTAAGAGGAGACTTTGGATGTACATGGATGGAGAAGCAAGAGATGAAGGGCGTAGTTAAGGGGGGCCGACTTCATACCCTCCTGCTTGCGCCCCTGCTGGACTTCCAGGGCTGTAGGTGGTTGGCGCGAGAATGGAAGCGCTGCGCGCCATGCGCATCCATGGATGTTCGCCCCCGAACGACGCGCCTTTGGAAAAAGGTGTGAGGGCATTGGGTCGAGATGGTGCAGCACAACACTCACAGGGCGAACATCAGACGGCGTTGGCGCGCGCGAGGCGACCTGGAAGGATTGGTTGCCTGTTGTTGGTCTGAACTTATGTATTTCTGCGGATAGTGGGCCATGCAGGGGTCGACAGGCCCTCCGCGGTGGGGAGAGCGTCTCAGCCAACCATTTCGGCAACACGCGCTTGCCTCTGCTCCCGCGACTTCTTCGCTGATCCCGTCCTCCCTTCTGGCGCTTGCTCCCCGAGCTTCCGCGACTCCTTCATGCTTTGCACAATTGCGACTACACGGCCACAGCGGAAATGCCGCCATACTTCGATCGATCGCAGCTACACGCGGCCATGTCGGCCCGAGCCCTGCCAGCTCTTGAACGGCTCGCCGCGAACCCCAACTCCCTTGCCCGTTCGCGAAATCACCGATTCGGCAACGACGACCCGCCGCCCTACATGTCGTCTAGTGAGTCCGAGGGAGAGGAAGCGTTAAGCCACCCCGTTCTGGCTCGGTCCCGCGAGACTGTGCTGGAAGAATTCAGGGACGTGTTAAGGGAACCTCTCAGCGACGCCGAATTAGACGATGTCGCCTCGTACGCGAACAGTCTCTGCTTGTATGATCCTGGTGAACGTTTTGGCGACGAGGCGCGGCTCGAGGAAGAACGCCTAAGCACTTTCTGCAGGCGGCAGAACCCCAACTCACATGCAAAGGAGTTTCTCCAGTGGCCTCGGGGCCAACACACGCGTGCCGTTATCGCGCGACGCAACATTAGGAAACGATGGCAACGACTCGGCCTCTGGAACTCCGAGTGGGGCATTCCTGGTCGGGTCAACAAACGACCAAATGATGCTGTCAGGTCTTGGAAGTGGAAATGGCAATCTGACGCCGACGCACCCCCCCTGGACCCACGACACCCCATCAGTCGGGCGGCCCGGCTACGTAAGGGTCTCCTCAACGGCGAATCCGTCCCACCCCCCCCACGCACCCACCTCCAGAATGGTGTCTCCGCCTCGGAAGCCGAATCCTTCATCATCTCCAGGCCCTGGTTTGTGTTCGCTATCGAGCATCTCGAATTCAGAACCAGAATGCTTCGCATCCCCATGCAGCAATGGGGAACGGTCAATACCGAGGATGACAGCCAGGTAACAAAATGGTGGAAACAACGCGGAGACTGGGAAGACGACTGGGAAGTACCTGGGGATCGCCACCGGCCGGTGGCCGGATGGAAATGGCGGCACGAGAGCCCATCACCGGAGCCCGAAGACCTGGCTTTCCTGAATACGGATGATATGGATCTGACCCCCTCGGAGGCCGATGCGCTCGAGGCAATTCCGCCGGCCACGCCACCGCGCCCGAACAATTTCCAGCCACACCTCGTGGAAGAGAACTACAATCTCGACCCAAGCGACCTATTTTACATGGTGCGCCCCAGCAACCCGGCCCCAGAGCAAGATGGTTCCGACCAGGTCGACGAACAGGAAGAATGGCCCGTGGAAAAGGAGCAAGCGGACCATACCCAGCCGCCGCGTCGGCGCGGACGCCCACGCAAGGCCCAGGCCATCGGCGCGCCGCGCAGCGTCCAGCAACCCGTCGAGGCTCCGCCAGTCCGACGCCGCAGTGCCAGGATAGCAGCAATGCACGCCAGCCCGCCGCCGCCGGCAGCAACTCGAGCGACACGGGCGCGCGCCGGGAAGGGGGCGGTGTCCGTGGCCGACGCGCCCAAGAAGAGAGGCCGCCCGAGGACGACGCGGGACGGCGTGTCGAAGCCGACTGCGGCCCCGACGAAAAGGGGTAGGAAACCCGGTAGTGCCAAGACGGCGGCGGTTGCCGCGGCAGCTGCTGCCGCGGTGGGCGGGGAGGCGGAGAAGGGTGCTCCCGAAGCTGGGAAACGGGGGAGGGGTCGTCCCAGGCGGACGTAGCAGCTCGTGGGCAGCGGTTGGGTTTGATGATTGGCTCTGGGGGGCCAGAATATGGGAAGCGGGATGAATTTGGATTTTGCGGGGAGTTTAGTATACCTATGATCGTCTCAATGCTCATGTCGTTGGTTGCAATGAAGATGCGCAACGAGACGTCATGCACGGCACAGACGTCAGTTGCGCAGAGTGTATTGTATTTTGACGCGTTTTACCCAGCGGTTACCGATAGGAGGCAAAATGGCGGCGTCAACAGCGCAGGCCTGGTCAATTCTGATGCGCACCAAGGAAACAAGTCGTAAATTCATAAGCAGGTAAGACCCAAAACCAGCAACACAGTCGAAACGTAGGAAAGCTAACACACCACAACACAGCCAGAACCAAGTCCCGCAAGCAAGGAAGGTTCCCCAAGCAAACCAGAACCAAATCTAGCAAGCCAGGAAGGTCCCCCCCAAAAAAAACCAGAATCAAATCCAGCAATCAAGGAAGGTGGCCCCCCTCCTTCCCCCCCCCCCTTCCCCTTCCTCAAAACCACAACAACCATCAACCAGGCAAAGAACCCCCGCACCAACCCCCTCCCCCCCTTCCATCACCACCTCACCACCACTCCGAGCACCCACCCGCTCACCAATGCCCCTTGACATCCCGATGCCGCTTCACATTGTCGCTCCGGCCCGTGTACGCGCACCGGGGACAGGCGCTCTCCTCGCGGCGCACCCCGCGCGCGCGCGCCGCGTCCGGGTGCTTAACCCACATGTGGCGGTTCAGGTCCTTGGTCTCGGCGCCGCCGGCGGCGCACAGGTCGCAGCGGCGGCGCTTGCTGTGGTTGTTTTTGTGTTTTCTGTTGTTTTTGGGGAAGAAAAAGGGCGGGGGGGGGTTAGTTTGGGGGGCTGGTTTGGGTTGGTTTGGGAAGGGAGAGGGAGAGGGAGAGGGAGAGGGAGAGAAGGGGGGGGGGCGTACTCGAGGTCGCATTCGCGGCGGAAGGACTTGGTGCAGCCGTCGCCGTTGCAGATCCAGGGTCTGGCGGCGGTGGGGGCGGAGGGCTGTCCGTAGGGGTAGTCGGGGTCGGCGGGCGGTGGGGGGATGTTTCCGTGGGTGTTGGGATGAGCGCTGTCCATGGGGAAATACTGGGGGGCGCCGTAGGTGGGATCGGGGGGGAGGGAAGTGTAGGCGGTGTCTTCAGGGGCCCAATATGCGGCCGTGTGGCTGTCGGGAAAAGGTGGGAAGACGGCGGTGCTTCCGTCTGGCGGCCCAGTCGTGCCGGCCATGGCGAGGGTTGAGAAGTGGGCGTTGAGGTCCGAGTCGGTGCCAGTGTTGTTGGGGTCGGCGGCGGCCATGTCTTGTGGGTGTGGGTGAGGAATCTATGACTCCTCGATGCGACTGGGTGCCGGGACTGGGGTATACAGGTGCTGGTGGTTGGGCTCCGAGTAGAAGCTGCTGGACTCGTGGGCCACGGCGGCGTGGAATCGCGTCCCGGAAGACTGTGGAAGAGGACGAGATGTAGTGCCCAAGTGGGGGGGAGACGTGGTTAAGAGCCGCGGGTCAATGGTCCCATCGCCTGGGTTCCAGCCAGCGGCAGCCAGATTGGGAGCCGCCGCGTGAGCACGAGGCCCGCTTCTGGACATCCCCCGCGGGAACGTATGGGAAGACATGCTTGTGGGTACCGTGTGGGGGGTGGGATACTGCGCGCCGAGTGGCCAGGAGTGTCAATGCCAGGACGGACGTCGTCGTGGGCCTCAAGAGATCCGTTGGCTAATCCGACTGTCTAGGATCACTATATCAGGGGGGGTCTCTTTGTTGCCGACTTGTTTCGCGTGGAAGCGTGGAACTTGCCCGAAGTCGACGCAGCCAGACAATGGGCTTGGGAGTCTGGTAGTTTGCTGGACGATGGGAGATTGTCGAGCTGGAGAGGCAATATATTTCGCAATGTCCGACAGTGTAGCTCCCTGGGGACCTCAAGACTCAAGGTTGTCCTGGTACACACTGTCTCGTCTTGTCACCCCTGGCCAGGTGCGGGAACGAGCTTGGATCACGACAGCAGTGACCACAGTTCAAATACTAAACGAGCCTGAGCTCGCCAGCAGAGCCTTGCGCAGCAGATTGGAGGCGGACACAGGGGCGCGTCCTGGAATCACTCCCAGGGCCTGGGGGGATCCGCTGTTCCGCTGCAGTGAGGCCCGGCTACCCGGCGGCGGCGAGGCCCACAGCCTGGGCACGCAAGTACCGAGTCGCGTTTGTCCCGGTTCCCGCCATTGTGATTGGGCCCCTGATTGGGACGTCCTGCGACGCGCTCGCCTCGCCGAAAGGCAGCCCGCCGCAGTTGACTTGGCCAGCAGCGCGATGGTTACGGTGAAGGGGAATACTAGAATGCCGGCGGATGCCTCGCAATGCTGATTGGCGGCAGATGGCGCAGTGCTGTTGGCTGCTGCCTCTGTTGGGTCCGCCCGCCTCCGTGTGTGGCTCCAATTTTGGCGAGGCAGTTCTGAGTGAGTATTCCTCCGCCAAGGGAGGCATACCCATGGGGGAATACGACCGGGACAACACTGTTCCATTGGCAGTGGATTCGCATTAATACGCGGCCAGACGCCATCAGTCGGCCTTCCTGGGCCTCTCACTCTCAACCCAACCCAACTCACTGCGCCGACACATCCAACCACACCATCATCCACACCATCATCCACACCGTCGATCTTCTCGCCCGTCATCATGGCAGTCCAGGAACTGCAGGCGGTCTCTCCGCCCCCCAAGAATCTCTGCCGGCGCTTCTACGAGCCCCTCGCCTTTCTCGTGTGCCTAATGAAGATCATGACCACAGACCATCGCACGAGAGTGCCGGGCCCCGAGAGTCTGGGGGATATGGGCCCCAAGGAGGCGTTCCACTGCTTCGTCAACAAACTCGCCCAGGTGTGCGACAACCAGCACGGCGGCAGCACGGTGACGGCATTCGGCGTGCTGCAGCCCGGATGCGTCGAGTACCGCTTCGCCTCGAACATGCGCAACGCGCCAGCCCTCGACGAGGTTGGCCGCTATGCGACGGACCTCCTGGAAACCCTGGGCAACGTCCCGGACGGGGAGCTCAGGGACGCAGCACGGCGGTCCGCGCTCCACGCTGAGCTGTTGGGCAAGGTGCTGGCGTTCAACCGCCCCCGCATCAGGGTCTACCTCGGCGCACTGCTCGAGAGCTTTGACGACTGCATCGCGATGTGCAGCACGGGAGGGGCTTCTGACGGTGCGCGGCATCCCAACACCTGCGGCCCATGGCGTACTAACCGTGGCCTCAGGGGAACGCATTGCCGCCGAGTTGCGGGCCCTGCAGACCATGGCCATCCATGCCAAAGCGTTGATCCACGCCAGCGACCCGGAGTGTAAGTTGCTTCGGCAAGAGCACGGTGCTTGCGCCGCTAACGGGCCGAGCAGTTGTCGACGCAGCCAGGAACCTCTTGAAGGCCATCGGCAAGTGCTACCGCGAAGACGCGTTCCGAGAGTTCATGCGTAAGCGGACGCGGGAAGATCGCGAAGAGGCCAGCCAGACGCCGTGGACCAGGCTGTACCACGCCCTGGGGCGCCTCCACTCGTACTCGATCGCCGTCAAGGTGTTCGTCTCGACGCGCATCCGCTGGCCCGAGCTATTCGAGGGCTTCGAGATGACCCACGTCCCATCGCGGCGGTCGAACTACAGCCGCCCGTCCGCCATGATGCAGTCGGCCGCGGGCATGGTCAAGCGGCTGAGCAACGACCGCGACATCAGCAGCTCGTTCCCGCAGGTCCTGGCCGCCTACCACCAGCACGCGCCGCAGCTGCAAGCGCTCGGCCTCGACGACGCCATCCGCACACGGACCAACCCGCGCAACTTCACGCCCACGATCCACGCCGAGGTCAACCTCGCCGACGACATCCTGCGCGCCGAACGCGCCGGCGGCCGCCGCGCCCGCTTCTTCAACGAGCCCGTCGTCGGCCGCTACATCGGCGCCAGCAAGCCCACGTGCCGCCTGTGCGACCTGTACTTCCACGCGCCCGCGGGGCCCAACATCGCCGTGCGCCGCCCGCACCACAACCTGTACTTCTCGTGGGGCTATCCGGACGTCGGTGTGAACGACGGGCCCGGCGCCGAGAAGACGCGCCGCGCGGTGCTCGAGTCGATGATCGTGGCGGTCAAGCGCCAGGCCGCGAAGACGGTCGTGGAGCGCTTTGCCGTGCGCAAGGACTATGACACGAACACGACGACGACGGATCCGGTGCGCACGGGGTATGGGCTGGGGTCCGTCAGGGGGGCGGATGCGGCCGCGGTGGGGGATCTGGCGGCCGCGCTGGGCCAGTGCTGTGTTGGCGTTGAGGGGACGGTGCCGGGTGGTGTGGACAGCGAGAGCGAGGATGAGGGTGAGGGCGGCGCACGGGTCTGACGTTGACAAGTACGGGTATCCAGACAACTACGATACCTGCGGGTCCTTGAGAATACAACCATCCCATCAACAAGTGTCCACCACAGCCATGACTGCGTGTATCAGGTCTTGGGGTTCTGACCGGACGAGTCTCCAGACACAGAGCGTCGACCACTGTTTCTCGGCCGACCACCCACAGAAACCACTACTCCTCCAAGCTCAGCCGCGCCAGCCGCGTCAACACCGGCGTCTCCGCCCACACCTCCACCACGCCCTGCGCCCAGTCGTCCAGCCGCGCCATGTCCTGCACACAGTACCTTGCCACATCCCTCGCCGCCAGCGCATCCTCCACACAGCAGTGGCCCGCGGGCCCGGCCTGGATCTGCACGCCCAGAAACTCCCGCGCCAGCGTCCTCAGCCCCCACTGCCGCCGGCGCCCGCCCGCATACACACACGCCAGCTGCGTCAGCACGGACGTGTCCACGATCCGGCGCGGGCTGATGCGCAGCACGCGCAAGTCGTGTCTGACATCGTGGCCGACCACGATGGTGTCGGCGTCCACGAGCCGGAACAGCGCCGCGCGCGCCGCCCGCCACCCCCCGCCCAGCAGCCGGCCCCGGCGCTGCGCCTGCCGCAGCACCGCCGCGCTGATGCCGCTGGTCGCCGTGCGCCAGTCCCACACCGCCTCGCGCGGCCGCACGTACACGTCGAGCAGCGTGGTGCCCGTGAGCGCGTCGACGACGCCCAGCCGCGCGAGCTCGCTGCGGCCGCCCGCGACGCCGACCATCTCGCAGTCGAGCGCGACGGCGAAGTGCCGGCGGAGGTGGGCCCGCGCCGCCGGCAGGCTGGTGGTGTCGGCCGTGTAGGCGGGGTGCGGCTTGAGGAGGCCCGTGGCGTGGAGGTCGGCCAGGTCGTGGATCTGCGCCTCGAGCTGCGAGGCGAGGAGGGATTGCGCCTCCGCGGTGTCTTCGGCGGGCGTGGCTTTGTGGGGAGTTAGTCGCTGCTGTTTCTCTGGAGGGG
>MU853419.1:102240-164129 GCA_033297235.1 Trichocladium antarcticum
GAGGCGGGTCAGGTATGAGGCGCCGGTGGGGGTGTGGGAGAAGTGGGAGGGGGGGAGGTTGAGGGGCTGTAAATATTTGTGAGGGGGGCTGCGTGTTAATTAAACCCTAACCTGCCAAGATTCGGATGACAGCGGGAGCTAATGTGCGTGGTCTTGGCGCTCGTGACTGACCTCTCACATGTGCTTGGCATCGTGCATCTGTTGCGACGACGATGCTTGGGTGGTTGATGACGATGAGGAATAACATACCATCTAGGGACTTGGGAAGAGAAGGTCAAAAAGGTGATTTGTGTGAGGCGGTGGAAATTGGTCAGTGTGTGACACAATCCGCATTAAAGCGGTTACGGACAGAGCAAAACCTGCGCTGACCATGCGAAAATTTGACAACCACAAATACAGGTAAGATCTTGGTGCTGCTGGATCGACTTGTGGGACAAATCAAGTCCGCTGCAGCCTCTCTGCGGGATGCCGCAGGTCTTGCTCCTCTCTCCCGAAACTGCTGGCGCCCCAGAAAACCCCCGCCGATGACCTCATGAAACCCACAGGGCTCTGGAACCCAAATCGACAGAACTTACGATCCCCAGCAGTTGTCTAGCTGAGACACTTGTGTCGGGCGATCCGATGGTCCCAGAAACCGCGCATTGACGGCGGGAAGGGACAAAACTAGCTCGTCTAGACAGCAGGATACCTAACAACTCGCAAATTGAAGGAGGCTTCATGCTGCCGATCATTCTTTCTTGTCTCAACACATCCCAGACACGGCGGGTCGCGGGCCCAAAATCAGGGACACCGTTGAAGATCCGCCTGTTGATCCCCAGCCAGATCGTGGCAGGACAACGCCCCTAGGGGCCCAGTCCCGAGCGGGTGTCCACAGCCGCCGGCCGTGGACCAGTGCAAACCTCCAACAAATTGCTTGTTTGCACCTCCGGTCGGGATAGACCCTTTCGAGACCCTGGCACCATGCATACACGTTCGCCTCGCGCGTGGTTCGACAGTACAGGCTTGAGACAGGTTCTCAGCAGCAACCATGCAGTGCCCCTGCAGTCCTGCCGATCCTGTGAATGTCGAGTCTCACGTTCCAGGTTGTTGCCGTTTATTAACTCCTTCCGCCATGGACAAGTTCCAAGCTATGTCACACCCGCCTCTATCTACCCCTTGTACCACAGCCGTCCTTTCCCCCGTTTGCCCACTGCCACTCCTCTGATTGTCATATTATTCCTTCACTCATTCTTTCCATAACTTGAACATCCCGTTCCATTTCGAATCCGCAACTCGACCGGGGGGTTCTTTTGTGACTGCTCCTTCCTGCAACAAATACGAGTGCTCTCGCTCCCGGCAAGGACGGGCCACTTGACTGTGTCGCCCTTTCCCCGCGACCTCCAGGACTTGCGTCTGTCAAGGAGAACAAGCGGCCGTGGATCGGACTTTGTCCTTCCCAAGTCCCTACCTTGGGCTGCTCTGACGTCCATGATCCGGACCCCATTGATACAAACACCAACAGAACATCGCCATGGGAGCCAAACTTCCAGGACCGCATCGCTGCTTCAGCATACGCAACCCTTTGGCAAGAGCCTTGCTACTCGCAGTCGTCATGCTTACTCTCGGCGCAATACTCCTCCGATCTGACATGGACGTGCGGTCGGCAATCCTAAAAACAGCCGCCTCGGCCAAGGAAGCGATATCGTCCCAAAGACCCCTGGGAAGCCAAGGATCGGGCTGGCGGGGGAGATTCGGCTCATCAGCTACACAAGATGGCAGCGAGACGGAAGACGTATCAAACCACTCCATGGCAATGACGTGCGACTACGACATGGAACGACTCAGGAAGTGGCAACAGCGGTACAAGCTCGAAGAGAAGTTCGAGTACACAAAACGATATGTGCAGTTGTCCCGCCAAGATATCTCGAGGAAGTCAGTCACGCAACTCGAGCAGAATCTCCTCGTCGACGCCGCCAAGTTGGTGGATGTGAACAAAGAGTACAAGCCCGTGACCTGCCCCAAACCCCTGGAGGTTCCGGTCACGCGGTCACCATTCCCCTCAACGGCCAACGCGTCCGACTTCATGTTTGGTGTCTCGACCACCTACAAGCGATTCACAGACACCCGAACGAGCCCGATCAACGAGTGGACCTATTGGCTCACGGACAGCCAGGGGCGATCGAATGGCGGCAAGCTGGTGCTGCTCCTACTCGACGCCGCGGACCACGAGTTGAAAAATGCGTACGACAAGCTCTCCAAGGTGGGCATTGATGTGGACGTATACCGCGCGGACCCGGCCCTGATCATGGCGGTGCGTTACCTTGCGCTCGCCCCCAAGTTGTACAACCACCCGGAACGCAAAAACAAGAAATGGCTTGTCATCTGCGACGATGACACCTTCTTTCCCTCGTTCCACGCACTGGCAGGCCGATTCGCCGAGTACGATCACGAAAGAGCCATGTACATCGGCACCTTCTCAGAAGACGTGAACAACATCCGGCGCCACGGGTCACAAGCCTTCGGCGGTGCCGGCGTGTTCCTCAGCGTGCCCACAGCCAAACTCATCGCCGAAAACTTTGACTCGTGCCGCGGCGAGGACAAAATTCAGCAGTCCAACACCGGTTGGGGGTCCCAAGGCGACATCCTGCTCCGCAAATGCATCTACGAGAACTCGGCCGTGAAACTGACGCTGCTCCCGGACCTGTGGCAGCTAGACATGTTTGGCGACCCCTCGGGCTTCTACGAGTCCGGCATCAAGCCCCTCTCGCTACACCACTACCGCGGCGGCGTCTGGCACATCGCCCACCCGTGGCACTACACCAAAGTCGCACACGTCTGTGGCGAGGACTGCACGATGCAGCGCTTCCAGACCGCCGACGACTTTGTCATCTCCAACGGCTTCAGCATCGCCCACTATCCGAAGGGCATTGACTTTGACCTGGGCCAGTTTGAGGCGACCTTCCATGCGGCGCCCGAGAATACAGGGTGGAATATGGACTTTAGGTTGGGGCCGCAGCGGGAGTCGCTACATAAGACGGGGAAGAAGATCTCGTGGGACTTGCAAGATGCAGTTGTAAATGATGACGGGAGCGTCAGTCAGGTCTATGTGTGTAAGAAGGATGATTGGCGGTGGAAGAACCCCGATGGGACGCCGATGAGTCCGAGGGATGGGATTGTCGAACTGGTCTGGTTGCCTGAGAGGGAGGGAGGTCTGAATGGGATTTGAGAGGCTGAGCTTCGAATGAGTTATAGGCTGGAATGGTATGGCTAGGGCTACGCAAATGTTTAGATGGCGTCACTGCAGCGTCTGAAGAATAGTATATACGTATTTATATCGTGGCTAAAACGATCAGAGCCAGAAGGCGAAACCATATATACGAACATCCCTGTATCTCCTGATTCTCTTATTTGCTTTCCTAGTTCTCAACAAACTTGCGTATCAGTCGACGGCCGTGTAGGTCACAGGCCTTGTCAACTTGACCTACGTTGGAGATGGAAGACTTATCCAAAGCCCAAGAAATTCTGAAACGAAAAGATTGCGATGCTAAGGCTGCTCTAAATCTGAAAGGCATAAAGTGCGACAACACGGTCGTCATGGTCATCAACATCGTCCTCCCGTCCTACCCCCCTCCCACCCCCACACCTCAACCTCATCCAGCCACCCAACACACTCCATCTAATGCAGCCCCGTCTTGCTGTCACCAGTCGCAAGTCTCGACCTATCATCCTCAGCATACGCCGGTGGCAGGTCCTCGCCAGCAGGGTGGTGGAACTCCGAGTACGACGGCGGCGGCGGGCCGGCAGCCTCGGGGTGATGCGTGTGCGCCGCCTCAGCCGCCTTGGCCGTTGCGGCCGCAGTGGGCTGCGGCTGCGTCGGACCAGCAGGGGGGAGTGTCGAGGGTCCTGCGGCAGTGGCCGCCGCAGCGCCGTCTTGGAGGCCTAGGCTTTGCATCCCGGCAGTGACGCCGTGAGCAGCGGCCGCAGGAGGGTGGTGGGAGGGGCCAACACCGGCAGCGCCGGCAGGGGCCCCGGCGGCACCGAACGCAGCAGGGTTCACCAGACCGGGGCTGGCCGGCGGTCCTTGCTGCGCGCGCCACCCCTCGGCGCCCCGCAGGACGTCAAACAACCCCTTCGCGGCGGCGGGCCACATGCCCGGCGGGCCCTGGGCGGGGACCTCGCCGCGCAAGATGCTGGCCACGGGCACGGGCTGGCCATAGAACCGGGCGTTTGCGCCGTCGCGCTCCGCGACGACGGTCCCGTCGATCTGCACGCCCGCGAACAGGCCGCGCGACTTGACATAGCTGTACACGGGCTTGCGGATGGCGTCGCGGAAGGGGCTCGGCTTGCGGTTCTTTTCGGGCCGCTGGTCCTCCTCGATCTGCTCCTCCTCCGGCACCGGCTGGGTCTGGAACCGCGTGTTGTCCGCGGACAGCGGCGGCGGTGGCGGCGACGCCGGCGCCCCTGGCTTGGAGGCCCCCTCGGTCGCCTTCTTCTTGTCGTCCCGCTTCTCGCCCGGCGGGACGCCCCACTCCAGCGCGCCGCCGGCGCCAAACGGCCCCGCCGTGACGGCCAGATCGGATCCCAGGCTCAGGCGCGTCTGGGTGAAGAGCTGCAGCGCCTCGCGCGTGTTGATCACGACGACGCAGTCGTAGATGTCCAGGCCCGCGACAAACCCGGCGCCGATGCTGGTGACGTGGATGCCCGAGGGCGGCGACCAGCGGCCGCTGCCGTCGGGAAGGCGCGCGATGAGGATGCCGCTGCCGGTGGAGCCCGTCGCTTGGAAGCCGACGCGGACCGAGGTGAAGATGGCGAGGCCCTGGGCGCGGGCGATGACTTTGGAGGGGATGGTGAGGAGGACGCGTGACGGCTTTTTGGTCTTGGCGGGGTCGGCAGCGGTGGTGGCAGTGGGTTGGCCGTCGGCGGTTGTTGCGCCGGGGGTTGCGGGCGGGACGACGTCGGTGTAGATGCCGTCCTCTCGGGGAGAGTTAGTGCTGCAAGAACAGGATATTCAGGCGAGGGGGGGGGGCCTTACTGCAGAAGCCTTTCAGGATGCGGGCGGCCTTCTCGCACTCCTTGTCCAAGGAGTCCGGGAAGAAACCCTCGGCGCCAAACTTGTGTGCCAGGGCATTGACTGGGCCTCCGACCTTGCTGCTGAAGGCAGCGCCAAAGGCCGCGAACTTGTTCGGCTTCTTCTTGGAACCGTCCTCATCGCCCTCGTGGTGGTGGTGCAGCCCGGAAAAGTGGGGGAATTTCGGCGCATGTTCATCTGTCGGTGTCGCGTTGTAGATGTCGTCGTCGGCGTTGGCCGGCGGCGGCGCAAACTGCGGATGGGTTGGGTTGTATGCAGGGATATCATAATCGGGGAGCGGTGTTTCGTCCGGGTGTTTCGGAGCCTGCGGCAGGTGGGTTTGGACGGGGGGAGGGCCGGGCGGAGGAGGAGGGAAGAACTGGGGTTGCCCTTGCTGAGCTGACGAGTTCTCGGCTGCCGGATTGACCGGCTTTCTCTTCTCGTTGAAGTTCATCCTGTATAGCGGGATATTTTGAGTGGTTTCTGTGGTTTCTGTAGTTCGGATGGTTTGGGACAGGTGAGGTGATCGGTGCGGGGATCACGATGTGCTGCAGAAAACTTCTAGGTGGGGTTAGCGTGCTGCGATCGTTGGTTTTATACCCAAGACTTGAGGAATTTATGGTGCCCAGGCTGTTAAATACGGGTTCCGCAGCTTTGTCCTTTTTCTTCGCCCGACGCGCAGACTGCGCTCCCAAAGCCTGCCATCGAGAGGCTCGGCGACAATGCTGCCAACCTCTCGAAGTGGAGTCGAACCATCTCCATAGTGCGGGGCAGGTGGCGACGTCATACTGTGGCTCAGGCAACGCGTAAGCTAGTGCCACAAACGAGTAGGGTGGCTTGTAGCTCGTTGATCGTCCTATCTGTTAGAGGCATATCCTTTTCAAGGGATATTTCTTTGTTAGGGATATTTTCTCGTTCCGGACATTTTCTATACCCGTTGGCTGATGTGGGGTAATTTCACTCTCTAACCCTCCTGCAGAGGGTTAGTCCCAAAATCGCCGGACAGGACAAAATAGCCGGATAGGTCCACCTTTTTTTTACCGTCTATAGTTGCTAGTAAAACATATATATCCAAAGACAACGCGTCGCCTAACTACCTATTCTTTACCGAATTTACCCGTGTTTATATTAAAATGGTCCTTATAACCGACCTAGTCGAGCCAGGTAGCGTTCGCGCGGCAAAATGGCTATTGCGTGCCTAAACGCGCTTCCTTCTTAGCCGTCGGATCTCGCGATACATCGTTAAAGAACCTAGCCTTCGCGACGCTACAAAGCGCTTTAAGACCGGAAAATCGTAGATTAGCGTTTATTTAAGGTTATTAAAGGAGACTAGCCTTCTATTAACTTCGAACAGGCACGTTAGCCGCCCTAGATCGCTACGTAACGACGAAGATAGCGTACTTAAGGTATATACGTATTGGCTTATTAACTCTAGCTCCCTCTACGCTAGAGATCTTCTTGAAGACGGTACTAATCGACTATAGGCGCGCCGCGACCCTCCTCTACCTCCTATTAGTAATAAATAGTAGAAGCGCTAGAAGGTTGACTATCTATAGTTTGAACTAACCTACTTTAAGCCTATAGAGGTAGTGTGCCTCTTAGCTAAATAGTAGATATAATATCTTAATAAGTTCTATAATAAACTAGAGTTAGTTATCTAATAGTTCTAGATTACTAGTTCTAGCTACTAGAACGTAGATAAGATAGGTTACCTACTAGCGATATTAAGCGGTAAGTTCTAGGTCTTAGCTATTAAAACGAACAAGAAGAAGTAGGTAAGTTACCTAACCCTATTACGTTACGCTAGCTAATATATATTAGCTAGAGATTTCGGACCTCTATAATAGGGAGTTAATAACCCTGATTAGCGTAGGTAGTACTATCGGCGATACTATATCTATATATAATATCTTCAAGCATTAGCTAACTAAGGACTAGGATATTAAGGGTCTAGATAAGGATATATACTTTATAGTCTCTAAGACCGCCTTTAATAACGCCGAGATTATATACAATTAGATATGCTACTTTAATAAGTATTCCTTTAAAGCGTATGCTAACTTCTAGTACCTTAAAGTAAGTCTAGAGGAGTAGTTTAGCTACAATAAGCACTATTAAAGTTAGGGGGTCTCCTTTATTAACCCTAACGAGGTATACCTAGATAATACCTAGAGGAAGAGGGTCTCTAAGGAACAGCGTGTCTATCGTATATTAGTAATAGATAGCTTCTCTAGGCATTATAACATCAAGCTATACAAGTATTATATCTAGTTCGACATTATCTTAGTCTTCTTACCCCCTTACTCCTTACACTTTACGTAGCCTATAGACGTAGGTGTATTTTACTATCTAAAGGATACTTACTAGAAGCGACTACGGCGATACGTACGTTAGGGTAGTCTAACCTTTACGCGTAGCGAGTTTGTTTAGGGGTTTTAAGGGATCTAGGTAGCTAGCTTCAAGAGGGTTAATATTATAACTAGCTTCGAAAAGACTAGTATCTTCCTACTAAACCGTACACGGGTTATTAGTATAGTAGAAGAAAAGGAGGACAAGATTAGCACTATTAAATACCCTTCTATATTACCGGACGAAGAGCAATAGCAACGCGCAAAGAAGGTAGTTAAGAGGATCGAGTCGAAATATACTAACCTATTTAGCTCGCCTATACAATAGGGGTTTCGCGATATCGCCCTTACCGTTAACGAAGGTTAACTTGCCTAAGTATATCTTAACGAATTCGCTGTCGATAGGAAGGCTCGTTTAGCTAGCCTTAACGCTAAGAAGACTTAAGGTTGTACTATTAAACCGTCTAGCGATATAATAACAAGCGTTAGCGTCTAGAAGATTCGATATATACAAGACCTTAAAGACTAAGTATATACTACCGCCCTACGTAGGTAGAGCTAGAAGGCTATATACGATATCGCCTAGAGTTTCGAATAGAAGTATAAGGCTAAGTAGGAGGTATAGAGGCAACTTCTAGAAAACAAGGCTATATCTACTATTACTAGTAGAAAGGTTATAAAAGGCTTTAAGGAGTTCCTTGTCGAGACAGGGCAAGACGACTATATCCTACTTAATAAGCGAGACCCTCTTTAGGTACCTCCGAACGGTCAACCCATTACCTTCCTTGATCTTAGCGATAGTAGAGTCCGAGATATCCCCTAGTCGATGAAGATACTATTATAGGAACTTATACTACCGCCCCCTAAGGTCCCTAGTATATAACTAGGCGATAGGTTAGTTATACCTCTTAATAATAGCGATAGCAACTACGAATCTAGCTTAGAGGATAACTTTAATAACGAATCTCCTTCGTTATTAAAGTATTAGAAGATTATATATAGTATCTAGAAGTAGAAACGCAAAACTAGCCGCGAGAGGGTTAGATTAGAGGATACTAGCGATAGCGATAGCAACGGCAACTATAGCAACGATGCTAGAGATAGCAACGGCAATAATAACAACGATGCTAGAGATAGCAACGGCAATAATAACAACCTTAATAGCGATAGCAATAGCAGCGATAGTAGTAGTAGCGATAGTAGCGATACTAGCTACGTAGGGCACGTAGAGTAATTGCAACTTAATTTTATCGCGTTTTCAAGCTTTCTAGACCAATATTATCAACCTAGCTAACTTGTAGCAATTGACTATTTAAACTGGTCGAGTGGTAGGCGTTATATTCATCAGCCGTGGACACGTTGGCTATGTAAAATGTATGGTAGGGTGTCCGGCTATTTTGTCCTGTCCGGCGATTTTGGGACCAACCCTCTGCAGGAGGGTTGGAGAGTGAAATTACCCTACATCAGCCAACGGGTACACAGGTTACTGCAAAAAGGACCAAGTAACTAGCCTATGGACTACATTCAGGCAACCTCTATCGCCTCCACCATCTCTCTCAGCTCCCCCACTGTGGGCCTTGCCTCTGGCAACTCCTGCATACACGCCTCCACCACTTGGCGCAGCGGGTCCGGAACGGGCCACTCCACCTGTGGGGTGATAGGCGCATTTGCATACACCATTCCCTTGACACACCCGCCCACATCATACACATCCGATCTCTCACTCCACCCCGAATCCTCCGGACTCCCCTCCCACGCGACCTCGGGCGCGACCCTCTGTCCCCATCGCCCCTCCAGATCACACACCACCAGCCTCTCCCCGCCCTCGTCAAAGAGCAGGTTGTCGACGCGCAGGTCGCGGTGCACGATCCCCGCGGCGTGCATCGCGGCCAAGGCATCGAGCAGGTGCAGTAGCCAGCGCTTGTAGGTGGCTAGGGTCGAGAAGCGCCCGAGGGTAGGGCCGCGGGTGGCGAGCTTTTCGAAGACGAGGTCGCCAGTCGCGGAAGCGCCGAGGAGGTGGATGAGGTGCGGTGAGCAGCGGGTGCCGGGGCAGGAGCCGCCTTGGAGGCGGAGGAGGTTGGTGATTTCGGAGCGGTATTTCGGTTTCTTCACAAAGTGGTTGGAGGCATCGACGTCAATCACAGGGAGCAGGCTGATCAGGTCGGCGGTGTCTTCCGAGTCGTCTTCAAGGGGGTCGGGGGGGTTGGGACGGATTTCTAGGGGCCGGATGACATCGCCTTCGATTTCGAAGTGGCCGGGCAGGGAAGGGAGGTTGCGGTTAAGGCGGAGGATGTCGCCGGAGAGGGTGCCAGGGAGGTCGAAGAGCCGAACGTAGCGGCCGAGCGGGGTTCCGTCTTCGTACCAGATGCTCGTGGTTGGTGTCTCGCCGTGAGTGAGTTCCATGTCGAGGACGGGTTGGCCCGCGGGAGGGCAGAGATTGGATGCCTGGCGCCGGCGTTGGTACTCAACGCGAAGGCGAAGGACTTCTTGGCCGAAGGCTCCGTCCGTATAGGGGACGGTATCCTGGCGCCGAAAATGCTTCTCCATCGCGAATGTATGGGACGCGTCCTGGAGGACTCGATGGGTGTGAACGAAGTAGAATGGGCGACGCCTTCCGGCCTCTGTCGCCGGCGCCGTTTGTGATCGTTACGGAGGCGGCCCTGGCCGGGGAACGCGAACGGGAAGGCCGGGCGTGCTGAGTCAGCAATTGCAGTCGTGTAACAGGAGAGATTTTGCGTTGATGCTTTGTTGATCCGTGTTGGGCTACTTGGAAGGTGCTGTTCAGCTTTCACTATTGTGGGTAGGAAAAAGGAAAGAGGGGACTGCGTCCTGCGTTTTAACTCTGCACACAGACTCCAAGCTTGGGCGAACGCGTTGTTTTGGTAGCCATGTAAGCAAAGCCGCGCGTAGCCGAGTTCAGACTCCAAGTAGCAATGGAACCCTATCTGCTTACATAGACAGCCCACGGAGAGTCATAGTCCTAACTTGTAAATATACGAGTTTTTGGTATATAATTAGCACATCAAGTTATTCTCTGCTGGTAGGTTACGTCGTGAGACAAGTCTCGGGGTCGATACACAAAGGGGCTGTTTAGTGCTCCAAAGTTCCGCCACAAAGAGCCAAGGGCACATTGTGCTACGGAACAATGCAAGCCGCAGACCCAATTGCTCGAGGAATGGGGGGCTGGTGAACAGATCGACCAGATGGCCATTACCTGTATATATAGAAGGTTTGCTGCTGTTACAAACCTTTCTCGTCTGCATCCATCAGCATCCTATCCCCTCTTCCACACACCTCCAACAAGTATCAGAATGTGCTCGTTTATCCTCCAGAGACTGATTTGCCAGGAGTGCCGCAGCCCAATTGTCACCGACAGGGTTGACTTTCAGGGCTGTGGCAGACCTGCGAAGAAATGTCGCGGCAACAAGAAACGAGGGGCGTCGGTCCGCTATGTCGGGGCCGACGAGTGCGATAGATGTTCTCTGGAGATGTTTGAGGCCGGGTTTGAGCTTGCCAGCCCACACGACGGGGAGAACAAGATGGGGGACGAAGAGTCTGAGTTGGGCAACAGCGGCTCTCTGCCGCCAGACCAGCTTCTACTCGGGGTGTGGATAGACGCTTTCCAAGCAGTTCACAACAAAGTCAAGGAGTGACGTCCTGGTACGATGAGGTAGATATATCCTGATTTCCGCATCAACAAACAATCGCATACGTTATTGGAGATTCCTAGATAAGGTATTTTCCTACTCTCAGCACTGCGGTGCAGCTTTCCACAACGTGATCCGCGGCCTTGATGTGATATGTTGAACTTTGGGGCAGCATTGCCAATAGAACGCAGGTTCTAGGACTTGGCTGCCTTGAATTTGTTTCTGTTTCTGTTTCTGTTTCTGTTTCTGTTTCTGTTTCTGTTTCTGTTTCTGTTTCTGTTTCTGCTTGGGGACTTGGCTAGGGAGGAAGGGTGTTTGCTGAAACAAGAATGAAGGACATAATATAGGCGTGTTCCTGGATTCACCTCGCTCTGCATGGCGGACAGGTGGATGTCTGGCTCGAGTTAAACCTAGAACGATGTGAGTTCTAGGCAATGATACAGATTGGATGCAACCAGCAAATAGAACAACACACTATTAGAGTTGACTTTCTCCCTGGTTAACACACTCGACAGCCGTTCTTGACAGCACGCTTGCCCTACGTAGAATCCAGTCCCCAACACCAAACAATTGCTAAAACATAAAACACGACGCTAAAAGTTCGAGAGGTATCATCAACAAAAGTGACTAGAACGAAACACCAGGCAAAAGCGCAACGAATAAACAAGGAAGAAGGAAGACACCAAATCCACTACCAACCCTCCAAACATTAGCCATCCCATAACCAACAAAAACAACCCCCGCATCTACATCAGAGGCGACACCCCCCCGGCCACAGTACCGTCCGCCGCTCTTGGGCGTGGCCGCGCTCAACGAACTGACCGACCAGATCCCCCACCAGCGTCTCATCCCCGGCCCCCGCCGCTGATGGGAGGCGTCTTCGGCGGCAGCTGGCCGAGCGTGTCCGAGCTCTCGTCCCTCGCGCCGCCCCTGTAGCCATGCGTGGTGCTGTGGCTGTCTGCGCCGGTGTTGGCAGTAGCGGCAGCAGCAGCAGCGGCGGCGGCGGCAGTGCTGAGGTTGCTGCTTGCTGTGCTGCCGTCTGTCATGCTGTCGGCTGAGCTGGCGGCGCTCGCGTTGTTGTTGTTGTTGCTGCATCCCTGGCTGTGGAGCTGCGGGGTTGTGCCGCGCGAGAGGGGGGTTGCGCCGCGGGACAGGGGCGTTGCGCCGCGCGAGAGGGGTCCCGGGGCGTCGGGATCGCTGTGGTCCTCCTCGGCTTCCTCGGCGATGGGGTCGAAGGCGGGGAGGTTCGGTAGCTGTGGCGCGGCGTAGGGGCCCGGGCTGGGGGAGCGGGTGGTGCGCGCGCTCATGGTGCCTGAGAGAGAGGGGCTCGGGGTAGGGGTGGGGATGATTCTGGGGGAGAGCGGGCGGAGATGGCCGACCATGGCTGTGGCGAGCCCGATGGCGACGACGGGGGAGGTGGGGATTGGGGGGATTGGGGGAGTCGCCGGGGGTTGTTTGGTGGTAGTGATGTTGGCGGGTGGGGGGTTCGTTCGGGCGACGGTGCTGGCGAGGCGGCGGAGGCGCGTGCCGAGGGAGGCCGCTGGGACCGAGATGTTCATACTTGGTCTCCTTCTGTGCGACGGTGCTGGTGCGGACTTGGGGTTCGCGCTGCTCTTTTCCGACTCCATTTCCCTCTCCTTGTCCTTCTCCTTCGCCTTGGCTTTCTCCCTATCCTTGATCTTCAGGGGCTGTTCCTTGCCGCTCTGGGGCTTGAGCAGCTTGGATGCGATCAGGTCAAACTGTTTTAACATGGTAGGGTTCTCGACAATCTCCTCCATCGTGACCTTCAAGGTGGCATCGGCTCCTGGAAAGTTGACCTTGGGCAGCTCGCGGTTGAGCTGCTGCATCATCTGAGACGCGGGAATCAGGCTGCCCCAAAGATCAAAGAATGCCGCGTTCTGGATCTGGGATTCCGGCACACCCAACACGCGGGGGTTCAGAATCGAAGTCCAGGTGTCCAAGATGATCGTCTGTATAGCCGTGGCGAGATCCGTACTCAGGCTGCTCATGATGTTACTGTCCAAAGAGTCCGGTACCTTGGCCACCGGGGCGCTTGGCAGGAGAGGGACTCTCTTCACCATGTCCCGGTACTCGGATCCACAGGGAATGATCTCCTGCATCAGACTGACGCTGGTCAGGAGGTTGATGGTCGAGCAGAGCATGCGGAGGGCCTGGTCGGCAAAGGGCTCGGGAACACGCTCGGCGCAGAACGTGACCGAGATCTCAACCTTGCCTGGCGCGCGGACAAGGGACCTCACGAAAAGATCGGGCACATCCTGGGCCTTGGATTCGCAGATGGTGAATTTGCACGCGGCAGCGCCAAGATGGAACGACTTGGGCTCGGCGGGGTTGATGGCCGTATCTTCATATTGGTGCTGCACCAGCGTGCTGAAGCGGGTCCAGTACGGCCAAGGCGTGCACTTCTCAATGATGGCCAGGGTGCCCAGGTTCTCAAACTGGACGCCAGACATCCGTTGCGCGTGTATGTATTGCAGTAGGTCCAGCGGCGTGAGGGGCTTGTCCGGGAACTGGACACGGACGGGGATCGCGTTGACGGTGGGACCCATGACACCAGCAACCGAGTGGCCGCCCGGCAGTCTAACGTGGCGCCCGTCAATGAGCTCGCCGAAAACAACATCCGAGGAAGCCGAGAGATTGGCAAGAACCATCGCCCACGAGGCCTTCAGCACAGTTTCGAAGGATATCCCCAGGTTGGCGAGTGACGCCAGGGGGATCACAGGGTTCCGGATCGTCTTGATGCTCGACGTCACTTGGTACGGCTGGGTATGTGCAACCACCTGCGTCATGGTGCCGCCCTCGAGCAGGGCGCGCCAGTACTCTTCCGCCCCGTGGGCGTTGGCCACCTGTGCGCACCGCACATAGTCGCAGTACGTCGGCCGGCGGGGCGGGGTCTGCGAGCCGTCGTAGAGTCGCTTGAGATCCTTGACCAACAGCGCAACCGAGAGGTCGTCGTACTGCGCCTTGGACAACCTGAGGATCAACATCGACTGCTTGCTGCCCTCCAGGAACATGAACTTGGTCAGGGGTACTTCGAACTTGATGGGCGAGGCCTGGTCCTTCTTAATGACCTTCTCCATCATGGCGGGAAGCCGCCATGTCGGGCAGTAATGTTTTCGAAACTCGACGTTGCTGGACTTGATGACCGCCATATAGAGCCGGCGGTTATATGGCACGAAGGCGGTGCGCAGGATTGGGTGGATCGTGGCAAGGACCCTGCACGCTTCTTCCAGCTTCCTTGCGTCGACAGGCCCGGTGAAGTTGAAGACCAGATAGTTGATGTTCGCACGGCTGACGAGCATCCCTGTCTCGATGTATCGGATCTGAGCCGAGGAGGCCTCAGCGGCGTCCGCAATGGTGCTCCCGTCAACCCCAATCTTGGGAGCAATCACCTTCTCAATGAAGACCTCCTTGACCGGACTCGGGTTCGGAGGTGCCGGCGGCGATGATGCAGGCAGACGAACGGGGGAAGCTTTTTGGGGGATTTTCGGCGAGTCAGCAGTGACGATGGCGGTGCTGAGCTCTGTCAACGTCATGTTTTCAAGAATATCGGCGATGGACACCTGGATGCCCTCCCGCCGACACGCGCTGACCAACTGCGCCGCCACGATGTCGTCGCCACCAACGCTGAAGAAGCTGTCGAGGGCTGAGATCTTGGCCTCCTCAACACCAAGCAACCGGGCCCAGATCGCCCGCATCCGTTCCTCGTTCTGCGTCAGGGGCAGGGGTTTGAGATGCTGCGACCTGGCCTCGTTCGGGTTTCGCGACGTCGCTAGAGCTAGGAGATCCTCCCTGGCGAAGCCAGTAATCATCTTTTGCAATCGACGGCGGTTGATCTTGAGAGACGGCGTGACGGGGAGGTGTTTGACAGGGACAAAGACCGAAGGAATCAATGCCGGGGCGAATTTGTTCTTTAGCCCAACCTCGACGAGTTGCTTCGCCATGGCGAGTTGTTCCCTGGTGCGCGGGCTCAGCGATGCAAGCTCCTCGTGACTGTCGAGACGATCGCCGAGCTCGATAAAGGCGGCTAGCACAGCATCATCCTTGGACATGTTTCGAAAGGCCACCGTCTCAACGACAACATCAATCCCTTGGCCAAGACAGCGTCGAAGGTGCTGCTCAATCTCAGTGGTGCTGACGGCCTTGCCGCGACTGGCAACATCCTCCCGCCTGTTCCCAATGTACTCCATCAGCCCGCCCTGCGTGTACCTGGCTCGATGCCCGGTCTTGAAGTACCGAGACCTTTTCCCAGCAGCAGCGGGCCCCAACGGCGTCAACGGGGCGATGGTGGACTCCCTGTTCGGGTACGAAAATCCGATTGTCGGCCCCTCAACGACCAGCTCCCCGACAGCGCCGACCGGCATGCGCTTTTTGGGATCTTCGGGGTTGACGATCAAAAGATTTCCGGCAAAGGGCCGGCCGATGCTCTTCAAGTGCTGGGGACCCAGGGCCTCAAGAAAGGCGATCCCCAACGGGCAGACATCCTGCGGTCCGTACGCCAGCAGAACGGTCACCTTCCCGTGCCAGACGCTGTAGGTGTCGTCGTCGAGGCTGCGGGTCCGGAAGCAGACAACCTTGAGAGAGGGCACGCGGGCCGGGTCCACCTTCCGGGACAGAAGCGGTGTCATGTAGGACCAGTTGGCCTGCATCCGGTTGACCGCCGCGCCGAAGTCCTGCAGCCGCTCGACGGCCGAAGGGACGCAGACGCAACCGCCGTATGCAAGAGTGGTAAAGATCTCGGCAATGCAGATGTCAACATTGAACGACGACAGCTGCATTACACGGCTCAGGGGCGTAATCCTCGCCGCAGGCCCCTGGCCGAGAAGCGAGGTCGACAGCGCGGCATGGCTGAAGGTGACGCCCCGGGCCTCGTTCGACGAGAGCGGCACAAAGAGAATGCATGCCGGATCAGACGGCGCTGCCATGGAAGTCAACGGCCCGTGACCTGTCGGGAGGGAGTTCATAAGCTCGTCGGTCAGCACCACGACTTGGTCAAAGAGATTGCCGAGGACCTGGGCTGCAAGCTCCGAAGAGATGACAACGCGCGAATTGAGGCGTTCAAAAATTGGCTGGATCATGCCAAGCTCCAGGGAGTCGACCGGCACAAACGCCGCGCCCGACCTGGGAGGTCAGCAGTTGATACCCCCCCATTCAGGGGGCAAGACGACTTACTTGAGGACGGCAACCATAGCCACAGGCGCAAGCTTGCATTTGTCCATCACGACGGGCACGACCGAGTGGGGTCCCACACCGGCATCAACAAGATGATGTGCCAGTTTCGTCGCTACTTCTTCCAACTCAAGGTATGTAAACGCCCCATCCCATGAGCAGATGGCTTGGGACGACGGCTGGATGGCGGCCTGCCTAGCGATGAGCTCATGGACCACGGACTGCGCCTGTTCCTCGACATGCGGCGGTGACTCGGCATCCCATGCGACGATCTGCGCATAGTCTCCATCACAGAAGAGATCAACCAAGCCAACCGAGGTGCTGGGTGATGCGAGGATGGCGCGGATGGCCCTGCCAAACGTGCTTGCAACGTTGACACATTGCTCCGGAGACATGACGCGCTGGCCCATATCCACCACCAGCTTACCGCTGGAGAAGCGTGCGTTGACCACGACATCCACGTCAAACGTCTGCTGCAGCGCAACTGGCTTGAGCTCAAAGCTCGTTCGCGTGGAGAACTTGCTGTTCAGGCCTGCCGGCTCCTCGGTGAAGGTTAGACACGAGTTGAACAGCCGCTCGCCCCCTTTCATGCCCATGCCGTGTTGAAGCTCGGCCATGGTGAAGTGCTGATGGGGCAGGCTGTCCAGCAGCTGCTCTTCCACCATTTGCAGCGCCGAGGACAGCGGGCTGCAGGTCGCGAACTCATAACTACACGCCACGGTGTTCGCAAAGGAGCCCACGGCATGTCTCATCCCCAGTATGGAATCGTCCCGCCCCACGGTTTGGTAGCCGAAGGACACCTGGTTCGAGCCGGTGAAGCACCGCAGGATGAGGCCCCATGCCAAGCGAAGGATGGCGTCGACTGTCGTCTTGTAGGTGCGGGTGAATGCCGAGAGCTGGTAGGAAGTAATGTCAAGATCAACACAGGCATTCACGAATTGTTGCTCGCCGGTCAGAATGGTAAGGCGGGGAAATACGCATGGGGGAACGCCCGTCAGCTTGTCGCGCCAGAAGACGAGGCTGCTTTCTTGTCGGACGGTCTTCAGGAAGTAGAGATGGTGAGGGTACGAGAACTGCTCAGGCTCCGTGATGCCCCGGTTCGTGGCGTAGGTCCGTCGCAAGTCGTGGAGGAGGAGGTGGATGCTTAGTGACTGTCAATGTGTCAGGCGGCTGCGTTGCTAATCGAGACAATGGGCACCGGACTCACATCGCAGAGTGCAGTGCTTATGTCCAGCTTCACCAAGGTCCTGGCCGGAGCCTTGCAGACCGTGAGTCTGTGGAGTGGCTTGCTCTCCGTCGGCCGCAGGTTGGGGAGGTTGCTGAGCTCGAACACGGGATCCTCCGAGGGCGCCGTGTCGATGAAAAGCATCTCAGGTGAGGCTCGCCGGAGGATGACCTTGTCCCAGAGCCCCGTCTCGCTAACACTCTCGGTAAAAACCGTCCTCAAGGCTGCATGTCTGTTGGTGACAGACTGCCAGGCTGTGCAAATCCGGGAAATGTCAATGGGGTCGCCGTTCGGGGACGCGAACTCGTAGATGGCATGTAGGTAGCACGTATCGGGTCGCTGCGCCTGGCTGATCAGGATGCTTTGCTGAACCGCGGTGACCGGGAAGATGGTTTCTACATCTCGGACGCTAGCAAGCTTTAGGGCGACGAGGCGGTTCTTGTTAAACTCCTCGAGCCCCTCGTACGTAACGTCGAGATGCGGAACGTCAGCAAGCGTCAGCTCCTGGTGGTGATACTTGAGTCTGCCGATTGCCTCGAGGAGTAGGTGCTCGTAGTTGTGGACCCATTGCGATATGCGTGCCTGGTCCTTGGAGAAGCCGTTGTGCAGAAACTTGATCTTGGCACTCCCCTGATCCATCATGGCGCTGACTTCGAACAATGCGATGCGGCCGACGTTGGACCCAATATCCGACGTGGCGGAGGCGAGAGTCCGGCCGGGGATTGCCAGCTGCTCCATCACACCATTGTCGCGCTCCAGGTCCTGCAACGAGCCGGCGTAGCTGAAGATGATCTCAAACGGCCAGTCCTTGGCTGACAGGTCTTCTTTGTCATGGTGGTAAAACCGTGAGGCAAAGTACCGGGCGCCTCGCGTGGGGATGGACCGGCGCGTGTCCTTCAGATGGCGAAGCACGTTGACAAAGTCGTCGGAGGTGTCGATCTTGAAGGTGACGGGGCAAAGCGTGGTGAACCAGCCCACGGTCTCGGAGATGTCGATATCCGGGTTCCACGGTTCCCTGCCATGCTCTTGGTTCCAAACCACGGGGACGGGCCGGTCGTGAAAGGTCTGGGCAAAGGACAGCATGAGAGCGGCAAGATATATGTCGACCGAGTCGGTTTTGAAGACTTCGTTGCAAGTGGTCTGGAGGATCGTGGTAAGTTCTTGACTCAGAGAGAAACTGACCTCGACAGCGTCGCCGTAGGTGTTCCGGGTGTCTTGCAAGCCCCAGTAGGCATAGTCACCGGGCTGGACCGTGAAAGGGAGTAAGCCCATGGGATCCGGGCCGAGCGCGTCTGCCTTCTGGAGCTCCACCCACTTGTGGAAGGGCATGGCCCGCTGCGACAAGAGACTCCCCTTGTCCAGCAACTCGTCGAGATCATGGATGAGCGTGCGCCAGGAAGAGAAGTCGATGGCGAGATGGTGTGCAGCGAGGTAGACCATATGCTGGCCGTCGTGGGTGGTGATGTGGTCAACGGCGAAGATGGGCCCGGTTTCGATGTTGATCGACAATTGCGTCCGCTCAATGGTATCTTCCAGCTCGCGCTCGGATCGGATTTCGCTGTGGCATAAGCTGTACGACCCGGTAACCTCTGGTAAGATCCGTTGCACCCAGCCGTTTAGCCCCCGGCCAAATCGCGATCGCAACATGGGGTGGTGACCCACTACAGCTTCGATCGCGGCCGTGATATCCTCGATGGAAAAGGGCTTTTTGATGCGTAATAGCAGGCTCTGGTTGAACCGGTAGCTCCCGTCGAGAGCTGGCCGCCTCTTCAGATCTCCGCCCATGGCCGTCTTGAAGTACAAGTGTTGCATCGGCGACAGATCGAAGCAATCTGATGTCTCCTCATCCCACCTGTGCGCCAAGCCACCCCGCGACGCCGCGATACCAGCCAGTTCAGATAATGTCAGGGACCCAAGAACCTCCATCGGGTTGATGTAGATGGACTCGTCCTTGCACCGGCCCGCTAAATCCATGGCTGTCATCTCGTCGCCGCCGAGCTGGGAAAAGGAGAAGTTCACGCCAAGCCGGCTCTGGGGAACATCCAAAACCCTGCTTACAAGCCTCTGTAGCGACTTCTCCATCTCACCTGTGGGGGCCTGCAGCGTCTCCTGGTGTTCCAAGCTGAGTGCCTGGTGGTAGAGGTTCTCGTTGATATTCTGGGCCCAGGTACGGAGACGTCGCATGTCGACGTCCCCCGTCTCGGTAAGCGGCATTCCCTCGAGAACGATCCACAAGTCGGGGACCGCGTCGGGCGGGAGACTGGTCTCGGCGGCGTGCTTCAGCTTCGCGACCTCGGTTCCGGCAAAAAGAGCATGGGATTGCGGAATGAGATTGATCGCCGCCTGGTTTTCGGGGGTCGGCAGGGCGCTGGACAAGCTCAGGAGCGCAACGAGATTCCCCTCGAGCAAGCCTGCCTTGGGCCGTACTGTTGCGATCCTCCCAGCCTCTGGCAGCAGCTCGAGCGCCAACTCCATCTCTGTCCTCTGCCCACGTTGTACCTGAAAGCTCGCGGTGCTCGAGTTGCGGGAGTGGGCGCCCGTCGGCTTCGGCGGTGGCATCGTCGTCGTGCGGGTTGCGCGGTGGATATCTGGGGGGGGGATCATGACGGCGGACGCAACGGTGTCGGTCTCGGGGTGGCGATTTTGCGGCGCGCAGGGCGTGATGCATGTCTGCAGCTCGGCGAGCGTCGAGCAGCGCAGAATATCCTTGACCCTCAAATCCATGCCAGCATTCATGCAGGCTCTCGTGAGCGCGGCGGCGCTGTGCGCGGTTCCTCCCAAATCCCCGAACGACTCGTGTATATCAACGTCGTCGGTGCCGATCCGAAGAGCCTGGGCGACCAAGACTAAGAAGCGGGTTTCGCTGGTTTCGTCCTCCAACAGCAGCCACGAGGTTGATGCATCGAAACGCGGATCTGCGGGCCACGGGGCGGCGGCCATGGAGAGATGGGGCCCCCGAAAGGGTATATTGTAATACAACAGAAAAGGGAACAAACGGAACGCTAGACGGGGTATCTCGAACAAAGGAGAGAGCGAAGCTGGAATTCGTCAGGCTCTTGGCCGCATGGCACAGTAGGCAGTTGGCGCGAGGTTCACTGTCGGGCTGCACATGGGGGCTGCCGTTCCTCGCTCGCGGGTCGGGACGGCACGTTGGCGTCGACACGGAAGACAGAAAGACAGGACCGTCGCGGGCGCGGGGGGGGGGGGGGGGGGGGGGGGGGGGGGGGTGCGGGAGATGGCGACGTGTATCAACCACGCTGGCCGCCGGGTTGCAGGCTGGCATTTGCGTGTCGCGGCTGGATCAACTGGCATTCAGCGTCCGCGCCCGCGCCATCAAACTTGGCACAACGAAGCCAGAACGAAACTTCGACGCACAGTGCACACGATCCAGCGTCAGCAACAGCGAGCCAATCAAGGCCGGGGTAGGCTCAGCCCCCGGCCAGCAGCAAAACGGAAGGGTCCGGGGGCGGCAGGGGCCGGCAGGGGCCGGCAGGGTTGTTGCTCTTCTCGAGGCTCGAACAAAAAGGAGTGCCATCCATCGAGGAGTCGAGGGGAGATGTTTCGGTCGCCCCAGATTCCGCCATGATCCCCAGGGCCTGGGATCCGCTATTCCAATCTGGATCCTCATTCGCAGGTCGACACAAGGTATGTAGCAGGCCTCGGTCGAGCCCGGCGGAAGAGAGCTGCAACCGTTGCCGAAGAACTTGGGCAATCGAACTTCTCAACGTGCCTGAGCTCGTCTTGACAATCAGGACCAGAGATTCGATTGCGTTGCAACTTGGCGGGGCAAGGGTTTGGTTTAGCGCCTGCGGCTGGCGGCGGTCGAGGCTAATCGCTCGCCCATGGATCTGCCGCGCACAGACAGAGAGCTGAAGCTTGCGGCACTTCAGCAGGAAAACTCGAAGTG
Organism: Trichocladium antarcticum; assembly: GCA_033297235.1. Classification (NCBI taxonomy): domain Eukaryota; kingdom Fungi; phylum Ascomycota; class Sordariomycetes; order Sordariales; family Chaetomiaceae; genus Trichocladium; species Trichocladium antarcticum. Next base: position 123,602 of record MU853419.1, read on the forward strand.
ATGCGCGGCTGGCGACGGGAGCAATACAGGGCATGGAGCGTGATGGTGGATGAACAACCACAAGCCAATTGCGATAGTGAAACCGCGGAAATCGGGTATGGAAAGAAATCTGTGGGTTTTATGGGAAGGGGCACCCGCGCTGTTCTCACAATTGCAGTTGGTAATTACCATCTGGGGATTCGGGGGCAGGGTTAGGTGCCGCCTACCCCGCCCTCGAAAGCGCAAGAATTTACCCGTTCCAACTTCGATTCTTATCACAAAACTACTATTAATAGTCCTATACCGGTCTTTTGGCATTCTACTGAAGTAGCCGAGCAGTCGTTAGTTCAACTGCAGGGCAGTAGCATACACAAGTGTAACGCGCACCCCTGTGTACCGCATGTTGGACCTGGCTCTAGGTACTGTACAGACTTCTTGCTACGAGAACAGGGTACAGCCCCACTACCTAGCTAACTTGAAACCGGCACCCGGCGGAAGCAACAATCAAGCTTCTTTGCAGGGGCACTCACCCTCCGAGCTCGGGCACCTCCGCGCCCACACACCCACAGCAACGCGATCCACCAAGCAGGACTTCCGGCTTCAACCCACCCCACCTCGCAGGCAAAACCAAGCAGGCTTCATTTGGTTTCCCCGCATAATTTGGATCAGCTACATACCGCGACTTTCTTGCTTAGCCTCCAAGGAGAAGGCCAGCGTGAGCCGATTGGTCCCGTAAACAGACCCGACGGGGCCCAAACGAACACCGACGTCGAGTTCCGAAGGGTGGCCCAACTGATGGTTTCCGTGTTGGTTCCAAAACAACAACCACCAACGCTCTGCCGCTCACTCGTTGCAATATAGGCCGTTGTGTCGCTGCGTGTTGACGGTCGCTGCCTTGTCCGCTGCGGCCGTCCTCCCGCGCGGCCCCCGAGACGACGCGCAGCTCCGACTGCCACGGCGACCGACAGCTGACAACTTCGGCCCCCTCCAGTTTCGTCCAGACGGCACGTTCCAGATATCCGTCTTTGAGGACCTCCACTTCGGAGAGAGTGCGTCGACTGGTTTTCAGCAAGCTGGTTCGGGTAGAGTGCTGACACAGGGCCCATTCGTCGCGTCTGTCAAGATGCCTGGGACGTCTGGGGTCGGCAACAAGACCTCCTCTCGGTCCAGGTGATGGACAAGATCCTCGATGCCGAGTCGCGCACGGATCTTGTCGTCCTGAACGGCGACCTGATTACGGGGGAGAACACGTTCCTCGAGAACAGCACGCATTATGTCGACCAGATCGTCCTCCCCATGGCACGGCGCGGTCTGACCTGGGCATCGGCATACGGCAACCACGACAACGATTACAACATCTCCGCCGCCGATATCCTAGCACGAGAACGGCAGTGGCCGAACTCGCGCACCACACAAATGGTCCTCGAGCCCGGCGCCGGTGTCTCGAACTATTACCTGCCCGTGTACCCAGCAGACTGCCACCCTGCGCTCCACGACTGCTCGCCCGAACTCCTTCTCTGGTTCTTTGACAGCCGCGGCGGGTTCCAGTTCCAACGCAAAGACCCGACAACGGGCGAGCGCCTCGGGCAGCCGAATTGGGTCGACCATCGTGTAGTGGACTGGTTTCAGCGGACGAACGCCCAGCTGGTCCGGCGCGCCGGACGAGCCATCCCGTCGCTCGGCTTCGTGCACATCCCCACCAACGCGTCGCTGGTGTTGCAGGAGACGGGCATCGACCCGCATCGCCAGCCAGGAATCAACGACGACGAGCCTCTCTCGCAGCAGGCGCAGGGGTGGTGCCGTGACGGAACCAGCGACGGGGGTTGCTCGTACGGCGGACACGACGTGCCGTTCATGCGCGCCATCGCGTCCACGCCGGGCTTCGTGGCGTTGTTCTCGGCCCACGATCATGGTGACACGTGGTGCTACAAGTGGAACGGCCTGCTGGCCGGGATGGATGTCGCGGGCGGCGGGGTCAACCTCTGCTTTGGGCAGCACTCGGGGTATGGCGGGTATGGCAACTGGATCCGCGGCGCCCGTCAGGTGGTTGTATCTCTGGGAGATCTTGCTGACCTGGCCATCGGCACCTACATCCGGCTGGAGTCGGGTGCGTCTGTTGGCGCCGTCATGCTCAACAGTACATACGGGCAGGACCGGTATCCGGCTACGCCGAATGACAGGACGGAATGCCCGACGTGTAGTGGCTAGGCCCACAGCATTGCCACGGCGCCCATGATACACCACTGCGATGAGGATGGTTAGGGGTGCAAGTGGCCCTGGTATAAGGGTACGTGGTTTCCGGGCGTAGAATTGTGAGCGCTACCTTGCTGGTGAATGATCAGGACCTAGTCTCGCTCCAAGGCTCAGGAATGTCACAAGTACCAGAGTTGGGGGTCAAATTGAAGCCTAGAGCCAGCACGGACTACCAAGACGTGCGTCTGAGTACATACAAGTTCCATGGGGCTGGGTTCCAAACTGCAGCGCCGCCCCTGAAGGATCGACTGCCTCGGCAACTACAAGACAACACTACCAACCAGCCATCCCATAACCCTTCCCCTACGGTGGCCACCCCCAGCCTAGGTCGACGGAGTGTTGTCGATCAGCGTGATCAAGAAGGCACTCTTGCCCGTCTGTTCCGACTTGAGCTGCTTCGGCCAGTTGCCATCCTGGACGATGTCCACCTTGTCCTCGGCCGCATTCCACTCAAAGTAAATCGAGCCGACAGCAAGGTAGACGCCGCTCAACTCGTCCCGGATATAGACGGCCGTGGTGACGGGCGGTCCGTTCTCCGGCATGACGCCGACGAGGCGGTACTGGTCGTCGACGTTGGAATACAGCAGCGCCTCGCCGACGTCGCGCGCGTCGACCTTGAGCGAGTACTGCCGGTCCTTGCCGCCCGTGGCGTCCTTGAACAGGAACGAGATGGCGCGCGAGCTGATCGGGCTGACCAGGAAGCGCGACAGCCCGCCCAGCGACGTGATGTCGGGCTGCGCGCCCGTCCACTCCTGGAAGATGCCGCCGCCGCCGCTGCCGTAGTCCCGCCAGCCGATCACCTTGGCCAGGCTGCCGATGTTGGTGGACAGGAGCTTGTCGTTGAGCTCGTGCGGGACGCTGATGTTGTCGCCGACCTTGTAGTCGTGCTGCGTGCCTGTGAAGTTCTTGCCCTCGTAGAAGAGGGCCGCTTGGGGGTCAACGGGAGGAGCCGACATCGCTGCGGGTGGTGGCGATGACGAGGGGTTGTGGTGGTAGGTTGTGGTGGTGTGTTGTGGATGGGGGGTCTGCAAAGATGAACTCTGTTGCTGGAGATGGGAGAGCTTGGTATTGGGCAGTTGTCGGGGGGGAGAGACCCCCATTATATGGACAATCTGGATCGATGGCAGTGTCGTAACCCAGTCGAGAATCACCCACCCCTGAAGTCCTCTCCTCTGACCTCAGCTATCCACATTGTACGCCGTCTTGCTTTACCATGCCGTCTTGCGGAGCTCATGGCGTCGTGAGGGGGTTGCCTCATCTCCCCAATATCTGTACAATCCCGCAGATTTCTCTCACCGGTCACACACGAGCATGTAAGTGATGATGTGGCGGATTTGGCCCCAACCGGAGGAAGCCATCGGGATGTACGGCAGGCGGCCGAGGACAAATCTGGCTCGGCCCGATGCAGACCTTGAACAGGTTCCAGCTGAAAAGTCAGCATTGTTACATTGTGGGTTACGCACTCAGTGTGGGTTTATGCCGCCGCATATGCAAGAGATCGATCGAACACCTCTTCCCGTACCCCCACACAGATCTGATGTGGCATGTTGTGGAACACGGAGCACAAGCTGGATTCTCGTTGCACCGCACACATGCACCTAGACAGATCCACCACCGGACACTGCATCGCCCGTCGACCAATTCACGAGCAAGTTCAGTCGTTGGACAGGGCAAGGAAACAGTGTGGGGCAGGGTTAAGCTGGTGTTGGCCAAGGAAATCCATCCCCTGTTAACGATCGGGCGATGCGCCACTCCCTCCCCCTTTGAGAAGGTCTGTATGTCGACTGCTGCTGAAAACGTCTTGGGTGGTGGGGGAGTATTTGCCAGGCCGTCAAAATGAACAAGCTGGTTTGAACCAACCAGATCATGTGTTACGGTTGGATGGAGTCTTGGGACTGTCTGGACTCTGGAGCCTACCTGTTGAACAACATCGCGTGTGCTGTACTGAAAGCCATCCTGTACAAGCCACGCAGCGTCTGCCTGGGACCTGTCGTACAATGCCATTGTCAATTGGTGAATGGCTCTCCTTTGTATAGACCAGAAATCATACAGAATGAACACTTCGACAAAGAGACAAAGGGGGATTCCGCGCATGGGAAAACAAACCCGATATTCACCACCCGGACAATGCGGTCCTGGATGGACTTAAGGCACGAAACACGGCCACAACCTCTCGTCGCCAGTCTCATCCACCACCACCACCACCACCACCACCACCACCACACCACCGCAAACCAAACCCACCCAAAATGTGCCGCGCACAGCAAAGCCAGTTCACCTGCGAGTGCCCCCTCCGCGACACCGCACACTGCCCGCACCACCTCTACGTCCTCCCCCGCAACAGCCCCGCCCAGCAGCCCCCGCAGGGCAACGGCTTCCTCTACCGACAACGCCACGCCCTCCAGCGCCACCGCGACTGGGAGTCGACCGACGTCCCGGCCCTGCACTGGATCCACTGCACGCGCCACGCGCCATCATCGGGCAGGACGCTGGGCGCCGGCTGCGCGGAGACCGTCGTCCGGCCCGATGACGGCGCGCCCGCGGTGGATCCGTTGTTCGTGCACCGGGTCCGCGGCTTGTGCGGCCAGTGCCGGGACGGACACGCGGAGGAAGAGGAGGTGGTGGACTCGTGGACGTTTGTGAGCTCGGAGGAGGCGGTGGAGGGGGAGGGGGAGGGGGTTGCTGCTGTGGTGATGATGGAGGATGTGGAGGGGGTGGCGGATGGGGTTCACGCTCCGCCGTCGTCGTCGGGGAGATTGCTGCCAGGTGAGTGGTCTGGGACTGACTCGTATTATAGTGACAGCTGCGTCTCCGGCACAGACTCAGACGACGACGAGTCTTGGGACGAGGATGCGATCGCGGGAAATCTGCCACGCGACAACAAACCCATGTCCAGTAACAGGGTGGCATTTCGTAGGTCCGGTCGTCGCTCCATTACCACTGGCCTAGTGGTGTTGAGTGGGACGAGGCACGACAAAGATCGCGATGGGGACAGTGATGATGGTGCTGCTGACGGTGTCGAGTCCCGGGCCCCGGCCCGGGGTGGTGGTGGTGATGGTGATGGCTTGGGAAACAGCACGCGGGGGACTTTGACGACAGCGCCAATCGCGTCTGCGCGTGCATGGTTCCCGAACGTTCAATGCTAGAGCAGCATCGGTCTCTGTAAACCGTGGTGGTTGTTTCTAATCACAGCCCATCCTAGGTCTCACAATATATTTTGGTCTCACAGTGTAACCTTTCTCGACTACCATGCAGCCGCAGCCGCAGTCGGTTGTGTAAACTATGTAAACGTTTTGGAACGTGTATAGTCATCTATTAATTCCATTTCAACCAAAGTTGCCTACCTAGTATAACAACAAAGAACACCACCAGTCAAGACCTCGCCTAAAGAATAAGTAGGAAGGGGTGAAATCCAAGTTTACATAATTTACCCATACTTTTGGTCTTCCTAGTGCTCTACTGTCGAACCCAAACTATGGGATCGGGATCTGATTGGTCTGAACAGACGGAGGATTCAACAGTGATAATGGCTTCAATTGTGTCAATCTATGTAACTGTGAAAAAGCTGTGTGTGGCTCAAAAGCCCATTTCCTCGGGGGAGCCCACGGATACCCAATGCCATGCCAAGACCCTAGTCTACCCCTGAACCCCTGAATGGGTTCATCCAATATTTGCCACAGTGGGTTCAACATCTACTACTCTACTACGCCATATGTGCGTGCACTTAGGCCCCATTCATGATCCTCTCAAGGTTGTTGCGGTAAAATTAGGCGGGGCAGAAGGGGTTAGGGAAAACATATATGCAGACGAAAAACGGAGGATGGCGAAAGACAAGCAGCAGGGCAAAAAAGTGAAGTCGGGGGGCCAAAAGACTAGTTGCGCGATCCGAGATTCGAACTCGAGTCACTCGCTGGCCAAGAGAGGATGGGAAGCGAGTATTCTAACCACTGAACTAATCGCGCTTAGCAGATGTTGATGACACATCGCGTTACTACTCTAGACATCGCCCAACAGGTGCTAGCCTTTGAGACTGCAATTTAAAGTGTCGTTGAGAGAACGGAGAGCAAATATGATCCGCAATCAACATTGTAAAAGAAGCGTGGAACGTATGAGGTGAAGCGAAGTGGTACAAGAGGAATGGGACTTGTGCTCTATGCCTGACGTCTCGCATTCAACCATTCAACGAGTGCACGTAATATATCCTATTATATCTCGCCGTTTCTAGTTCGTGAAAATAGAGTTAACAGACAAAGTCTAGCATACGGCTCTACACCAGGAGCCAGCAGCCACAGCGCCGCCAGTCCCAGAGACAAACAGCCAACAGCCCATGCATGACAATAGTGCACACCCCACAGAAGCTAGGTAGCTACTCTATACACCACCACCACCCAGATCTCTCTCACAATGTCTAGACGCCCCTCCAGAATCATCATGTCATGGGCCCCTAGCCAGAAAGAGAATACAACGACCGTGCGCGGAACAAGGAAAGAGGGTATGGTATGGCTCCTGTGATGTCCCGACCAACGCCTTGGAAATGCAGCAAAACCACGCGGACAAACCCCGTTGGGAAAGATCCCGCGCCCAGCGGCCTAGTCATCCTACTGCTGCGGCCTGCTGGCTTGTTTCGCCTGTTTCGTCCCAGTCAGCAAACCGTTGCCCGAATAGGACACACAAGAGCAGAGAAGAAGAAGAAGAAGAAGAAACAAACCTTCATCTGCTCGATCCGCGCCTTCAACTGACTCGTCACCTCGGCCGCCCGCTTCCAGCTTTCCATGCCAGACGTGACCTGCGCGCCGCCCGAGGGCGTGTCCGCTCTGCCGGTGCGGCTGCCCGCCCTGCTACCGGTCCGGTCGCCGTAGCCCGAGTAGCCCATGGCACTGTCGAGGTTCCGGGGGTACTCCCTGTCCTCCCCGCCAATGTCCCGCCGGAACCCCTTGGCGGGGCTGCCGCGCCCGCTGCTGGCAGTGCTGCCGGCGTACCGGAGGTCCGGGCTAAGCTTGTTGCGCGGGTAGGGGACGCCGTCGCCGTTCTCCTTCTCCTCGCTCAGCGTGCTGGCAATGCTCATGCGATCCCTACTCGCGTTTGAGGGGTGTGGGCCGTCACGGTAGATGCCGACATCGTCGTGCGTCGGGCTCATGGTCCGGTAGCCGAGGCCCGGCGAGCCTGGACTGCCCGGGCCGGGGTTCATGGCCTCGGCTTTATTGAGCGCGCGCTTCAGCCGCTCCAGCTCACGTCGGAGCCGATCGTTGGTCTGCTCTGCCGCCTCAGCGTCGCTGCGGGCCCTGACAAGTTGCGTCTCCTTCGCCTTGATGGAGAGCACATCTCTGGTGTGGTCCTCGATAAGCCCCGCGTTCTGGTTCTTGAGCTCCTGGATCTCCGAGTGGAGTTTGGACCGCTCTTGCCGGGCGTCATCAACTTGTCGCAGTAGATGTTCATTGGCGGTCCGGAGTTCCTCGAGCTCGGCACGCTCAATCGCTGTGAAGACGGTTTGGGGGGCTGGAGATGGCGGCGCCATGGCCATCAACGGTGCAGCAGGTTTCGCGAGCGAACGGCCCGCCAGACCGCCTCGTCCTAGACCAAGGCGCTGCGGGAGCTTCGCAACCGGGGAGGGTGGCAGTTCCTCCTCCTCCTCCTCCTCCTCTTCCAGAGGCGGCGGAGACGGAGCTGGGGCGGCGCGTCGCGGTGACGCAGCGCTGGGACCGCCCAGTGTACGTTTCTGGGGGGGCTTGAGCCCGCCGAGACCTCCGGGTTTAGGCATGCCCAACTTGCTGACTGGTGCAGCGCGAGGTGGCGCAGGCTCTGGGGCAGGGGGAGCAGCAGCAGCGGGCTTCCTTGCACCGGGAGCACCCTTCTTGACAACCTTCCGGGGCCCGGCAGGGGGGGCGCGGGCAACCGGTGCTGGTGGTGGCTTTGGCTTCTCCTTGGCCTTGACTTCGGCCGTCTCGAAGAATTCCTTGATCTTCGTTTTGCGGATGTCGTCCAGGCCTTCGAGATGGGGATTCATCGGCCGCTCGCCAATGATTTTCATGACGGTCCCCAGAATTTCGGCACCGCCCGCGCGAAGCGCTTCACTCCCTTCTGAAAGCAGCTTCTTTCCCGACTCGACTATAGTCGCAATCTCCTGCTTGGCGGGGACATCTCGTGTTGTCCTGAGACACCTGACAAGGAACTTCATTGTGCCCTCCTTGATTTGCGGATTTTTATGTATCAGGTATGTTGTGATGTCTTCGAGACACTCGCTGAGGTTGGTTGCCGAGAACACGGCATCTAGAGCTGCGCCAAGGGCCTCTGACACCGTCACCTTCTTTTCCTTTAGCCGTTCCATGATGGGCTGCATCACAGTACTGCGATATTTGGCGTAGCCTTTCCGCATACCCTTGGCTAGTAGCTCAATGCACTGGGCTGCCTGGGTGACAACTGCGATGTTTGCGTCCTTCATGGATTTGGCCAGGCAGCGGTTGATCTCTGCAAAGTCGCCGTCCTTGATCCTGGGAACGTTGACAAGGGCGTACAGCGCTTCGAGCGCTTCCTTCCTCTCCTTCCACTTGGATGACGCCAGCTTGTCGTAGAAGTCGGCGGGCACCTTGCTGATGACGTCTTGCGGTTCTGCCAGATCAAACGCGTCGACCTCTACTGGCTCTTCGACATCTTCCCCATCCTCCTCATACGCATCCTCCGCGCCGGCGGCCGGGGCACGTTCCTTTGCGGCTTGTTGTGTCCTCAGGAGGCGTTCTTGCTTGGGTGCTCCCTCTGCCTTGACCTTCTCGAACTGCGCCTCGAGATCGGCCTGTTGTGTCGGCTTTAGGTCGTTCCAAAACATGGGCTTCATGGCATCTCGCAACCATCGGTAGAACTCGACCGCCAGGTTTGTTGCCTCAGCCCGTACATTCTTGTCTGCGTGGCCGAACACTTTGGGCAGGACTTTGAGTATCGGCTTTGGATCTGCCGTCTTGCAGCCGTAGTTGTGGTAGATCTGTGTCAAGGCGGCGAGGGTTGCGGCGATGACTTTGGGTTGCTTATTGGACAGCACAGGGAGGAGTTCCTCGATCACGGGCGCGGGAACGTCGGCTTCGATGAACAGAAGCAGGGCCTCCAGGCCTGATGCCTTCGTCGCAGCTCGGGTAGACGATAGACACTTCTCGGCGATCGGTGTTATTGCGTGTTGCCGGGCCCGATTAGCGCCCTCCCTTCCGCCGAATTTGAGATATGCGCATAGAGCGGCGAGGCCCTCTTGTTGTGCAGCGACATTGGAATCTGCGACTGCTGACTTCCACAGCCCCGAATCTTGCGTGAATGGTCGGAATGCTGCGTGGTACTCGTCAGGTGTCTTCTCAAACTCCTGGGCCGCCTCTTCGTATGCCTGCTTGCGGACTTTCCACACCTATATGCCCGGGAAATGCGTAAGTTGAGAATGCGATGGGGGACGGGGGGGCGGTGGTGTGCGACGGGTGGTCATGGATGCGCGTACCTTGTGTACCCAGCGATCTGTCAAGGGCAACGCGCCAAAGTCCTCCTCTTCGGCCATGGCGGGCGGGGATCTGGGGGGGAATCGCTCCGGCCGGATTTGTCGCTGCTTCGGGTCGGCAGGGTCGGTATATTACGGCCTAGACTCGCTGCTCTTTGGATCAGTCTCGGTAACCAACCATGATACCGACCGCCATTCATATCAGGCACAGGCTACGCGCGGAGAGGTAGCAAGCAGAGGGAAATGACTTCGGCTCCGGGGTGCCAGGAAGGAGCGGACATACCGGATGGCGAGGCAGTCTGGGCGGTGTTGCTTGGTGTTTGTTGTACTTCTCTGTGCGCAACTGACACTTGATATAGCTCGGCGGCTCGTCTTGCTGGATGGAGGGAAATGCGACAGGTCGGTTGTTGGCGAAGGGTTGTGGTGCTTGCCGCCCAAGATTTCTTTGCGGCGGTCCAGGGATGGCTTGTCAAGGGCGACCCCCGGCTTCTGCAGCAGCAGTGGCTCGATGAGGACAGGTCTTGGCGAATTGTCGGCACTTCGGAGGGAGAACCAGGATGCGACTGGAATTCGGACGATATTTCGCAGAGTCACGAAAGTTGTAATCTTGCAAAAGCGGCAGGCTGAAATACACGATGTTGTAGGGATCCAATATTTACTGCTTGCACTGACAGGCCGGAGGTTGTCTGCGCTCTTTGTGTGGCCCGGCGCCCTGCTGCCGCTGCATGGCTGCGGGGACCTTAGTGCCTGATTCGGCGGCAATGCTTGTTGACATGGGCCGACTTGGGACGGCCCGTGCATTGCTGCAGAAACGCGCCGGCAGCTGTGATGTCACGCTGCCCCTGCCTTGTCGGCTGGCCGCTCCGAGCTGGCAGCTGTCCCAGTCCCTGCCCGAAACCCAAGTGGGCAAGCCGACAACATGAATCCCACCACAAGAAATCCAGAGTGGCTCCAGTTTCAAATGCTGTTTGTTTGCCCCGCCATGCTACGTAGTACCCGACGATATTGACCGCTGAACTGGAAGTGCCGCATCGATACCACCACCCAGCTCTTGAGCCTCGCATTGCCGCCGGATTTCGTCTTGAAAGCCCTACCCCGCGAACCCTCGCCGACCCTTTTAACGTAGACACAACTTGATCCACCGTGGTGCCCTCCACCCGTGGGTCTGGCGATTGGGAGACAAACGAAAACGAAAACCCTCGCATCACCTGAGCACCGCGCCCTCGACGGCGACACGGCCTCTTGAAGACGTACAGAACGCGGAACTTATCTTGGCCATGGCCCGTTGGATTGTCCGTTCTGGCACGAAATCGGGATAACTCTGTCCAGCAGACAACGCGAGAGCCGCGGCCGTGACCGCCGATTTGACCCCCCGCGATTTCCCCGTCTCCACCCGACACCGAACGGACCAGGGGTCACGGATCGGCCTTCGCGCCTGTACGATGTCCCAGATATTGACGTCCCGCCAGGCTGAGGAGCTGTAGGTACTATATGCAGGCTCTGGTCACGATTTCATGAGTCGCCCTGGCCCAGACTGACGCCATGCCGCAGACACCGCGCCCTCATCGCGTACCTAATATCCAACAACCTCCCAAGCACCGCCGCCGCTCTGCGGGCCGAGATAGGCCTTGGGGAGGATGTTTTTAATTCTACCACAGCCAAAAAGTACGAGGGACTTCTGGAGAAGAAATGGACAAGCGTCGTCCGGTTACAGAAGAAGGTTGGCAGCCCCTTTGCCTCCTCGCTCGACCAGTTTCTAACCATGCTGGCTATTAGATAATGGATCTGGAGGCGCGCAACGCCTCGCTCCAGTCGGAACTCGATAACGCGACACCAACCTCACGGCAGAACCAGGACCCGGTCAACTGGCTTCCAAAGTCGCCCGCGCGACACACCCTCCAATCACACCGCGAACCCATAACGTGCGTTGCGTTCCATCCCGTCTTCTCCTCCTTGGCCTCGGGGTCAGAAGACCAAACAATAAAAATATGGGACTGGGAGCTGGGGGAGCTGGAGCGGACCATCAAGGGTCATACGAAAGCCGTCCTGGATGTTGATTTCGGGGGCCCGCGAGGGAAAACACTTCTGGCGTCATGCAGTTCGGACTTGACGATCAAGCTATGGGACCCCTTGGACGAGTACAAGAATATTCGGACCCTTCCCGGCCACGACCATAGCGTCAGTGCTGTCCGGTTTATTCCTTCCGGCGTCGCCGGCGGGGCGGGCAACCTCCTGATCAGCGCGAGTCGCGACAAGACGCTGAGGATATGGGATGTGAGCACGGGGTACTGCGTCAAGACTCTCCGGGGACACGCCGAGTGGGTGCGTGATGTCTGCCCGTCGGTCGATGGAAAATACATCCTGTCGACAAGCGACGACTATACCGGCCGACTGTGGGACGTGTCAATACCGAACCCCGAGCCGAAAACAACCCTGATCGGCCACGAGCATGTGGTCCTCTGCTGTGCCATTGCGCCGACAACATCCTACGCCCATCTCGCAACAATGGCCGGCGTCAGGAAACCCGCCGCCTCCAGTGCCGTCGAGTTCATGGCGACTGGATCAAGAGACAAGACCATCCGGCTGTGGGATGCGAGGGGAACCTGCCTCAAGATTCTGGTTGGGCACGACAACTGGGTACGCGGGCTCGTTTTCCACCCAGGCGGCAAATACCTTGTCTCGGTTGCCGACGACTATACACTGCGGTGCTGGGATCTCGCGCAGGAAGGCAGATGTGTCAAGATAATAGCCGATGCGCATGGCCACTTTGTGCAGTGTATCAGATGGGCCCCTTCGGTCGTCAGAGATGTGCCCCTGGCTAATGGGGTGGATGGGCAAGGCGGGGAGGCGAATGGGACACCCAAGAAGGCAGCCGCAACTGGGGACGCACAAATCCGCTGTGTCCTCGCAACGGGCAGCGTGGACCTGAATGTGAGGATTTTCGCCAACTAGAACGAACGGCCGCCTGGGGAACCGGCAGAGGAACGCCGCTCCGTGAGCGCGGCGCCGTCACTGCGTCAGGTGAAGCCGCGCGCGAAATCAGGACCACTCTCCACGCGAAAGAGTTCTTCAAGGATCGGTCAGTAACGAATGGCAAGGTGTCGCCGAGAGGCTGCTTCTGACGACGTCTGGATCTAGAAACACCCAACCAGCCCATCGCAGCATGGAGACTCGCATGTTGTGTGGCCGAGGTTGGCCACGGCATCCTGCGCTTGGTGTGATCTGGGATCGCACAGCGCCGGCAGACACGACAGAGTTAGATAGATACCCCTATGTTAAACGATTTATGATTTGCCTTGAGGATTTCCCAATGTCCCTGCATGATCTCTTGCACTGGACTGCCGCACCCCTCTTCCATCCTCCAGGTGGCGACGAGGACGATGCACTGCCAGATAGCGTACTAGCGTTCTGCTTCCGGCTGCCCACGCCGGGACGTAGCTGGCGGAGTTTGAGCATTCGATGTTGGTCGAGACCTCCACGACCATTGTTGAAGCTTTCGCGCATAGGGATCGAGTGCTGGCATTAACGTGAATATTGACGTCAAACAAAACTAACCATACCGTTATTATATATGGAGGTGGTCGTGACTATTACCACATCGTCTTCGACAGTTATCGTGGTCGAAAGACGATAGGGTTTCTCTTTTCGTCTGCCGTCTTGAAAGCGGCAGCTACTCTCGCATCATGGGCGCAGAACCCCAGTCACTATGATCATGTATGATGTTTATGCTTCTGATGCGATCAGTGGAAAGCAGGTGCAACTCGTGGAAACTTTCCGCTGGAAAGGGCTGAGAAGCCAATGAAGTAGGGGTTAGGGTTATAGCTACACGACTCCCTGCAGAATTTCACCTGAAATCCAATTTCCACTCTTCACCCCACCCAAGCACCAATCCCGCAGCGGGGCCTAACAACCAGACCGACCTCGATGTCTTCCGTACAAGCTCCAACGATGGCGCGAATTTCACTCACCCAGTTGCCTCCGGAGATTTTGCTTGCCATTTTCGACTTGCTGGACTCGGAATTCTTCCACCAGGATGTCGGCCGTCTCACCGTTTCAAGGCGGTGGTACGACTTTGCCTGGCCGGTTTTCGCCGAGCACGTCGAATTGCAGACGGCCAAGTCACTCGCGGCATTTACCGCAGCTGAAGGGTTGCTTGAGCGCGCCAATCCCCACATGACGTCGCTCATCCTCTCTCTGGACAACGCCAGCCTCAACCTGGGTCGCTTGCCGGTAACCGATGACGACCGCGGGAGGTGGATGACCAGCGTGCAATCGGCCTTGGCCCGCCTAAACGTCGGACTGCAACAATGTTCCCGCCTCCGGAGTCTGCGGCTTCGATTTCTGATCTATGATGCATATCTCCTGGCAGACAACCTGCTCGAGCTCGTCGCGACACGCCATCTGACCTCTCTGTATATCGACGGCGCTGGCTCGGGCCGTCTGTATCGGGGCAGCGAGATTTCCACACACCCCTGTTTCTGTCGCTCCATCAGCCCTCTTCTTCGGACCCTGCGGCGCTTCCACTGCCGCCTGGACTTTGTTTGCCCACGTCTGCTGGACACCCCGGCAGATGGCGCGTTGGTTGACCTCGAGGAGCTCGTCATCAACCTGAGCCGGCCCATCGTGGCGGGCGAGGGATACTCTTATTCCCGGCGCTGCCAGCCGACTTTCCCGGGCCGGTTTCCCGGCAGTGATCTGAGTCTGGTGCGCTTGAAAAGGGATATGGAGACACAAGCCGCGTCGCTCGCACGCCGGATGAAGAACCCACGCATGGTCAGGGTGATGTCGCATGAGCTTCCAGCTCTGGGGGTGTTTGCCTTTGACGTTCTCAGAGAACAGCACCTCCGTCTCGAACCAGGCGCGGAATGGAATGCCAGAGGGAAAGTGACGGGCTAGGAGGACTGAGGTACTCTCCGGCATCTTTGGGAACGCGATACTCCGACCAAGCCCAACATCGCCCACTCCACCCTATCAAGCCAAGGTCTCGTTCCAAGGCCGCCAACTCTGGTCCGCAAACGACGGCATACACTTGACATGGTCCGGCGGCGGCGCCCACGTAATTCTCGTCAACCGCCAACCGCGAAGCAAACCCCGTCGATTCCTTAATCGCCCTACCCTTCTCAACCGAATACTCCAAATCCACCCCCGGCACAACCATAATGCGTCCATACCCCTCCCACCACATATCCTTACAAAACACCTGTGGCTCGCCCGCATGACACTCCCCCCTCTCGGCCCGCGGCCCCCGAAACCGAACGGACCCCTCCACCACCGGCCGCGCCGTAAACACCACCGGCCCATTCCAGCACGCAAACACCTGGAACGGCCGGTGCGCGGCAAACCGCCGACGCGCGACGGGCTCGTTCCAGAACAGCGCCGCCGCGCGCGCCCAGCTGACGGAGGGGGCGGGGATCTCAAAGAAGGTGTCGCCGTTGATGGCGCGCGCGACGTAGCTGTCGTAGAAGACGGGCGGGTCGTCGCCGATCCAGTCGAGCGCGCAGGCCATGTCGGCGGCCTGGGCCCGGCGCTGGTGCGGCAGCTCGAGGAGGTCGTCGGGGCAGGCGGCGACGTCGTTGAGGAAGAGCACGGCGGTGTCGGGGTGGGCGTGGCGCGGCCGGTTCGTGGTCAGGGGGGCCAGGGCGAGGTTGCGGAGGGTGGCGAGGGCGGTTAACTTCAGGGGCATTCTCGAGCATAGTGCGAATCCGTCGTTTTTGGTTTGCTTTTGGCATTGCTTCACTGTACACGATGCCAACCCTCGGGCCATTCTGCATCTTCTGGCAACGGAAACGATTGTAATTGGGCTTCAAAATGGCGACCAGCCCCTTTGAATGCGGCCAGTCGCTCTCCTGACAGCGCTCATCTGCGCGGCCCGACATGTCAGGGCACTCGCGATCACTCGGCCCGGCCAGCATGCCCACACACCATAGGTATTCTCCAGGACAGGGGCGTGACGGCCCTCGTAACAACGGAATTTCCGTCAACATGCGGCTTTCTAAACGGAGATCCGGCCAAATCCGTGGGTGGCACCACCTGGGTTCAACTGCCGTGCCAACACTGCCAATGCAGGTATTTCAAGCCTTTTCATTCCCCTGTAATCCCCAAATCCCCTGCTGCCTAAATCCACACCGTCAAAAACACAATGGATACAACACTTGCGCACTACACTGTTGTGCCTGGTTAATGACAGGGGGGGTTGCCTAGACAATGGCTTCGGGGAATCCACTCACACCTACGGATCCGTACAGACCCCCGCTCTTAGGCTTGTGGTTGGCGGCTGATCTTCCACTCGCGGGTTTAGCTCAGTTGGGAGAGCGTCAGACTGAAGTCAACTTCAGGAAGTCAATCTGAAGGTCATGTGTTCGATCCACATAAACCGCATTCTCTTTTGCCTTTCATCCAAAAACTTGTACTTGGAGACAGTGAGCAGGCATTGTTTTTGCGTTGCCTTAGCCGTGAAAGCAAATATCATAAATGCCGCGCAAACCCGTCAGTTAAAATTCAGTTCATCATAAAAGCTGCAGTCCTAACCACCCACCCATACTACTAATACAGTACACAAGCGTTGCTGGCCTCTCGGATAGGGTATCGAAGCGAAAACGAACCTGCTCCCCGCTATACAAAATCCCCTTCCCATCACGCCACAGATCAGTACCCCCTCCCCCCTTGCTGGCCCTGGCCAAAATAGCCACTGATATCATTGTCGCCGCCACAATGCTCACACCGATGCATCATCTTGCCCATCATCTTCTTCCCGACATTCCCCAATCCCCCCCCAACACCAGCACCAGCACCAGCACCATTCCCAGACAAAGGCCCCGACCCGGAGCCGGTCCACGACGCAGTGGCAGCCGCCAACGCCGGGTTCCGCTCCCGCGAATCACGCCCAAACTCCTCACGCGGGCGCTGGCCGCCAAACGCCGGCATGGCGGCGGGCGCGCCGTGGTTGTTGTCGTGTCCCATGGCAGTGGTGGCGGTGGCGGGGTTGGCAGCAGTGTTCTCGCGCGGCACCGACGCCGTGTACGCGCCCGGCATGACCTGCGGGCTCATGTGCTGTGCCATGTCGCGGCGCGGGTACGTCTCCTGGCTGGGGATCGGCGGGTCGCGCGGCACCGAAGACGTGTACGCGCCCGGCATGACCTGCGGGCTCATATGCTGGGCCACGTCGCGGCGCGGGTACGTCTCCTGGTTTGGGGCCGGCAGGTCGCGCTGCTGTTGCAGGGTGTTGTTGTTGTTGTTGTTGCTCGGATGCGTCGGAATCGGCGCGGCCATGAAATTGCGCTGCGTGCTGCCATGTTGCGTGCTCGGCGGGGACGAGTATGCGGCTGGTGAATTCGGAACGGGGAGGTCCTTTTGGTCCCGGGCCCGCGAGGTAATGTCGTCGTTAGGGGCGGAGCGGGTAATGTCGTCGTTAGGGGCGGAGCGGGTCAGGCCGGAGGCAACGCCAGTGGAGGTGTGGTGGGGTTCCTTGGGGCCGACCTTAACTCCCGAGGGGGTTCCGGAAGGGAGCACATTGTACTTGGTGGTGTCATTGGTATCCTGGGGTGTGGCATGAGAGCTCGCGCTGTTGCCGGCTGCGGAGACAGGGGATTCATGCTCCACGCCGGAAGGGGCAGATCTCCCGCGTGTACCGAGAGCGTCCCCCGAACTGCGCAGCATATTGTGGTTGTCTGGCTCGTTGGCCATACCCCTGGGGCCCGTCTCTGCTGCTGGAGCCGTCGCCGAGTCTCGCTTAGCATGGAGGGGCGTACCGCCAGCCACGGCGCCGAACATTCCGGGCTCTGATCCCGCATGCGTGGTATGCGGCGGTACCGTGGGCGGCTCTCTGGGATGCTCGAAAGGAGTCGAGACCTCGTTAACCTGCGGCAGAGCCTGTCCAGCGGGCCCTGCACCACCAGAGCTGGCAGCCACGTGACGGCTATTGGCAAAGGGTGAATCTTGCGATCCCTGAGCCTGTTGCTGGGCACCCATGAGGTCCCCTCTCCCGTCCTGATTGCCCACATCTTGGGACTTTCTCCGGGAGTGGAGGAGGCCCATCGCGCCAACTCCAGCCGCTGCCCCTGCGCCGGCCATTTCCTTACCGTGGCCGGAAGGATGATCGGCAACGGTTGCGGGTTGTTCGGGCGATCTATGCAGATCCGTGGTCGCTGAGCTCTTGCTGTTCTTTCGCAGCCGACCGGGTGAGCCGGCCGTACCGAGATCCGTCCTCATGGGCTCGGCACTAGCACCGCTGGACTTTCTGCGGTGTTCGCGAGTCGACGTACCCTCCTTGTCATCTTTGTGGCGGTGGAAAATGCCGAGGATTTTGTGCTTCTTCTCCCCCTTGGGTGAATGATCCTCAAGGCTTCTGGTCTTGTGAACCGGCGACTTCGGCGCATGGTCGCGGGGACTGCCAGTCGTAACCGCACCGATGGCTTGGTTATCCTCGCTCGGGTTTCGTGTGTCGTTCCTGGCGAGATCTGAACCCGTCACCGAGCTGCCCTTCTTCCGCTTGCCAACCGCCTCGGAGGCGGCGACTCCAGCACCAAGACCGGCAGCTCCGGCAAGAGCGCCATGACGGTCCGCCGACCCCGACCGTCTATGACTGTCGCGGTTCTCGGTGCCCGAAACTAGGGGGAAGTTACGATGCGAGGTCGTGCTGGGGTCCGATGCTGAGATTGCAGACGGCGGAGATGGCTTGCGGCGGGTTTCCTGTGAAGCGTCCGCGGCAAGCAAAACATCGTCTCGAACCGCAGTTTCCGGCAAAAGGCTGCCAGTGGCGCCCGACCTGTTTGCTCGCGACCGTTGCCTCTCTTCCGGAATTTCGGAAAGGGGGTCAGCGAACGAGTCGCCGGCACTCGCGCGAGCGGGGTAGTAGTCTTGACTGCGGCGTGTGGGCTCTTCGTCCCGGGCTCCACGGCCCGTGACGGTATTGTAGATGCCGGTGCCCCTCGGATAGTCACCGAGCTGGCCGATGCGCGCGGTCTCGGGACTCGCCGAGGGTTCGGATCTCTCGGACATGCGGTGGTGATCCAGATGGTCATCGTCGGGGCTCCCGTGGCCGGCAACGGTGTTGTATACAGGGCTCGGGTTGCCTTCTGTCTTGGGAAGACTGCCCCAGTACGGCGGGCCGTCCGCGCCGGGAATCCGCTCGCTGTCCCCGGTGCTGCGGCGTTGGGCGTCGTACTCGGCATCTCGGAACGGCGACTCGGTGTTCAGCTGGGATCGAATGGACTCCAGGGGCTGATACTGCTGCGTGGAATCGTGAGTGTGAGTGTTGCCATCCACGCCCTCGGTAGGGCCACTCCAGTTCGACTCGTCGCGCATGGGATGGGTGGGTTCCGGGCCGGCTATGCCGACTCCGGAGTCCGCGTACCCGTGGCTGCGGGGGGCATTGGGTTTCTGCAGCTTATTGCGCTGGAGAGACTGCTCCTGGGCTTGGGCGGACTGGGGCTGCTGGAATCGCTGCATCTCGTCTGGCGTGGGAGGGACCGAGTCGGGGTAGGAGCCGGGGATGGGCGCGGTTGACATTGCGCCGATGGATCTGGAAGGTAGTGTAGGTATGTAGGTGATGGTATCTCCGTCCGGTGGTAGCCGAGACTGGTCCGTCAAACGTCGAGCGTTGGATTGAGAAATAACAAGTCAATGAAATGAGTTGGAGGAGAGGAATGGAAGGAAGCCAATCTGGCGGGGGGGGAGCTTATAAATAAGGGCATCAGCAGAGACACTCGTGTAGCGATTTGGCAAACAGCGTCATCTGGTTTCGCAGAGGTGCACCAAACTTGGTGCATCCGGATACCTTCAGGCCCGGACATCAGGGCGCGACGGACGGTTGTAGTGACATCATCACGAGAGGGTGAGCCAATGACGTCGACCAGGCGACCGCGCTTGACGTTGGGCTTGGCGTGCCGGCACAATTGAGGAGGAAAAGGAGAGTGCCAAGCGGGCGATTCGACTCGGATCGTTGCGCTGGTGAAACGGATCAGGAAACATATTGCGTCAGTTTCAAGGTGCTTTCGCAATTGGCCATGCGGTGCTGTGTACTGGGCAGGGATGACCGATGACCACCACAGATTTGCGTGGAAGTTGCAGCTGTTGCTTGACCCTAACCCTGGTTGCCCCTTTTCTCCGGAGGCCCGGACCCCTGCCCCTATTTCATCTGCCCCTATTTCATCAGGGGCAAACCATCAGCCGAGTGACTGGGATTTATTACTCCAAACTAGAAGATAGAAGAAGGACGAGACTCGAGATAATCTCACGTTAGAAGGCTGGTTTCAACCGATAATAAATATCGGTCACACCGGACAGTGAAATCCCCCCCATCCAATACCTACCAAGGGTCGGTTGGAGGTGCGGAAGCTGCAGATATTATATAGACCGTACATCAGTCGCCCTCAACGCCCCTAGCCTTGGGCTCGGCTTTGCATAGTCCAGTCTTCATCCACGCGGCAGGCGGCAGTCAGTCCAGACAGAAGCCGGGTAAGTATTCCTGTTGCAGCACTTCAATAAAAGTCGGCGTCGTACCAGCGCTGCCAACCGCTCTTTCTCGGCTCAGTCTTGCTGTGCGAATCGAGCCGTGGGCGGCCATTGCCCCGCACAAACTCCTCCGCCTTCTCCTTCATCTGTTGCTCCGCTTGTCTCAGGCGGTAGGAGTCCCGGTCCAGGTTGCGGAATCCGTCCTTATTCCATCGCCAGGGGTGGGCGGCTTCTACGTAGATAGCTGCCAGGCCATCCTCCCTGACCAAGGGTTTGAAGACCTCGAGAATAGACGTGTACCCCCTGATAATCTGCCGGGCGCCCTGCTCCTTGCTCATCTCCTCACGCCCATAGGGTGGACCACGGTCGTCAACCATGGCGAACCGGATCGTAAGCGCCGGTGCGTTGACCTTGTCCCGAACCCAGCCGACTGTGTCGCGCCAGTCCCGTATCGTGGCGAGCTCGCTACAGGGCCAGCCGTGGGGTACGTAGGGGGGGAACACAAACTCGAGAAAGCGGAGATAGGGGAGGCAGTGGATCGGGATCATGTCTCGGAGAAACTGCGACGCAACAAGACGGTCGTACGGATAGTACCGCAGCATGGTGCCAGTGGTATCCGGGGAGGGCTGACGCTGCTCGCTGGGCAGTGCCCAGGGCCACAGGGGGCGGAAATCGTGAACAACGAAGCGGTTCCCGGAGAAGAAGACGAACTGGGCGTCCCGGCACAAGGCGCGGCAGATGAGGAACAGGCCGGTCGGCGGAGCCCAGCAGTTGCAGGCGAAGCTGAAGGCGCCGTGCCGGCGGCGGCAGAAACAGCTCGGTTGTCGTGCCGACACGTCCGGGGGGGTGCTATCGATGAAGAGACTGCATTCGCTCAGGGCACAGCCATGATGCATATACGGCGGGCACCCACCGTGGCCCAGCAGGCAGACCGGGGGGGAGAACTGGTAGCCGCGGGCGTCTCTGCTCACCGTGACTTCTTTCGAGGGGGTGATCAGGTCGGTATACTCGAGGATACGAAGACGCAACTCGGAAGGAAGGTTTGTTAGAGCCGGCGATATCTTGGCCGGCCTGGTGCTGGGGCAGGGGTGAGAGCGACCGCAGGCTCGGCGAACGGCTTCTTCGGCCAGCCGTTGGAGTGGACGGTTGGGTGTTTTGCAAAGCCACACATGGCAGTTTTGGAGACGTGGGAAGAGAGCGATCGGGCCGACGGCAAGCCGGCCTACCTCGAGTGCATCTTGATGGCCAGGATCGATAGTGCAAACCAACGAGAAGTCGAGGCGAGCGACACCCACATGAGACGATAGGTACGCTGCCGTATCGGACCACTCGCTCAGCATATGCTGGGTTGCCAGCTTGGCCGATGTCAAGTGCAAGTGCAAGTCCAAGGAAGGGTCAAGCAACGGGCGGCGGTGTACTTCACCGTGGTACCGGGCGCAATGCGAGATCGCCGTCCATTGGCGCCCGCCAACACAGCAACTGGGGGGGTAACCGCGCGAGTCGGTGGGATGGTGGCAGGAGGATTCGTTGAGAATGATCTTCAGACTGGTCAAGGCGGCGAGGGCGGTTTGCGACAGGGCGCGGAGAGGCTCGAGCGAGCCCTGGGTCGAGTAGAAGATGACGAACCGGTTGGCGGAATACAGGAGAGTGGTTGTTTCGGCATATAGGGTACGGCAGGTCCGCAATAAACCGGCAAAGTTGCCCGCAGGTGGCGGATCGAATTCCGACATCTGCCGGCGCGATTCCTTGCGGCCGTCCAAGTAGTACGTGTATGGGTGTCGGTCAAACCGTGCGACACCGATATGAAGGTATATGCGACGGCGAATGTGAGGAGGAAGGTGGACAAGATTCAACCGCCAGGTCGGGTTTTCGGCGTCTAGCATCATGGTTGGTAGCAGTTGGGCTGTTGGCGGCGTGGCGTGGCAGGGTTGCGTTTGTTTCATTTTGGACAAGAGGGAAGAAGCGAGCTGTTGGTTCAATGGTTGCTGCCGCCTCCCTGGCAACCTGGAAATGTGGCCAATCGGTGCCGGGAGACTTTGTACATGGGTGCGCGTGCCGGATTGATGGACTGGCAGGTGGAATGCCAAACATGGGGGACCTCCCGTTCATACCAGCAGCCGCAAGGGGTCAGGCCGCCAGCCCATCTTCCCCAGCCCCGGAAACACCCACCCCCACCCCCACGAAGGGCTGGACGGGAGCATCCTCATAGCATCGCACTGGCGTTTAGCATGTTGGACGGCCGTGTGTATTGGCATTGAATATGTCCGCACCCCTGAACAGTTGGCGACAGCCCTCACCGGCGCATGCGTATCTTTCTTTTCCCAATCACCCACCCACTCCGACCAACCCCCCCCCCCCCCTTTTCCTTACAAACAGCCATCAACCCATCAATCCCTTCCCAGCCCCCCGCCCCCCCTCAAACCTCCAAACCCCCCATCAAACACCATCCCACCCCTTTCAGATCAAAACAAATCAACCTACGTAACCTTGTCCGCATTCCGCTTCGACGGCGCATCCTCCGGCCGCTCGACCGCCTCCACGCGGGTGTCGCTCGCGCGCGCGCCGCCCGTGCCGGCGATGGTCTGCAGCGTCTCCGACACGGGCATGGTGGACCCCGCGTCGGCGCGCGCGCGCGGCCGCGGCTGCTGGTTGGCGCCGGCCGTCACGTAGAGCATGCCGCCGAGGACGCCCGCTGCGATGAGCAGGGGCACCTTGCGGGAGCTGAACATGTTGGACATGGTGGCGGGTGTTTCTTTTTGGGTGGCGTGGTGGATGGATGTGCGGGCAGGAGGGCCTTATGGTGGTGACTGGCCCTGAGTTCCTGGGTAGACGCCGGGGCCGGTCGTGGTGTTGAGTGTCGCTGGGTTGGGCTTGCAGCTTGTGGTGACTGTGTGTTGAAGACGTTGAACAAAGGCAACTGCCGACTGAGCTCCTGAGAATCTGATGGTGGGGAGGCGGGTAGACCAGAGGTCACTAGACCGTCAATGTCACCATGACATCAAGGATACAAAGAAAACCGGAGCCCAGATTCGGGAAATCGATCGCCCCTCCGGACATCTTGCGGTACTCTCCCCCCCATAAGCCCATACACCATCTAATCCGAACACCCGCAATTGACGTCATGCACACCACCCGCTCGCGCCGAAGCCCAAGCGTACCACCACTGGGGTTGAGCCATTCGAATGCATAGCGGCTGCAATGATAACCGTTGCGTTGGGCACACTCAGACACTCCCGTGTCCGTCAAAGGGCCAAGTATCCAACGACGAAACCCCCGGTGTCTATACCATGGTAAAATATATGCGCACCACAACTCGCCGCTCGCATGCCCCCCGCCCAACTACTTCCCCGCCATGGCAAAGTACAGCAGTATGACAGGCCACCCCGCAGACAGCAAAAACGCAGCCAGGATCGACAAGAAGCTCGGGTCCCTGTCCCCGTCCCTCCCGGTCCACCGGCTCAGCAGCGTGACGGCACACCAGATCATGCCAAGGCCATAGGCCGCGCAGGCCCACAGGATACCGAGCAGCATGGTGTTGGCGCGGTCTTGCGGCGCGAACGTCGCCGTGGACGTGTCGGCGAACTCTTCCGCCACGGAGAGATTCTGTCCCATGGCGAGTATCGGCGTGTGGTACGGTGGCGTTGGGTGGTTGGTGGCCGGGGCGGGAACCGGGTCGTCGGCCTGAGTGTGCCGGCACGAAGTTCGACCAGCGAAGAAGCCGCGTAATTGCAGAGATTAAAGAATGCGGTGGAGGGGAATCGACATGTAAAGAGTGACCAGCACTCGCGCTTGCGGCAAAATGTGGTTTGGGAAGAACAGAAAAGCGCGGACTGAGCGGAGGGGCGGACGAGAAAAGATGAATGGAGGAAAATGCACGCCTTCTTGAGCGGATGGCAATCGTTAAATCCCGGTGGTCGCACCGAACACCTCCTGAAGCCGCCTGGGCTGATCTTACACAACGGGAGGCTCTGCAATTGGTTCCCGCAAAACGCTTGTTTCAGATTTGCCTGACTTGAGACAGGCCCGGTCTCTGTTACAGACAACGGATAGAGTTGGTGGATGCGGCTGCGCCTTGGCGGGGGTAGAGTGAAGGCACATCCAAAACAACATATCCAACGCGCGGGTCTTGTGCCTCTAATCCCTACGGCAGCCCCGGGACTTAGATCTGCATTCCGTGGCGGGGAACAGGCAAGCAGAACCGAACCAAGATACCTGTTGGCCTGAGCGTGTTATTAGCCAACTCTCCCTAGTATTGTCATGGTTCTCGGTACCTAGGTTCAAGCCGACCCTGCAGGAACATGCACACGACGATATCAGACAACCACACACACGGCACCCGCCAACCCCCTACTCCAGCCCCCGGAACCGCCGGTTAAACTCCTCCACCGCGACCGCCACCATGCGGTAGATGAACGTCCTGCCGCTCTCCTGCCCGATGGGTATAAACGGGCCATTCGTCCCGCCGCGCAGCGTCAGGCTCAAGCCCGTCCGCTCCTTGGCGATCGTCTGCACGTCCTTCAGCGGCACGTCCCACTCCGTGTGCAGCCGCCTGCTGCGGATCAGCAGGATGCGCGCGTACGTCACCATGACGACCATGTCCTCGGTCGGCAGCTCGAGATGCGCAATGTAGTGCTCGTCAAAGTACTTGCCGTTGTCGACCTGCTTCAGCCACGACTGGCCGAGCGCCTCGCGCTGGTTGTAGGGCCGCACGATGCCGTCGCCGGGGACGTAGCGCGGCAGCCGCACGCGGTCGAGCTCGGTGCCGTCAAACACGGTCGTCGTGTTGCGGACGCCCTCGCTGACGTTGGACGCAAAGTCCAGCACGCCGATGGCCGGCTTCGTCATGAGCCCCACCACGCCCTTGCCGATCCCCTTGAACAGGCCCAGCGCGCCCTCCTGCTCGGCCCCCTCGAGCGGCTTCCGCGCCAGGCCGCCGACGCCCGACGCGACAGACGTGAAGAGGCTGTTGGCCCCGGCCGTCACGCCGAACAGCGCGTGCTTGGGCCGGTTGCGCGCCCGCGTGATGCGCCGGCGGTCCTGGAACTGCTTGTCCATGGTCGCCGCCGCGAGGCCCTTGGCGAAGCTGCCCGTGACTTTGGAGAACGAGTCGCTGACGCCGTAGACGGACTTCTTGAAGAAGGACCCGGCCCCGCGCGCGAGCCCCAGGCCAAAGTCTTCCGGCTTGTCCGACATGATGAGTCCCTGGTACGGTTCGTAAAAGATGTCGGCGAAGCCGGAGCTGATGTTGTTGAACAGGCCGACCGGGTTGCCGAGGAAGTCGGCGCTGCCCAGGATCTTGTGGATCTGGTACACGGCCTCTTGGCTGTAGTGGTTCGAGATGTTCTGAATCAGGACCGCAGTCGAGACGCGCACATTCTCCAGCATCAGCGCATTGAACCGCACCGGCGCGTCGTTGATGTTGCCCAAGGCCATGGTCATGACGTTGAAGAAGAACATGATGGGGTTCTTGGACGACGTCTTGTCCTCGACATTCACCCTCTCTGTCCGGACAAACGAGAGGTCCAACTGCATGGGTTGGATGTTGAGCACCTCAAAATATATGTCCCTTCCATGCTGCTGTTGCTTCGGCTGCGGTATGTCAATGTTGTCGTCACACAGCTTGTCCTCCTCTTCTGTCGACTCCCAGGAAGCGCCCGGGATCTTGGAGAATTCCAAGACGGCGTAGATGAAGTCCTCGTCGAGCTCCACTGTCATCTGCTGGAGAAGAACGGTGGCATACTTGATGTACTCGACGCCGTACGACTCATCCTTGACACGCGTGACCATGGCGTGCAACGAAGGGTGGGCCTCGATCTCCTGAGCCCGCTTGGGGACCACACTAGGGTACAGGATCATGGGGAAGATGCCCCCGTAAAGCTGGTTGTCGACCTGGATCCATTTCACAGCCAGGCTGACTGTCTGGTACAAGGGCGAGTCGCTGTACCGGAGCTGGACGTCCCTGAAGGTCAGGTATGCCAGCTCCTTCAGCTGCGAGTTGATGAGTGAGACGCCGATGCCGGCCAGCCTCAGTTGCGCCCTGAAGGTGGTGCCCGTATCGAGCGCCTTTGCTTCAAAGCCTTCCCGGCTGCTGCTTGATCCTGCGTTCGACCGTTGCCGGTAGAGACTCTTGGACTGCTTGAAGTTGGACAGGATCAGCGTTTGCGTCGGCCCATCGGCAGTCACATTGATATCGATGATCTTTGCTTGGCCAGTCGTGCCGATGAACTTCATGGGCATCAGATTGCCGATCTCGGCCAGCTTCACATGCCGCTCCTTGTTGTACGCGCTGATGCACACCTCTCTGTGCTTGGCAGCCGGGAAGTCCCAGGCATACGGCATGATGCTTCGTGGGGGTAGACGGTATCGGACGGGCCGCCATCCAGATCGGTCCTCGGAGCCGTCCTCGTCGATGTTGGGGTTGGCCTGGTAGAAGGTGAACTCGGTGTCGCTTTCATTGCGCATGGAGAAGGGCCAGTTTCTCTGCTCTATGCTGAGGTTGAGGAAGATGGTGGAATCCTCCATGAGAATCTCGACACGGATGAGCCGTTGCCGCTGCCCGGATCTGGCGATTTTGAGGTGGGTGACCCCCAAGTCGGAAATGTTGAAGGGCGCCGTCCAATGGTTGTCAAGACCCGGGTGGCAGAGACACAGCTGCTTGACCGGCCCCCGCTGGAGGAAATGCAAGGGTTTGAACGAGCCACTGTCAAGTGACATGAAGCCCGACGAGCTGGGCTCGCGGATATTGATGCTTTCGCCGAGCTTGTTCTGGATGACATATCTCGGCGCGAGGGTCACAGTTTTGGTCATCTTGTACTTGCCCAAGCCTGAATCGACCGTGACACCGAGATGGATCTCCGAGTTCTTCCCCGGAGACTGCAGTACAACCTCCGAGGTGCTTCCGATGGCGTCGAAACTCTGCGGTTTACTCCACTCTGACTCTCCAGCCTTCAAGAGTGCCCGACTCCTGTGGTCGTCGCCGTTGTACGAGAACATGAGCGGTTGCGCCTTCTGCTGGCTTCCCTCGGAGATGTCAATGAGTGCCTGGCCTGCCGCCTTTGCGTGTTGCATAAAACCCTTTGAGCGGATGCTCACGTCGAGTCCCGTCTTGTTCAAGACCACATACGGGCTGTAGACGGTAACTTTGAAGGCACCACCGCCGTCTGGAATGCGGAAGTAGTGCAGCCTGAGGTTCAAGGTCATGCCCGCGCTGTCTTTGCACGCGAGGTGCTTTTCTTTCTTGAAGTCGTCCGTCGAGCCGGCGTTGATGATGGCAAACTCGCTTGGCTTGAACGGGGTGTCCTGCATATCGACGCTCAGCAGCAGAAGATGGGACAGCTCGACCACATGAACCGGGCTCACGCCTCCCTTGCGCAGGAAGTTGGACCAATCCTTCTTGGTGTTCTTGTCGTATATCCGGTACTTGAAATCATATGGCAGCAGGTTCTCCAATGTGACCGGTGCCGAGAGCTTGATGCGCATGTATGGGTAATTTCTTGGCATGTTAGCCGCAGTTCGCAGCGCAAAAAGACGGAAACGAAAAGAAGTCACTCACTTTGTCATCGGGTTGGACTTGTCCCAGTGTGTGGACATCTGGAAGTGGAACGGCTCTCCGTGCTCTCCCTTGCAAACAAGTGTCTTGGTCGGCCGCCTCAGCAGATCCTTCCACCACATCGTGTCGGTGCTCCACCCGTAGCCAAAGCCAGGGTCGGGACGGACGAGCAGGCTCTTCAGATACACAGCTCCGACCGGGGCAGGTCTGCTCTCACCGGGAGCGATCTTCTCAATCTTGAGCAGATGGCCCTCATGGGCGTCATACACCCCAATCTCAACAGGGAGGTCGGTCTCGTTCTCAACGAGCAGGGGGCTGCGCAGCGTGACGTACTTGACATTGTCAGGGCCGAGCTTGATGTCCACCATGAGCTTGTGCTGGACTCCATCGGCCTTCGGCTTCAAGGCGTAGAGGAACTCGCCCTCCCGTGTGAGCCGTATGTTCTTGACCATATCGAATCCGCTGCCGTCGAGCTGAATCGACACGCTGTTGGCGCTGCTTCCCTCGGCGAGCAAAGTCTCCCGCATCTTTTCCCAGTTTTCAAAGCTCCATGGCACCTCCTGTCCGTCCTCAAGAGGCAGGGACGTCGTCTCCTCGCTGCTTTGTCTCTTGGCGTGCACCACAACATCGAAGCCAGTGTAGTTTCGGAGGCGGTACGGCGCCTCGACCCCGCGCGGCTTGCTGAGAACGTCTTGGTCTTGCGCGAAGAAGGCAAAGGATTTTGAAAAGAGGCCAATGGTAGCAGCGGTGATCGTCACGTCGAAAGTACGCTTCGACGAAACGTCAATCGACAGGACCCCAGCCGTCTGGTCCCGGGCTACCCCGAGCCCGACCTGCCATGGCTCAATGAGAGGCTCCCATGCGGATTTCGCAAAATTGTAGATGTTGGTGTACATCTCGATGGCTACTTCAGCCTTGAGGTTCGACGACCAATTCTCCGCGCTTGCAGTGAAGTTCTTCACGCTCATGTCAAGGATGGGAAGTTCATGAATGTCGCCGAGGAGGACGACACGGATTCCGTCGACTGTCAGGGTAAGCCCCTCGTATCTTTGAGGAGGCTTGGCGATGTCGTGAGGGACCGGCGCACCACTCCTCAATGAGCGGTTGCCTGCGCTTTTACTCGTCCGAGTCGTCCTCGCGGCCAATGTTGATCCGCCCTTGCCGCTCGCTGTCCTCTGCTTCAATCCGGGCGCCTTCAGTTGCTTGGCCTTCTGGTCCGATGCCTTGGCCGCCGGGTCGGCGGAAGTGCTTCCAGACAATTCGGAAGCCTTGGCAATGGTCTGCATTACAAGTAGGATATCCCTCAGAGAAAGACGAAGGATGAGGGGCTCAATGTCGACGTGAATCTGTGTCAGAGCCGGCTGCGAGCTGTCCATGGACATCTTGATCGAGAAGTCGTCAATGATTCTGAGGCGCGAGTCGTCAAAGCGGTCCATGCGGCACAAGAACATGCCACATTGCTCGACTTGGAAGGTGACGGCGTGCTGCTGCGCCAAGACGACCTGCCTAGTTCCCAAAACAATCGCCTCCGAGCTCGCACTCAAGGGGTTGGCGATTAGGATAACCTGGGCATCAACGACGTTGACCCGATAGGCGATGCTCCCTGTGGGCTCCTCCTCTTTTGGCTCCTGCAACTGGCGCCCGGCCGGGACAATCTGACTGCTGCTGCTCTCCGAGTGCCTCCCGAAGAAGTTGGCCTGCACGGAATCCGTGTCGCTCATCTCTTCAGGACTCTCGAGTGGACTCTTCTCGGGGATGTCGGGCTCTTCAACCCGTGTTCCGGTCATGATGAACTTTTGGATCGCGAAGACATAGTCGAGCGCGAAGATGACACGGGGACTATCGATCGCAACCATGGCAATGATGTTTCTGTCTTTGCCACCGGACATGGTAATGCTGGCCATGAGCTGCTCCACACTCGTATTGCCGCTGGTCATGATGCGCCGGAATTTGTTGGTCTCGTGTTGCCGCGTGTCGTAGATGGTGAAGGCCTGGATAACGAATTCGGCTTCGAGGCTGCCGTTGGAATCCATGCGAGTCTTCAACCGGCTCGAGTTGAGGCTGAACTTGGAAAGGCTGGCGCTGTCAAGATCACCGACCGGGGCATCCTCGGGGGCGTTGATCAACTCTAGACCAATTGTGTTGACAGTGAAGATGAGATCCAACTTGGTCCACGCCTCCCCGTGCGTCCCAAGCTCGGGGCTCATGTCGATCAGCTTCTCGTTTGAACCTCCGCCCCCATACCCGGGCATGGTCCTAGCACGCTCCAGGGTGGCACCGTCCACATCGCGCTCCGCGTCTGCGGCGTGCTGCTCCGAATCGCCGGCGAAGGCGGCTGGCACCGATCTGGATATCCCGAGGAGCGAGTTGAGCTGGTATGGGGTGATGCGGAGGTTGAAGTCAGTCATGTTGCCCTCGATCTCCAACTCGGGCCGCTTCACGCCATCCTTGTGTTCGGCGTATGTGACTCTGAACCCAAGGTCAACATGGTCGATCAGCTCCAGCTCCTCGTCCCGGCCATCGGCGTAGTGGAAGAGAGACGTCAGTCTGATGTTGCGGATGCCGGCAGTCAGTTTCATCGCAATGTCCGACTTCTCCGAATCGTCAAGCGGAGCAAACTTGTTCTGTGCGTAAATCTCTCCAAGGTACGCCGTGATGACGTCCCGGTTTGGTCTCCCTGGAACAACATCTCGCGGGAACACGACAATGGGTGTCTTGACGACAACATCGAATTTGATCCGGCTCTGGCTTTGTTGCAGCTGATTGGCCTGGTTCGCGGCAGCTTGTCGTGCCGCGTTGTAGATGGCCTGCATCTTGCCGAATTTGACAAGGAAGTTGATGATCTTGCGGAAGGGCTCCTCCACGAAGTTGAGCTTGACTGAGCCGGCCCGCAGGTAGATTGACGAGTCGTAGCCGGGATAGCGTTCCAGCTTTTCGGGATCAAAGGTCTCGTACCGGAAGTCGGCAAGCTCGTCGCCTTGGATGGTAACAAGTCGGCGAAGGTTCGAGTCTTCGGCAACCCCGAGATTGACATCGTCAACCAGGCTCAAGTCTCCAAGCTTGGTTGACACACGCATCGAGTTGCCGAGAAGGAAAACACCGACATCGGCATGGTTGAATGAGAGTGTGGCAAGCCGAATGCCGTCGTTATTTAGGATCAGCCGGATGCTCTTGAGATCCACCTTGACCCTGATCGCGCCACTGTCGCCTTGTCCAGCCGGCGAGGGTGGCAGCACCTCGATATCGGTCTCGGAGGCTTGATCGGTGATTGCCTTCTGGGGGGGAGGGGCACCAGCGTTCTGGTTGGTGAAGGTGGTGAGGATGAAATCCAGCAGAGTCAGCAGCGTCTTGCGCGTTACCACCAGATTGATGGTCGAAATCGCAACGTCAACGTTCATTTCGACCCCATCGTAGACGGCCATGAACTCTGGCGACTCCGGGTTGACTTTGACGAACTTGACGTGCACCAGGTCTCTTGCCTGCTTCCGATCATCGACATCCCCAGATGACACAATCGACCTGAACTCGGCGGGGGGGTTCTCGACGAAGTCATCCACAGTGACCGAGCCGAGCGAGACCTCGGCGCCCATATCGTATGGCCGGAGATGGAACTCGACGCCAAAGTGCTCGGCAACAAGGTCAACAAGCAGCTGGTCGGGCTTCTTCCTGTCGGGATCGCTGCGATAGAGAGAGCCCTTGAGCTTGTCCACGGTGAACTTGAATTCGAAAATGCGTTGCTGTATTCTGAGCTGTTGGTCGGCCGTGCTGTCCTTGGCATCTTCAAACTTGTCATCATCGTCATCGAGCTCGTCGTCGTCGACGATGATGGCTTGCTGTGTTGTAAATTGGAGGAATTGGGATGAGAGCGCTCTGCTACTTGGCCTGCGCGAGCGAGAAGAAGCACTGCTCAACAGGCGGGGCCGAGACGGCGAGGGCGGGGCGTTTTGCGGAGGTGGGAGTTGACCGCCGTCCAACTTCGGTATCGCGACATCGATGATTCGCATAAGGGTTTTGTACTTGGAATCGGATGCGCTCACTTGAAGCACGGGAAGGTGGCCAGAGACCTTGACTTTGGGCAGGTTCGGAGCTTTGGGCAGAATCGAAGTTTCGACGACAAAGTCGACGTTGATCTTGTCGACGATGTGCAGCATCAGACGGTCATCCCTCTCGACTAGCTGTTGCTTGGTTTCCTCCACGGCCGGCCCAATCAAAACTTGGGTTGACGTCAGCTTGACAAGAAAACGGTCGTACATCAGAGACTCCAGCCGCTTGATATCCTCAGCAGTGGCTGTTCGGCTCTGCCTGGACTGGACCTCCTTCATGGTCTGCTTGTCAGCGAGTTTGCTGGTGACGCTGATGTGGCCGGCATCAATAATCACACAAGACGAGTTCTTGCTGATGATGCTCTCTGGAATGATGATCAGAGGGGCCTGGAGGTCCAGTTTCGCGTTGACCGTCTTGTGTTCCTCGAGCGCAAACTCCAGCCCAGCCCTTGTCTGCTCGCGGAGGCCCTCAACAGTTGCACCCGCTGTTTCCATGAGGGCGTTGATGGATTCCATATGGCGCTCGGGGGGCCTGAAGAAGTCCACGACGCCGACCACGACATTGGGGTTCCAGACAATTTCGAGCGGCTTCAGCTTGGCCGTCACGGCGATATCACCCTGTTCATCCAGGGGGTTTTGCTCCAGCTGGAACTCAAAGAAGGCCTCTTCGTCGCTGCTCTTCTCGAGTTCGACTATGGATAGCCGTCTTCGCACCTTGGTCTTGGGGGCGTCTTTCACTCGGACGATCTCCTCGTACAGACTGTTGGGGGTCGTGCCATCGTTGACACGCAAACCACCCAGGCTGAGATCCGCTAGGAAGGAATCGGGGCGTTTGAGACCCTTCGCCTTGAAGAGGTCAAAGTGAAGGCTGATGAGATCCCTGGTGTTGCCGTGGGGACTCTGTTTGAGTGTGAAGCTGCCGGTACTCAGGGATGTTTCGATCTGCATCTTGACGGTGTCCCTCGGCACGTCGACATCGGCGGCAAGGGCAGTCTTCTCGTCCCAGTCGATGACCTCATAGAGCTCTTTGCGTTGTTCTTCTGTGATCTGGGTGTTCTCGGTGTCATCTTCCTTCTCCTGCTCTTGCGGTTTGGCGCCCCAGGCCCACGAGAGCCAGCCCTGCTGCTGTTGCCGTGGCTGGGGTGGCGGGCGGTTCCGGAGCGCTTCGGCGTTCTCCTTTTTGAGTTGGTTGCGGGCCAACGAGCGCCAGAAACGAAGATCCTCATAGCTCAGCTTCCACTCCAGCTTGTTCAAGTCGTCATTCTCGTCCGGCGAGAGGGGCAGGCTCTGCTTCTTCTTTTTGAACAGTTCAATGTACCGCCGTCTGTCATCCCGGCGTTCCCGGAAGTAGTCCCAGGACCATCGTCGGTTCCGATCGTGGATCTTGCTTAGCACGGCATTGCCAGCAAACTGCAACCAGGCGCGGGGATCCTCTATGGGCCTTACGCCCTTTGGCTGGTACTTCTTGTACTCCTGGTGTCGAAGGAAGTAGTGGAACAGATCCACCATCATGAGGGCGTCCCGGTACTGCTGGTCGTCCAGTACCAGGCCGATTTCATTGAAGAGCAAATTGGCCTTGAACTTGGGAACCTGGGGGCTCCCCGACTTGTCGAGCTCGATTTTGGCTTGCCCCGAGACGGGTTTCAGGATGAACTGGTGGGTTCCGGGGACGTCGTCATCGCCCTTCACAATCAAGGACTTGAATTTCTCGAGCATCTCGTCGCGCGGCGTCAAATCGGTGTCGGGTGTCTCAGCTTCGCGGCCGGGTCCCATGAGCTTCGTGTCCGTGTTCCAGTACACAGCCAAAGACTCCAAGGTCGCCAGCTTGTGTGTCGTCTTGGTCGAGTCCTGGATAAATGTGGGCGTCCACTCGCCATCGGTGCTGACTGCGCTGAACTCCTCGAGGGTCAGGCCCAGCGCGAACGGGTGGCCCGGAGCCGAGATGGCATCCTCGTAGCGAATGTGGATGTTCTTGACGGTGACCTGCAGGTTGTCGACAATCTTGGTGACGAGGCTCTCGGTAAAGCTCTGGGTGCGCTTCTGTTCCTCCTGGCTGAGGCCTTCTTGGGATCTCTCCTTCAGCAGCTCGGCCGAATCCAGCTTCTCGATCTTGATCCTCTGCTTCCGGCGGCCTTCCTCCTCCTCATTGTATTGCGCCTCCTCCTTCGGGGATGCGAGCAGAAAGACGTTCTCGATGAAGATCTTGACCGGGGCTCCACGCAGGTTGGACCAGGGGATGACCAGTGTGAGCTCGCCGAGGTGGCCTTCGACGACGTTGATGGGCAGCTTGAGCTGGTCGAGCGCTTCCCGGCGGAGTTCGAGATTGCGGAGCTTGACATCTCCGGACCATATGCCGACCTTGAGCTGTGTTGGGTCAAAGTTCTTGACATACATGCCCAAGAAGCGGTTCAAGAGCCCCGAAACCAAGCCTTCCAGCATTGCGATTATGGGTGCCGTAACCCGGGCCGGGGTAATGCGACTGGGTGTTTATCTTTCGATTTGAGGGGTCATTTGAAGGCCGGGTAGGTGGAATGTGGTCGTCGGTCGACAGTCTCGTCTGATGTCGTCGAGGCGGTCGCGAACTCGGGATGATGGCGTCGTGGGGTGTGGAGGCGGGGTGCGGATGCCCAGCTCGGTGGTGTTGTTGCGGTGCGTGCGGTGCAAGGTGCAGTGTGCAGTGTGCCAAATCCGACGGCTTGCAGAACATGCAAAACGGCTGTGCGAAGAGGACAAGCAAGGGCTATCCGGACGATCACTGGTGACGGCCGTGGGATCGTTCGGTAGGCTGAGTATGACGCAAAAGACTCGGAATTGGAAAGGGAAAACAGCAGCAATTGTCTCACGAGAACCAGATCTCGTGGTGCCGATGACGACGGATCGTCGGTGTGCCGCGTTGCTGCCCGCCCAAATGTGAAGCTCGGGCCTGTCGCCGTGTCTGTTGGCGGGCGGAGCAGGCATATATTAGTGGGTCGGCAGCCGAGGAATCATTGGAGAAAGGCGCTGGCTTCGAAACCTAAGAAACTCGTCGCAATGGAACCTGTGGATTGAATAACCGGCCTGGAGTTGGTATGTGCCTTCCACCGGACAATATAGTGCTGATCTGCAGTCAATTCCGCGACAGTACGGAATACTTGTTGTCTAGTTTTACCCCATGGTGTTCGGCTATTGCTCCCGCAGCGTAGTTTGACCCACTTCCGTGGGGCATTGCGTCATCACACAGACACTTGTAAGGCACATTGCACAAGCTCAACCTCGAACTCTCGAGGTCTGCGTGGTCTGGCAATGTCTGTGCAAGCAGCATGCCCAGCTCGAGCCCAGCTACCTGCGTCCCGTCGAATGCCACCGTAATCCACCAGTTTCCCGACTGACAACACCTTTTTCTGATACATGGGCGAGACTACTTTCTCTCCTTTTTTCCATCACTACCACGTACCCCCACCACCCCACCAGTTCGCTCCCTCGCAACTCGACAGCCTCAGGGCAACGGACATACCATTCCCCTCTCGTTACATCACATTGCTAATCTCACTACTCCAACCCCCGCCATGTTCCCCACGATACGACATTCGCGGCCGCTCAGGATCGGTGCCCCAAATTATAAATTTCGGCACATCGTGGGACTGCAGGCGCAGCGACCTCGTCCACTGACAAGCCAGATACACCGCCTCCCAGCCGTTCCCTCCAGTCCAGGAACGCGTCCTAGCCTGCCCGGCATTTTACCACGCGAGTCACTGTACCTCAGGCCCCGTGCGTGGGCGTCCTCCAAACCCCCTATACCTCCAAAAGGGATTGACAGGGCGGCCGAGAAGGTATTAGCAAACAAAATCCTGGAAGCCCGTCCAGGCGAGGTCTCGACCGAATCATCGGTCCGCCATGTTCTCGAACAGAGCCAGTCGGCGCCAGATACAACGCCAGACATTTCAGCGAGCTTGAAAGGCGACTTTGTATGCATTCTCATTTTCTGCCAAGTCCTCCCCAGCAAATGCTAACGCCGCCACCAGGAAGTCATCAAGGACACGTTCGCGTTAAACTCGGTACCACGAGAAGCATATGCCCTCGGTCTCTCGGGGACGCTTCCCTACCTCGCCACGTCCCTCTCCACCGTGTACCTATCATGGAACATCAACGCCGAATGGCCAGCCGGGTCGCAGTTGCTCAACAGCATCCTCATCAACCCGGAGACTGCCTCCCACTGGTTGCAGGTCCTGGAACCGATCCAAGTGGGTTACGGAGCAGTGATCATCTCGTTCCTCGGCGCAATCCACTGGGGTCTCGAACTCGCCGAGAAGAACCCGTCGTATCCCCGAACGACAACTCGATACGCCATCGGTGTCCTCGCACCTGCCGTGGCCTGGCCAACCATCTTCATGCCTATCGAGTGGGCGCTGACCACACAATTCACCGCCTTTCTCGCGCTCTACTTCACCGACTCCCGCGTGACAGTCAAGGGCTGGGTGCCGGCCTGGTATGCAACCTACCGATTTGTCTTGACAGCGATCGTGGGCGCGGCCATTTTCCTCAGCCTGCTTGGCCGGGCCAAGGTTGGTGACGGCCACGCGCGCCTGTCCACGTCGGAGTTGAAGGACTCATTGGACCGCTACACTCCTAAAACTGACAAGTACCGCAATTGGGTGAAAGAGGAGGCGGAAGAGAGGGTCAGGATTAGCGAGGAGAAAAAGAGGGAGAAAAAGAAACAGGAGGAAGAGATGGCTAAGAGGGAAGAGCAGGAGAAGAAGAAGAATCAAAAGAAGACCGGGGATAAGCCAGAGGAGAAGGAGAAAGGGGGAGAGAAGACGGATGGCGAGAAGCCCGAACGAAAGCAGAAGAGTAACGAGAAGGAACAGAAGAAGGGCGGCGAAGAGTCCGGAGAAGACGCGACAAAGCAAGAAAACTGAGCGAAACGCCGATTAATGGGTGTTCCCTTCCGTCGTCTCAAAAATACATACTTGGTGGCCGGTTGAGGCGGCACCCATCTTGGGACTCGGGTACACTAGCAATACTAGGTCCGTAAGCTAACCTAGTTATTGGTTTGTCATTTTCTTTTTAATTAGGGATATAGTCTGTGCGGAATTGATCAAGTTTGACTTCACTTGAACTCGAGTCCATGCCTAATAGAAGGGGTGTTAGGACGAGAGACGCGTTCTAGCTACTAGCTAGGAGGTTGTTATAGGCTTGGGCTTTGCCCACGTATTGAAGCCACACAGGACTATAACATTGAACCGAGGCAGAATGTTCTTAGCTAGGACAGGGGTATATAGTGGATGTTTCGTTTTTTACCTACTTGCAGCGCTGTGGCGATAAGGGATTTCTAGCTATAATATATTACTACGAATAATATAGTTACAGATAGCTTAACAAAGGATCTTAACCGAGCTAAGTACTTAGCTAGGCCTCTACGTGTCTATAATAAGAATAGCTTAAGCTAGTAGTCGCTTCTAAAAGGACAATAGGAATACCAGACAATTCTAGGTTTTCTAGCACTAGAGTATTATAAATTTTCTCTTTCTTAACACAACGTTATATATTATTACTACTAAATTTAGAGATTAACTTGTTTTTTTACAGTATGTATTATTTATTCGTACTCCGATATACCTTACGGCGCGCCGGTCCTGCTACTGGTTTATATACAAAGGAAACCGTACCCCCTGAACAGGGGGCCGGGTAAAAACCCCTATCTACGCTTTAGCTTCAGCGCTTTGAATCCATTATACTATGTGTAAAAGATAGCCCCTATCTCCCTTAGTAGCTTAGTTCAGCACTTCCTACACCCTCTGCGCTACTCTCGGCCGCTTTTACGGCCTTCGTAGCTTCTAGTTACAGCCTACAAGGAACGCTATACTCTATTAGGCGCCCCGAATCTATCAACTAGCTAATAACTACCTTTACTAAGCTCTTATATAGCTATATAGCTCGCTGTAAGACGAGCTATAGATCCTGTTGTAACTATATTTGTAATTCTTCCTAGGTTCTATACTTTGGTAGATCCTTGCACTATACTACTAGGTGCTCGATCGTTTCTTTGCCCTTGCTACACTCGCAGTACGGCGTAGTGATCTCTAGGACGTTCACCCTGTTCAGGTACTCCCGCTTTACAGTATATAGTAGTACGCTTAGGAGGCTATCTTAGTACCTATATATCTAACCTATAGTAGGGTTAAGCCCTCTACTACCTTGGGCACTCTATAGCTAGCGCGTAGCTATCTCTAGCTTCCCTTTCTCTCTCTCTATAATTAGAATAGAGCCTTACTTACGCTATATACTTACGCTATGAGCCTCTAGGAGATAGTGTCTCTATGGTTAGTCACGAGCCTAGCGCGCCTTAGCTCGCAAGACACGCTCACTTTATCTATCCTCTTGGTACCTGTAGGTCCGACCTACAGTAGGGTCAAGCCCTCTACTACCTTAGGCACTCTGTAGCTAGCGCATAGCTATCTCTAGCTTCTCTTTTCCCTTCTCTATTATTAGAATAGAGGCTCACTTTGCCCCTTATTTGCGCTATGAGCCTCCAAGAGGTTATAAGACCCTGTTGCTTCTATTTGCAACCTCTAAATCGATATAGATCGATTATCTTTTGATCAAGTAACCTTCTAACGATTGTACGAAATTCTCAATCGTACAACCGTTCATCTTTACAAGTTAATATATTAGAATATAACACTTTTCTACTACCGACTCCTTTACTTCCTCGCGATGTCTAACTAGGAAGACTTTCTATAGGAGCAGCTCTAGAATAAGCTAATCTAATAGTAGCTAGCCTAGTAGTAACTAGCACCTTATATAGTACAAGGAGCGCTAGAGTTACTTATATAACTTATCTAACAAATTCAAGCACTTATAGGTACTAGCCGAGCTAGTACAACCCTCGATATAATCAAGGTTAACGTTCCGACCCTCCCTAAGCTTAAGGGAGACTCTAACATTAAAGACTAGAAGGAAGTAGTAAGAGGATACGTATACGCCCTTGGTTTTACTAACTATATTAATAGCACGGTAATCCCCCCTCCTATAGATACGCCGACAGCTGTCTATAATCACTTTAGAGCTACCTACGGATTAGCGTTCCTAATAATTTGTAACTCTCTTAAATCTATAATAGAGATCATTAAGAGCCGTAGGTAGACCGATAGCAAGAGCAACCTATATACCCTGTTCGAGATCGTCTATAGCTTAGTTAGCAACGTATCTAACAAGGGCTAGTGCAATATAATCTAGGAGTTCGCGTCGATAGATACGAACAAATACAACTCCCTAAAGGCCTTTGTCACTAGATTCCTTTTCCTATATACAAGGCTATAGAGTGTCGATATTAATCCCTATAGGAAGATATAATAAGCTTTCCTTCTTTAGGGTCTAAGTAAGTATAATAGTAACTAGACTAATATACTAAAGTTTTAGCTCTAAACTAGCTAGTTTATATATACGACCCTAAAAAAAACTTTCTTCGCAAACAGGCCCGCATTAACTAGTATAGCAGCAAGCCAAAACGGCCGAAACCTACAGTGCTAGAAAGCTCCTAACAGGCTCTATCTAACTGTACTAGGTGCATCTACGCGCGAGACGCTACGCAGGTGCTACAGACGTAGGAAGATAGGGAAAACGAGCTACGTATAGCTCCTAGAAATCTTCTTCTACACCGCCTAGACCTATAACCTGGATCTATAGCGGATCCACCTGGCGCCGGCCCTAATAGCTTATACTAGACCTAGCATAGAGGTCGATAGCGACCTCCCCCCCCCTGCCCTTGCTACTAGGAACACCCTACCTACCCTAAGAGGCTTAACTAAGTCCTAGTATAATAGGCCCAAACCCCCTTGCGGAGCGCCCCTAAACGGCCCCTATAACTACTAGTAGACCTACCGCTAACCCCCCTATTAACACTAATAGTAGTAGCACTAACCCCCCCCCCTCGTTAGGAACAACGTAGATTAGGCGATATTAAGGCTATACTCGATAGTATAGTCGCTCTAGTTAGCCTAAATAAGAAGAACATTACCTAGGGAGTAGCGAGAGAGATCCTAGCCTAGGTATAGAGCGCTATTAACTAGCTATAGAGCGCTAAAGGAGGCCCGGAAGGCCTTAACTATATAACTATAAGGAAGATCGTCGCTAAGGAAGTACAGGCTACGCTTATAAGCGCCCTAGCTACTACGAGCGTAGGATAGGGTCCTAACCGCTCCTAGGTAACGATTGTAGCAAGGGCCCTAGCGCCCTAAGTATAACCTATAAAGGCAATCCCCTAAAGAATCGCTAAGGAAATCCCTATCTAAGGTAACGGCCTACTAGCTAACCTTACAAAGAGAACCTCCCTAGAGATTATCTAGGCAATTAATAACTAGTCTACGTAGAAGGGAGTAGTCGCTATAAGGAAGCTCCTTAGTAGGGATACTATTATTACCTTTAGGGACGAAGCAGCGAAGGAATAGTATACTAAGAACAACTAGTAGATCTACTAAGCGTTTAGAGAGTAAGCGAAGGAAGCCTATAGTGTCACGACCTAGCCAGCCCTGTCTCTGCAGTCCCGCTCTGATTGGCTGCTTCGCACCCACTCAGCGCCCCGTTTCTCATTTCCTGTCATATATATAGCTATGTTCTCACACACTCTCTTTCCTCTGTCTCTTCCTTCGTTATATAATAATCAATGCAACGTATCTCTCCTATATACTCTTCTAGTACTACTGTAAGCCTACGTAAGAGTTATAAGCCCGGTGCTCGTTTCCCTTTGTATAGTAGCTAAACCCGTTATAGCTTAGAAGTATTATTATTCTACAATCCTTATAACTTGTT
>MU853419.1:175323-188873 GCA_033297235.1 Trichocladium antarcticum
GGGGGGCATGGTTGGGAGGGGGTGGGGTCGTTGTTGGGAAGGGAGGGGGGGGTGGTGATGAGATGGGGTGGTTGGTTTTGGTGGCAGTGCTGATTGTGGTGGTGATGGTGGGAGTCGTTGGTGGTGACGCCCGGGGAGGAAGCGGCAGGGTCAGTCGGTCTTATATTGCATGTAACTCTGATGTCACGTCCAGTGTTGTTGCGGATTCTTTGCTGGCATTGCTCAACTTATATGTCGTGCAATGCAGGACAACGTGGCGGAGATATCAAAGTCGGCCGCGAGTCTCGGCTATGCCGAATGTCTTTAAACACTGCAGCGGTCCGAAGGCCGAAGGTGGCTGAGAATGGGCGTTGTAGCTGGCCGATCCATAGGTTCAGGGAGGAAGGATTGTTCCCCCGGGTGCATGCACGCGAGCATGGCTGCCAATCATAGCGGTCACGCAGGCAGGGTTCAAGTCTGCGTCATCCCGACACGTACCCCCCTCACCTCTACTGATCGTCGTGTCCTCAAATACCCCTGTTCTTGTCTATCGAATGAGATTTGGACCCCCGGGCTCTTTCGGCATCATGTCACATTGGAGAGATACCTCGCATGTCGCGGTCACCATTTTGGGAGCCTGATACAACGGTGATTCCTGCGACATCAAGGCACCCGCCATCTGCTGTCGTGGGATCGGATTGCTGACAGGAAATACGGCCCTTAGTACAAGCCTCGCCTCCCCCCCATTCCATATTCTAGTCGGAAAAGCAATTGCTACATGGTTATCTTCGCCGGGTTCTAGAATTACAAACTACCAAATCCCACCCCTTCCCTCCCTACAGGACTCATAGCTGCCCCTTGAGCCAGGGATCTTGAAGCAGGTCCTTGGCAGAACTGCGATGCTCTGGGGCCCACTGCAGCATCTTCCTCATAAACTGCAGGAACAGTTCTTTATCCTTGCCCTCCAGGTTTGTCTCAATCTCATCCAGCGATCGGGGCGGGGGAAGCGGAATGCCAGCATTGAAATCCCCTATTCCGCAGTAAGCCATCGCCCGCCCGAGTGGACCGGAGCTATCATACCTTCTTCAGAAAGGAATTTACTTTTGACGCTGCTTCGTGCGATGAGATCCGCTGGCGGGTGGCCGAGCAGGCCAATGATACTCGCAAGATGGGCCCGGCCGCGGTAGGTTTGGTGCTCTGGGTCGTTGCCCGAGAAGAGGTGGCCGCCTTCGAACATGTCCCAGACCTAACAAGTCGTAGATCAGCAAAGGTTCTGGTGGGGGATGGGAATAGGGTCTCGAACCATGCAGCCGACATTCCAAATGTCAATCTCGTAGCGCCACGGGATCCCGAAAAGCATTTCCGGACCTCGGTATATATCGGGCTGGACGTCTGTGATATTCAATTGCTCGCCCGAAACCAAAGAGCCGAAGTCGCATAGTACCGGCAGCCCCAGTCTCTTGGGCACGTTTAGCTGGCGTGAAACGTAAATGATGCGGCCGTCGACTTCTTTTCTCGGGTAAGGGTTTTCCAGCTCGTCCTGCTGTCGAACCCAAAATATAGGATCGGAATCTGATTGGTCTGAACAGACGGAGGAATCAATAGTAATGATAGCTTCAATTGTATTAATCTATATAACTGTGAAAAAGCTGTGTATAGCTCAAAAGCCCATTTCCTCAGGGGAGCCCACGGATACCCAATGCTATACCAAGACCCTAGTCTACCCCTGAACCCCTGAGTAGGTTTATCTAATATTCGCTATAGTAGTCCTATTTACTATAGTAGGTTCAATATACCCCCTTAGAGTAACTGCTAGGCAGCTACTCTAGAGTATTCCTACAAGTAAGGTTATTCCTAAGATCTAAATTCCCTAGCAATCTAGCTCCCTAGTATCCGTTCCGTAGCTATCTAGCCTTAGGCTCCTTCTAGTCTCTATCTCTTATATTCTAGTAGGGAGAGTCAGGAGACTCCTTAGCTCCTGCCCCCTTATATAGACTATAGGTATGCCGCTATAAGCGCTATACTCTCTTCTATCAAAGTCT
The DNA here is from genome assembly GCA_033297235.1 of Trichocladium antarcticum. NCBI lineage: Eukaryota > Fungi > Ascomycota > Sordariomycetes > Sordariales > Chaetomiaceae > Trichocladium > Trichocladium antarcticum. The sequence goes on from MU853419.1 coordinate 177,345, forward strand.
TACTTACTCTCTAGCGAATAAGGCTCTCGATAGACACTATATTAATTATTATAACGAATTCTTAGTATTTATCCGCCGTTAGCGCTTTTATAAACCCGTTAGCTATTATCTTTATAGTAGGTACATATTCTACCTTGATCTTACCTGTCACGGGTCTAGCCGTGACATATGGCCGTATGGCCATTGTGGAGCGGTTGTGCGATGTGGGGCCTGCAGAGCCTGTAGCGTATGTGGAGCCCGCTGTAGGGCATATCCCCGGCGGGCCATACCCACTATCTTAAGTTCCTCGTACAACTATATCGAATATATACGTACCCTAACATTAGGTATTTACCACCTGTGATAGTTGGTTGTACCTTCTGTTCGTATACGTAGACCTTCGTCGATTAATTACGACGAATTTGCGTTGCGCGAACCAACCGAAATCACAATTCGACCGCCCCGAACCTAAGAAACCGATAAGATAGTCAGTCCCGAAACGACAAGACAGTCCGAAACCTGAACCTAAGAAACCGAACCCCCGAACCTAAGAAACCGAACCCCCGAACCTAAGAACCTAAACCTAAGAAACCCAAATAGAGAAGATAACGAGTACTATAGACGTTAACGTAAGCTCTACGGCCTAGGTACCTATTCCTATTAAGGATATACGTAGCGAGGCTGCTATAGCCCTAAAGGAAGAGGTACACCCGAAACTAAAGGGTTATTTCGAAGGATACTACGGGCCGTTTATAGGTAACAACCTCCTGCTTAAAGCGCTTAAGAGAGCTAGAAAGGACAATATAACGGAGAGGATAATAGTAAACCTTGCCGAATATATCCTTAGGGGCGCGACCGAGGAAATCTAGAGATAGATAGTTAGGGCGAACAAGGTAAACAAGAAGGCCGTAGTACTGCAAGTAGAGAATAACGTTTTAACAAGGCTAATCGAGTCTAGGAAGCTAGGCGGCGGCGGCGGCGCTAGGGAGGGCAGTATGCTATACGCCTCTACGTTCTCGGGCTCCAAGCGGGACTTAGCGAAGCGAACTATACAATTTAGAATATAGAAGACGCTAATCACAGCGCGATAGGCTATATAGCCGCTAGAATACGCAACTAAGAAAGCGAAGATCCTTTACGTAGCTTCGCTACTAGAGGGAATCGCAGCTATAGGAATTAGCAACTATATCGATACTATTGTCGCGAATCCAGGCGATAAGCAAGCCTAGGTATAGATAACTACCAACGAGTTTATCAAGTTCCTTTCTAAGAAGTACGTAACGATAGATCTAGTAGCTAACGTAAAGAACAAGCTACGTAAAATAGCGTAGAAGGACAAGTATATAAAGTTCATAGACTTTATTACAGAGTTCTTGAACCTCTATAACCTAAGTAACTAGGATAACGCTACCTACGTACGCGCGCTAAGAGAGAAGCTTTCGAAGCCGATATAGGACCTAATCCTACCGTAGACGAACCTCCTAGCCCAGGATAACTTCTAGAGATAGGTTACCGTAGCCTAAGCCTAGGCTAATAACCTCGAAATAGAGGAACATTTAAAGAAGGCTAATAAGCCGAACTACTATAACGGCTATAATACTAAGAAGGAAGGTAAGGACCCAAACGCTATAGACGTTAACTAGGTAACTACTACCGAGGATAAGGCGACTATCTTATAACTCTCTGACTTAGAGAGGGAGTAGTATATAGCTATAGGTCTCTGTTTCCTCTATAGTATAAGGGGCTATATCGCGGCAAAATACATAGAAAAAGGCAAGTAAGACTAGAATAACCTAGGCGCTAGAGGTAAAGGGTAGCGGGGCGGCCGTAGCAACTACGGCGGATTCGGTAACAACGGCGGATTCAGTAACAACGGTGGATTCGGTAATAACGGCGGATTCGGCAATAACGGCGGATTCGGCAACAACAGCAGCCCGAACTAGAACAATAACAGCAGCCCGAACTAGAACAACAATAACGGCGGATTCGGAGGCAGCGGAGGCCGCGGCGGCGGCGGATACCCGTATCGACAGAACAATAACAACTAGAACTTTGGCAACAACAACTAGAACTTCGGTAACAACGGCGGAGGCGGCTGCGGCGCGTACTACGTACGATTCATAGACTAAGGCTACGTTCTAGGAGAAGTTGGTTACGACGATACTAAGTACTACGAACCCGAACAGAGTACGGAAGACCTAGAATAGTAACAATAGTACTAGGGAAATGCCTAGCCTCTACGCGAAGACGCGTGTAGGGGTATAGAGGCTATTATAGGGGAGGTAGTAGCGATTTAGTTATTAGCGCTATCGGTCAGACAGCTAATTCAATCCTATTATCCTCCTACATTGTAATAAACAAACGTAAGATAGCGTATATAGCGCTTGTAGATTCAGGCTATATAGGTCTCGCCTTTATAGACTTTAGTTTCGCAGTACGTAACGATATACCGCTAAGTAGACTAGAAACGAGGAAGCTACTCTACTTAGCTAATAGTATACTAAAGTTATAGATCAAATAGAGCATAGTGCTAGAACTAAGGATCGGCTAGTATAGGGAGAAGCTTTGGTTCTTTATTACTATACTAGCGAAAGACAATCCGATCATTCTAGGCCTCCTATAGCTAAGAAGACACGACCTAACAATCAACTAGGCAGACCTAAAGCTTACGTTTAGGGAGCGTTACTAAGAGCAACGTTACTTACTAGAACATATAACCGAGCTAATAGTACCGTAAGCGAAGCCTACAACTATAGAACCTATAACCGCGGAACCTACAACTGTAAAAAACACAGCGAAATACCAAGCATTAGTCAAGGAAGTCCTAGATAAGGGAGAACTAGAGGATAGGGAGTATAACCAGGGTCTAGAGAACCTACTAAAGAAGAGGAAGAGGAGGTTATCCCTATTGTAACGCTATTAGAGAGCGCTCGAGAACGGACCGCGGTAGACCTTATCCCCGCTAGGATCGAGAGCGGTAGTTATCCCGAATAAGCTTATAAGGAGGCTATAACTAGCGAAGAAGGTGAACGGGCGTAGGTACCTGTAGGCGCCGCTACTACCGAAACGACTCCCGAAGCTACTACCGCGTAACGAGGCGATTAATAAAAACGACATTAAGATACTAAACGCGCTAAACTTTATGCTTTTCTACCGCTAGAAGGGCGTAACGGTAATGCGCGTAACGGTCGACTAACTAGAATAAGCAATACTAAACGAGAAGAAGGACAAGGAGAGGGCTACGCTCTACGCCCTACTAGATAACTTTTATAAGCGGATGTTAAACCGCGAAAGCTTGCTGGAGGACTATACTTCGGTACTCCTAGAACGGTACTATAAGTTTGTAAACGCCCTCTAGAGCAACATAGAGACGATTTATAGGATTATAGAGGAGGACACTTGGAAATTCTTCGAGAAGAGTAATAAACCCTAGCTAATAGTAGCGGATATCTTAAAACGCCTACTAGCGGAGTATCGCGATACGTTCGAGACTTTTCTTCCCTAGGAGGCGGATATGCTACTACCGTACAGATTATACAACTATAAAATCGAGCTAATACTAGGAAGTAAGCTACTATTCTCGAGGAACAGACCGTTCTTACTAATGGAACTACACGTAGTTAAGCGCTAGCTAGATAACTACCTAACGAAAGGCTTTATCTAACTATTAAAATCAAGTATAGGAGCGCCTCTACTACTCGCCTAGAAGCTAGGAGGAGGAGTATAGATTTACGCTAACTTCTAAGGTCTGAACAACGTTTCGATAAAGAGTTAATATCCAATACCACTAATTAAGGAGACACTCGATTCTATCTATAGAGCGCAGATCTTTACGAAGCTAGATATTATCGCGGCGTTTAATAGAGTCCGAGTAGCGGAAGGCTACGAATAGTTAATAGCGTTCGTAACACGATTTAGCCTCTATAAATCGCTAGTTACACCGTTCGGGCTATAGGGAGCGCCCGCTACGTTTTAGCACTATATTAACGACACGCTATATAATATGCTAGACGTATATACCATAGCTTACTTAGACGATATACTAATCTACTCTACGAATATAGCAGACTACGTCAAGTAGGTAAAGGAGGTACTAAAGAGACTGTACTAGGTAGGCCTCTAGGTCGATATTAATAAGTACAAATTCTATACTATAAGAACGAAATACCTAGGCCTGATTATTATACCGGGCGGTATCGATATAGACAAAGAGAAAGTAGCGGCGATCGCATCTTAGGAGCCGCCAACGATAAGACAGTAGTTACAACGCTTCCTAGGCTTCGCAAACTTCTACCGGCAATTTATTAAGAACTTCTTAGGAGTAGCGAGGCTACTTTACAACTTAACGAAGAAGACAATAAGCTAGGAATAGAGTAGACTGTACTAATCTACTTTCGAACAACTAAAAACATACTTTTCGATAGCACTAGCGCTAAGGATCTACAACTAGGATAAGCCCGCAGTTGTCGAAACTAACGCTTTAGACTAGTTAGTAGGCGGAACGCTACTACAACAAGATAACAACGGCAACTAGTACCTAGTAGCCTACTTCAGCGCGAAGCACTTAGCACAGGAATACAATTACAATATCTATAACAAGGAGCTATTAGCGGTAATCAAGGCACTAGAGGAATAGCGACCAGAACTAGAGGGAGCAAACGGCCGGTTTAATATTATCACGGACTATAAGAACCTTTAGACCTTCGTAACGACGAAGCAACTATCCCTAAGGCATATATAGTAGTCCGAATTCCTATTACGATTCAACTTCCGTATTATCTACTAGCCAGGATTAGCAAACGCGATGCCGGATATACTAAGCCGTAAGCTAGAACATATACTACAGGGCGTAGAGGATAACCGACTCTAGAACCGCAAGAGGCTACTAATCGACCCCGACCGGTTCGATCCAGAGACATTTAAACTACTAAGACTATATGACGAGGCGATTATAGTTAACTAGTTGGACCTGTTAAGGCATATCGACGATCTGCTAAACGAGATATACACGAGCTTGGATCTACTAAAGGCAACGCTTAAGGCGTTAGCAGACCCTAGAACCAGAGCGTAGCCAAAGGATATAAAAACGAAGCTCAAAGTGCTATATACGGAGTACTAAGCTATTACAGGCAAGGCTTACTACTGTAGGAGGATACTTATTGACCTAGACAACGACGAAATATAGCTATAGCTAATCCACCGAACTTACGTATTAGGACCCGGGGGCTACCCTAGAAGGACTAAGACCATTAATCTAATAAACTAGAAATACTAGTAGACTAGGATAACCGGCACAATCCGCGACTACTACAACGCCTGCTTGCTATATAACAAGACGAAAACGCCAAGGGCGCTGCTAACGGGCTTTCTAAAGCCGCTGCTAGTGCCACTCTCGCTATAGCAGGATATATCGGTGGATTATATCACACTACTTCCGCTATATATAAGGAGAAACCGCACCTTCAACTATATTGTAGTAGTAGTAGACCGACTAACGAAGATACGCTACTTTATCCCGATAGAGACCTTAGAAGTAGATAAGTTAACGGACCGCTTTGTAGAACGGGTCTATAGCCTATATAGCCTGCCCGAGACGATTATATTAGACAGAGGTATATAGTTCGTTTTAACGTTCTAGAGAATACTATCGTCGAGATTAGCGGTAACTCTAAAACCATTATCGGCGTTCTACCTATAGACGAACGGCCAGACTGAACGGATTAACGTAGAGTTAAAGCAGTATTTGCGCCTTTTCGTTAACTAGGTATAAGATAACTAGGCGGATTAGGTACCGCTTATAGAGTTTGTAGGGAATAACATATCGTTAGAGACAACGGGAGTATCGCCCTTCTTCGCGAACTACGGTTTCTACCTACGTATAGGCGTAGAACCAAGCAGACTATGCCTACTAGAACTCTCGGAAGCTTAGAAGAGGGAGTTTTTCTAGGTAATAGAGATATCTATACGCTTTAAAGCAATGCTAGATATAGCGAAAGTACTAGCAAGGCAAACGTAAGACCATTACAAGATTAACGCAAACGCTAAACGTAGCGACGCCCTAGTCTATAGAATCGGCGATAAGGTAATGCTTAACATATAGCATTACAAGACGGGGCGCCTAACGAAGAAGCTCGAACTACGCTGGGAGGGACTATTCGAAGTTACTAAAGCGGCGTTATACGCGGTAACGCTATACCTTCTAGCGAATATAAAGATATTCGACACGTTCTACGTATTACTGGTTCGGCTATAGCGGGGCGAGCAGGGAATCCTAGGGCAAGCTAACGCGTAGAGAGATATAAGGGCGAACTATAGTAGGGAAGTAAGGCGCTAGGATGACGGCGTCGAAGTAGTTGAATAGAGATTTAAGGAGATTCGAGACTTTAGGAAGGTAGAGAATAGGAGGTAGCAATACCTAGTTAAGTAAGAGGGCTACGCCTAGCCGACTTAGTAGCTAGTAACGGATCTACGCGGCTGCGATAATGCTATTTGGAAGTTCTACGATACTAATCCGAACAAGCTAGGGCCCCTAGCGTAGGTGCCGAGAAGGAACTGAAGCTACGATTCGAGCGTTCGAACCGTAGGCTTGATTTAAAGAGGAGGCTTGTTTTAAAGGAGGGTAGTGTCACGGGTCTAGCCGTGACATATAGCCGTATGGCCATTGTAGAGCGGTTGTACGATGTAGGGCCTGCAGAGCCTGCAGCGTATATGGAGCCTGCCGCAGGGCATATCCCCGGCGGGCCACACCCACCATCTTGAGTTCCTCGTACAACCACATCGAATATATACGTACCCTAACATTGGGCATTTACCACCCGTGATATTACCTACTTTACGCTCCTACCTTAGCTAGTAGTTATAGATATCTATATACTTAAGCTTAGTCTATAGAGTAGCGATCTTAACGTTAACGAGTTAGATAGTCTGCAAGTTATTATACTAGATCGTGATCTAATCGTTATCTAGATCGACTAATAGTTCGGAGATCAATCCGCTTATAAATATACCTTCTTTAGCCGCTTGTAAGAGAGCTAACAACTTAGCTTCGGTCGTTAAGGTTGTAACTATATCTTACTTACTTACGCGCTATACGATTAGACTACCAAACAGTTAGATAGTAAAGCCTTATAAGCTTTTCTAATCAATAAGGTTATTAGCGAATAAAAAGTTACTTACTACGATCAGCTAGTCGCCTCCTCCTAATTAGAGGGCGAAGAAGCATGTTCGGTAAAGGTATCTTAGCACTTAGTCGGCCGCTATATAGTAATCTAGGCCTAGGTTATAATTAAACTAGGAAAGTCTCGAAGCTACAAAAGCGATATCGGGTCGCGATGTAATAGCGGCGTAAAGTATCGAGCTAACCTTCTTCTAGTAGAATCGCGTTGCTCCTAGATCTACAATATTATCGTATAGAAGCAATTCTATAGTTATTATAGGTGTTCTAGGTATAGCTTCCGAATCTATAAGCTTTACGATCTTCTTAATATATAATGTCTAGCTAAGCTAAACGAGCTTCTTAGTTCTCTCGCGGTAGATCTCGATACCTAGGAACTACTATAGCTTGTCGCTACTAGTAAGTTCGTATTTCTCGCGTAAGCCGCTAACGATCTTATTAACCTTCTCTTGCTTATTCTTATAGTATATAATTACAATATTATCAATGTAAAAGAAGATAATAACGTCCCTGTTCATTATTATATATAGCTCGCGTAGTATCTTAAAGAATCCTAGACTTCTTAAAGTATTAGTTAGCTCGCGTTCCTATAGGAGACGGGATTTTCTTAGCCTATATAGAGCTTTGTTTAGCTTTAGTATATTCCTATATCTATAGTAGCCCTAGAGCATCTATATATATAAAAGCTAGTTAAGGAAGGCGTTTACAAAGGCGTTAACTACGTTAAATTGGATTAACCTAGGATCGAATCTCGCTACAATAGCAAGTACTATTTAGAGTAACTAAATCGCGAGAGTAGTAGCGTAATTCTTCTCTACTAATCCCTTCTACTATTAATTACTACGAACTATAAGCCGCGCTTTATACTTATCGAGGAACCTATCTTAGCTAAACTTATAGACGTAAACCTATATATAGTCTAGAATCCATTATATACCTGCTTATTAGTAGGAAACCTTATCCTATAACTACTTAACGCTATAGCTAGCTAAGTAATCCTTCTCTACTTATAGGAAGAGCGCTTCTAGCAGGTAGTTCTTAAGTTCGTAATGCTATTTCGGCTTAGGAGGAAGGATATTGCAATATAGGCGTTTAATACTATCTTTCTTCTTTATTAGCTATATAACGCGCTTCTTCGTAATAGTTCCTTATAGAGTCTACTCTTCTTCGGTAGTCTTTAGTTTCTTAGGCTCGATTGCTAGGGTTACTATCTTTCGCTAGAGTTGGTTAATCGTAGCTCTTATAATAGGCTTATCTCTTAATATACTAACTATAGTCAATAGTATACCTACGTAGAAGGCTATGTACTATAGTTCGAATGCTGCTACGATTTCTATAGCATTATCGGCTTGTAAGCTAGTTATTAGTATAGTTAAAAAAGCAGTAGGAGGTATTGTAGGAGGTGTTTAGTAGAACTTAGGGAAATCGCTAGAGACGTCGCCTTTAACTATAATAGTATCTAAGATCTCCTTTTTAAGCTCTTCTTCTTCTAATACGTTATTAGTTAGGTAGACGGCAATATCCTTATCTTCGTCCTTATTCTTAGGTTCTTGTTTATCTAGTTTAGTAGGTAGGTTTCTTGTTTCTTAATTAGCAAGCTACTAGGCAAGTGCCTCTAGGTTAACTTACTTCTAATCGATCGCAATACGCTCGAGGTCTCTAGAAAAGACCTATATCTTATTAAAGATAACGTCTTAGGTAGCTACTATATTGTTGGTTCTAGGGTTCTAGATTTAGTAGATATTAGAGGATTAGTATCCTACTAGATATCCTACAAATACCGTCGGCTCGAATCTCTATAGTTAGCGTTCCTTCTTTTACGCTATAGTTATTATAGCGTAAGCCTTATATCTATATACCTTCAAATAATTTAGTGCTAGTTTACGTTACTCTATTATAACTATACTTCGCTTCTCTAGGTACTTGTGGAATCTCTTAAATCGTATCTTCTAACCGCTTCCTTGCCTTAGTATATAATTAAAGAGGTATACCGATGCTCGGGAAATCTTAAGCTACATTTTAATCGGGAGGTTAGCGCTTAGAGCTATATAACGTTGTTTTTCCTTGATTATACCCCCTAAGCGCTCTACTACCCTATTCTACTCTTATATATAGGCAGTATAGGGCTTGACTTTAATACCCTTGCTCTCGAAGAACGCTATAATAGCGTTGGTCTTAGTAAACTCGTTGTTACACTTAATTGCTTTAGGTTTAATCTCGTACTAGGTCTCTAGTATATAGAAAAGGGTCTTAAAGGCTACTAGGATATTATCGCCTTTGTAGGTTCTTATATAATGGTCCTATATATACCTAGAGTATCGGTTAGTAGCGAGCAGTAGTACGGTATAATCTTATTATACGCCTAGGTATTCGTAGAAGTCGATAGCAATATAGTCCCTTGCCTTTAGAGGGTCTAGGCGTAGTTCTTAGCTAATCCGACGCTTAGCTTTGCTATATCCGTACCCGTTATACTCAACTATTATAATACCCTTGATTTTAACTCTATAGGCACTATTAACGAGATGTTCAAGGGCCCTAGGGCCTAGGTAACTAAGGCGGAGATATAATATTATCGCATCCGCTCTAGATAGTGCCCGAGCGGTCCACGTATTAAGCTATTGCTTTCGCGTAGCGAAGGCGGCGTATATAGTAGTCTAGGGAATATATTCTAGGACGAATTGATCGTATTAGTCTTAAACGTTATAGAGGTATACGTTTTCTCCGCGCTATAGGCAGTCGTTGCGAGTGTCCTACTAGATACCGCGGTTTTTAAGTTAGTAGAGGGAGACAAGGTTATATACGAAAGTCAGGTAAAAAGCTACGTCTTTAAAAGTAATAACTTAGGATCTGTTCTTAGTCTTTACTATAATGTCGACTTTGCTATATCCCTTAATAGCAATAGGATATTCCCTAGCCTAAACGTAGTCTAACGGGCTTATAAGGCAAGGTAGTGACTTGAACTAGGAGAGGTTATTATATAGGTAGATAGTTAATCCGGAATCAAGCATAGACGAGTTAACTAGAGGGTATATAAGCTACCCTACTTAGAAGGCCGCTAGTATAGTAAAGAAGCTTACAGTATATCTTCTAACTATACGCCTATACCTAGCTAGCTCCTGTACCTACTTCTTAAAGTAGGGTGTTAGAAAATTCTCTAATATCTTAGTAGCTTCCTAGCTAGGTGCTAATGTTATCTCTAGAGAGGTCTTTGTCTAAATAGAGGGGGCCTCGGCTGTTTGATTAGCTATCTAGTACTTTTAGGGGGCTACTACTACTTACGTAGAGTTTTAGCACTCTTCGTCCACTAATTTCATAGTATCACAGGTGGTAAATGCCCAATGTTAGGGTACGTATATATTCGATGTGGTTGTACAAGGAACTCAAGATGGTGGGTATGGCCCGCCGGGGATATGCCCTGCGGCGGGCTCCACATACACTGCAGGCTCTGCAGGCCCCACATCGCACAACCGCTCCATAATGGCCATACGGCCCGCAATGGCCATACGGCTATATGTCACGGCTAGACCCGTGACACTACCCTCCCTTAAAATAAGCCTCCTCCTTAAATCAAGCCTACGGTTCGAACGCTCGAATCGTAGCTTCAGTTCCTTCTTAGCACCTACGCTAGGGGCCCTGGCTTGTTCGGATTAGTATCGTAGAACTTCCAAATAGCATTATCGTAGCCGTGTAGATCCGTTACTAGCTACTAAGTTAGCTAGGCGTAGCCCTCCTACTTAACTAGGTATTGCTACCTCCCGTTTTCTACCTTCTTAAAGTCTCGAATCTCTTTAAATCTCTATTCAACTACTTCGACGCTATCGTCCTAGCGCCTTACTTCCCTACTATAGTTCGCCCTTATATCTCTCTACGCGTTAGCTTACCCTAGGATTCCCTGCTCGCCCCGCTATAGCCGAACCAGTAATACGTAGAACGTGTTAAATATCTTTATATTCGCTAGAAGGCGTAGCGTTACCGCGTATAACGCCGCTTTAGTAACTTCGAATAGTCCCTACTAGCGTAGTTCGAGCTTCTTCGTCGGGCGCCCTGTCTTATAATACTATATATTAAGCATTACCTTATCGCCGATTCTATAGACTAGGGCGTCGCTACGTTTAGCGTTTACGTTAATCTTGTAACGGTCCTACGCTTGCCTTGCTAGTACCTTCGCTATATCTAGTACTACTTTAAAGCGTATAGATATCTCTATCGCCTAGAAAAACTCCCTCTTCTAAGCTTCTAAGAGTTCTAGTAGGTATAGTCTGCTTGGTTCTACGCCTATACGTAGGTAGAAACTATAGTTCGTAAAGAAGGGCGATACTCCCGTTGTCTCTAACGATATATTGTTCCCTACGAACTCTACAAGCGGTACCTAATCC
>MU853419.1:189548-206995 GCA_033297235.1 Trichocladium antarcticum
TCAGCAGATCGTCGATATACCTAGATAGGTCTAACTAGTTAACTGTAATCGCCTCGTTATATAGTCTTAGCAGTTTAAATGTTTCTAGATCGAACCAGTTAGGGTCGATTAGTAGCCTCTTGCGGTTCTAGAGTCGGTTATCCTCTATACCCTATAGTATATGTTCTAGCTTACAGCTTAGCGTATCCAGCATCGCGTTTGCCAATCCCAGCTAGTAGATAATACGGAAGTTAAATCGTAATAGGAATTCGGACTACCGTATATACCTTAGGGATAGCTACTTCGTTATTACAAAGGTCTAAAGGTTCTTATAGTCCGTAATAATGTCAAACCGGCCGTTTGCTCCCTCTAGTTCTAGTCGCTATTCCTCTAGTGCCTTAATTACTATTAATAGCTCCTTGTTATAGATATTGTAATTGCATTCCTATACTAAGTGCTTCGCGCTAAAGTAGGCTACTAGGTACTAGTCGCCGTTATTGTCTTACTATAGTAGCGTTCCGCCTACTAACTAGTCTAAAGCGTTAGTTTCAACGACTACAGGCTTGTCCTAGTCGTAGATCCTTAGCGCTAGTGCCGTCGAGAAGTACGTTTTTAGTTATTCGAAAGCTAGATAGTATAGTCTGCTCTATTCCTAGCTTATTGTCTTCTTTATAAGGTCGTAAAGTAGCTGTACTACTCCTAAGAAGTTCTTAATAAATCGTTAGTAGAAGTTCGCGAAGCCTAAGAACCGTTATAGCTACTGCCTCGTTGTTAGCGGTTCCTAGGATACAATAGCTACTACCTTCTCTTTGTCTATATCGATGCCGCCTAGCGTAATAATCAGGCCTAGGTATTTCGTTCTTATAGTATAGAATTCGCACTTATTAATATCGACCTAGAGCCCTGTCTAGTGCAGTCTCTTTAGTACCTTCTTTACTTATCACGGGTGGTAAATGCCCAATGTTAGGGTACGTATATATTCGATGTGGTTGTACGAGGAACTCAAGATAGTAGGTGTGGCCCGCCGGGGATATGCCCTGCGGCGGGCTCCACATACGCTGCAGGCTCTACAGGCCCTATATCGTACAACCGCTCCACAATGGCCATACGGCTATATATCACGGCTAGACCTGTAACACTACCCTCCCTTAAAACAAGCCTCCTCTTTAAATCAAGCCCACGGTTCGAACGCTCGAATCGTAGCTTCAGTTCCTTCTTAGCACCTACGCTAGGGGCCCTGGCTTGTTCGGATTAGCATCGTAGAACTTCCAAATAGCATTATTGTAGCTGCGTAGATCCGTTGCTAGCTACTAAGTCGGCTAGGCGTAGCCCTTCTACTTGACTAGGTATTGCTACCTCCCGTTTTCTGCCTTCCTAAAGTCTCAAATCTCTTTAAATCTCTATTCAACTACTTCGACGCCGTCGTCCTAGTACCTTACTTCCCTACTATAGTTCGCCCTTATATCTCTCTACGCGTTAGCTTACCCTAGGATTCCCTGCTCGCCCTACTATAGCCGAACCAGTAATACGTAGAACGTGTCGAATATCTTTATATTCGCTAGAAGGCGTAGCGTCACCGCGTATAACGCTGCTTTAGTAACTTCGAATAGTCCTTCCTAGCGTAGTTCGAGCTTCTTCGTTAGGCGCCCCGTCTTGTAATGCCGTATATTAAGCATTACCTTATCGCCGATTCTATAGACCAGGGCGTTACTACGTTTAGCGTTCGCGTTAATCTCGTAATAGTCCTACGCTTACCTTGCTAGTGCTTTCGCTATATCTAGTACTACTTTAAAGTATATAGATATCTCTATCGCCTAGAAAAACTCCCTTTTCTAAGCTTCCGAGAGTTCTAGTAGGTATAGTCTGCTTGGTTCTACGCCTATATGTAGGTAGAAACCGTAGTTCGCGAAGAAGGGCGACACTCCCGTTGTCTCTAACGATATATTGTTCCTTACGAACTCTATAAGCGGTACCTAATCCGCCTAGTCATCCTGTACCTAGTTGACGAAAAGGCGCAAATATTGCTCTAACTTTACGTTAATCCGTTTAGTCTGGCCGTTCGTTTGCGGGTAGAACGCCGATAATAGTTTTAGAGTTACCGCTAATCTTAATAACAGTGTTCTCTAGAACGTTAAAACAAACTATATACCTCTATCTAATATAATCGTCTTAGGTAGGCTGTATAGGCTATAGACCTGTTCTACAAAGCGGTCCGTCAACTTATCCACTTCTAAGGTCTCTATTAGGATAAAGTAGCGTATTTTCGTCAGTCGGTCCACTACTACTACGATATAGTTAAAGGTACGGTTTCTCCTTGTATATGGCGGAAGTAGTGTAATATAATCCACCGATATATCCCGCTACGGTAAGAGTGGTACTAGCAGCGGCTTCAGAAAGCCCGTCGGTAGCGCCCTCGGCGTTTTCGTCTTGTTATATAGCAAGCAGGCGTTATAGTAGTCGCGGATTGTACTGGTCATCCCGGTCCACTAGTATTTCCGGTTTATTAGATCAATAGTCTTAGTCCTCCTAGGGTAGCCCCCAGGTCCCAATGCGTAAGTTCGGTAGATCAGCTATAGCTATATTTCGTCGTTGTCTAGGTCGATAAGCATCCTCCCCTAGTAGTAAGCCTTGCCCGTAATAGCTTAGCACTCCACGTATAGCACTTTAAGCTTCGTTTTTATATCCTTTAGCCACGCTCTGGTTCTAGGGTCTGCTAACGCCTTAAGCGTTGCCTTTAGCAGATCCGAGCTCGTATATATCTCGTTCAGCAGATCGTCGATATACCTAGACAGGTCCAACTAGTTAACTGTAATCGCCTCGTCATATAGTCTTAGTAGTTTAAATGTCTCTAGATCAAACCGGTTAGGGTCGATCAGTAGCCTCTTACGGTTCTAGAGTCGGTTATCCTCCACGCCCTGTAGCATATGTTCTAGCTTATAGCTTAGCGCATCCGGCATCGCGTTTGCCGATCCCAGCCGGTAGATAATATAGAAGTTAAATCGTAACAGGAATTCGGACCACCGTATATACCTTAGGGACAGTTGCTTCGTCGTTACGAAGGTCTGAAGGTTCTTATAGTCCGTAATAATGTCAAACCGGCCGTTTGCTCCCTCTAGTTCTAGTCGCCATTCCTCTAGTGCCTTGATCACCGCTAACAGCTCCTTGTTATAGATATTGTAATTGCATTCCTATACCAAGTGCTTCGCGCTAAAGTAGGCTACCAGGTACTAGTCGCCGTTATCGTCTTGCTATAGTAGCGTTCCGCCTACTAACTAGTCTAAAGCGTCAGTTTCGACGACTACGGGTTTGTCCTAGTCGTAGATCCTCAGCGCTAGTGCCGTCGAGAAGTACGTTTTTAGTTATTCGAAAGCCAGATAGTATAGTTTACTCTATTCCCAGCTTATTATCTTCTTCGTAAGGTTATAAAGTGGCTATACTACTCCCGAGAAGTTCTTAATAAATCGTCGGTAGAAGTTCGCGAAGCCTAAGAACCGTTATAGCTACCGCCTTATTATTAGCGGTTCCTAGGATGCGATAGCTACTACCTTCTCTTTATCCATATCGATGCCGCCCGGTGTAATGATCAGGCCTAGGTATTTCGTTCTTATAGTATAGAATTCGCACTTGTTAATATCGACCTAGAGCCCTACCTGGTGCAGTCTCTTTAGCACCTCCTTCACTTGCTTAACGTAGTCTGTTATATTTATGGAGTAGATTAGTATATCGTCTAGGTACGCCGTAGCGTATACGTCTAGTATATTGTATAGCGTGTCATTAATATAGTGCTAAAACGTAGCGGGCGCTCCCTATAGCCCGAACGGCGTAACCAGCGATTCGTAGAGGCCGAATCGTATTACAAACGCTATTAACTATTCGTAGCCTTCTACTACTTGGACTCTATTGAACGCCGCGATAATATCTAGCTTCGTAAAGATCCGCGCTCTATAGATAGAATCGAGTGTTTCCTTAATTAGTAGTATTAGATATTAACTCTTTATCGAAACGTTATTCAGACCTTGAAAGTTAGTGCAAATCTACACTCCGCCTCCTAGCTTCTAGGCGAGTAGCAAAGGCGCTCCTATACTTAATTTTAATAGTCGGATAAAGCCTTTCGTCAGGTGGTCATCCAGCTAGCGCTTAACTATGCGTAGTTCCATTAGTAAGAACAGTCTATTCCTTAAGAACAGTAGCTTGCTTCCTAGTATTAGCTCGATTTTATAGTTGTATAATCTATACGGTAGTAGCGTATCCGCCTCCTAGGGAAGAAAAGTCTCGAATATATCGCGATACTCCGCCGGTAGGCGTTTCAAGATATCCGCTACTATTAGCTAGGGTTTGTTACTCTTTTTGAAGAATTTCCAAGCGTCCTCCTCTATAATCCTATAAATCGTCTCTACGTTGCTCTAAAGGGCGTTTACAAACTCGTAGTACCGTTCTAGGAGTACTAAAGTATAGTCCTCCAGCAAGCCCTTACGGTTTAACATCCGCTTGTAAAAGTCGTCTAGTAGGGCGTAGAGCGCGGCCCTCTCCTTATCCTTCTTCTCGTTTAGTATTGCTTGTTCTAGTTAGTCGACCGTTACGCGCATTACCATTACGCCCTTCTAGCGGCAGAAAAGCATAAAGTTTAGCGCGTTCAGCATCTTAATGTCGTTCTTATTGATCGCCTTGTTACGCGGTAGTAGCTTCGGGAGTCGTTTCAGTAGCAGCGGCGCCTACAGGTACCTACGCCCGTTCACCTTTTTCGCTAGTTATAGCCTCCTTGTAAGCTTATTCGGAATAACCACCGCTCTCGATCCTAGCGGGGATAAGGTCTACCGCGGTCCGTTCTCAAGCGCTCTCTAATAGCGTTGCAACGGGGATAACCTTCTCTTCCTCTTCTTCTATAGGTTCTCTAGACCCTAGTTATACTCCCTATCCTCTAGTTCCCCCTTATCCGGGACTTCCTTAACCGATGCTTAGTAATTCGCAGTGTTTTTCACAGTTGTAGGTTCTACGGTCGTAGGTTCCGCAGTTATAGGCTTCGCTTACAGTACCGTTAGCTCGGTTATATATCCTAGTAAGCAACGTTACTCTCAGTAACACTCCCTAAACGTAAGCTTTAGGTCCGCCTAGTTGATTGTTAGGTCGTATCTTCTTAGCTATAGGAGGCCTAGAATAATCGGATTGTCTTTCGCCAGTATAGTAATAAAGAACCGAAGCTTCTCCCTATACTAGCCGATCCTTAGTTCCAGCACCGTGCTCCATTCGATCTATAACTTCAGTATACTATTAGCTAAGTAAAGTAGCTTCCTCGTTTCCAGTCTACTTAGCGGCATATCGTTATATACCGCGAAACTAAAGTCCATAAAGGCGAGACCTATATAGCCTGAATCCACAAGCGCTATATACGCTATCTTACACTTGCTTATCACAATGTAGGAGGATAATAGGATTAAATTAGCTATCTGACCGACAGCGCTAATAACTAAATCGCTACTACCTCCCCTGTAATAGCCTCCGTACCCCTACGCGCGTCTTCGCGTAGAGGCTAGGCATTTCCCTAGTACTATTGTTACTATTCTAGGTCCTCCGTGCTCTATTTAGGTTCGTAGTGCTTAGTATCGTTATAACCGACTTCTCCTAGAACGCGGCCTTGATCTATGAATCGCACGCGGTGTACGCCGCAGCCTCCGCCGTTGTTGCCGAAGTTCTGGTTGTTATTGCCGAAGTTCTGGCTGTTGTTGCTGAAGTTCTGGTTGTTGTTGTTCTATCAATATAGGTATCCGCCGCCGCCACGGCCTCCGCCGCCTCCGAATCCGCCGTTATAGTTGTTCCAGTTCGGGCCGCTATTGTTGTTCCAGTTCGGGCCGCTATTATTGCCAAATCCGCCGTTGTTACCGAATCCGCTATAGTTGCCGCGGCCGCCCCGCTACCCTCTACCTCTAGCGCCCAGGTTGTTCTAGGCTTGCTTGCCTTTCTCTATGTATTTCGCTGCGATATAGCCCCTCGTACTACAGAGGAAACAGAGACCTGTAGCTATATACTACTCCCTCTCTAAGTTAGAAAGTCGTAAGATAGTCGCCTTGTCCTTGGTAGTAGTTACCTAGTCAACGTCCATAGCGTTTGGGTCCTTACCTTCCTTCTTAGTATTATAGCTATTATAGTAGTTTAGCTCGTTAGCCTTCTTCAAGTGTTCCTCTATTTCAAGGTTATTAGCCTAGGCCTAGGCTATAGTAACCTATCCCTAGAAGTTATCCTAGGCCAGGAGGTTCGTCTATAGTAGGATCAGGTCCTATATCGGCTTCGAAAGCTTCTCTCTCAGCGCGCGTACGCGGGTGGCGTCATCCTAGTTGCTTAGGTCGTAGAGGTTCGAGAACTCCGTAATAAAGTCTGTAAACTTCGCGTACTTGTCCTTCTACGCTATCTTACGTAGCTTGTTCTCTACGTTAGCCACTAGATCTATCGTTACGTACTTCTTAGAAAGGAACTTAATAAACTCGTCGGCAGTTGTCTATACCTAGGCTTGCTTATCGCCTGGATTCGTAACAATAGTATCGATATAGTTGCTGATTCCTATAGCCGCAATTCCCTCTAGTAGCGAAGCTGCGTAGAGGATCTTCGCTTTCTCGGTCGTATATTCTAGCGGCTTTACGGCCTATCGCGCCGTGATTAGCGTCTTCTATATTCTAAATTGTATAGTTCGCTTCGCTAAGTCCTGCTCGGAGCCTAAAAACGTAGATACATACGGTATACTACCCTCTCTAGCACTGCCGCCGCCGCCGCCCAGCTTCCCGGACTCGATCAGCCTTGTTAAAACGTTGTTCTCTGCTTATAGTACTATAGCCTTCTCGTTTGCCTCGTTCGCCCTAACTGTCTATCTCTAGATTTCCTTGGTTGCGCCTCTAAGGATATATTTAGCAAGGTTCGCTATTATCCTCTCTGTTGTATTGTCCTTTCTAGCTCTCTTGAGCGCTTTAAGTAGGAGGTTATTACCTGTGAATAGCCCGTAGTATCCTTCGAAATAACCCTTCAGCTTCGGGTATACCTCTTCCTTTAGGGCCGTAGCGGCCTTGCTACGTATATCCTTAATAGGAATAGGCACTTAGGCCGCGGAGCTTACGTCAACGTCTATAGTACTTGTTATCTTCTTTATTTAGGTTTCTTAGGTTCGGGGGTTCGGTTTCTTAGGTTCGGATTCTTAGGTTCGGGTTCTTAGGACTGTCTTGTCGTTTCAGGGCCGACTATCTTGTTGGTTTCTTAGGTTCAGGGCGGTCGAATTGTAATTTCGGTTAGTTCGCGTAACGTAAATTCGTCGTAATCAATCGACAAGGGTCTGCGTATACGAACAGAAGGTACAACTAACTATTACAGGTAGTAAATGCCCAATGTTAGGGTACGTATATATTCGATGTAGTTGTACGAGGAACTTAAGATAGTGGGTGTAGCCCGCCGGGGATATGCCCTACGGCGGGCTCCACATACGCTGCAGGCTCTGCAGGCCCTACATCGCACAACCGCTCCACAATGGCCATACGGCCATATGTCACGGCTAGACCCGTGACATTACTTGCTTAACGTAGTCTGCTATATTCGTAGAGTAGATTAGTATATTGTCTAGGTACGCCGTAGCGTATACGTCTAGTATATTATATAGCGTGTTATTGATATAGTGCTAAAACGTAGCGGGCGCTCCCTATAGCCCGAACGGCGTAACTAGCGATTCGTAGAGGCTAAATCGTATTATAAACGCTATTAACTATTTATAGCCTTCCGCTACTCGGACTCTATTGAACGCTACGATAACATCTAGCTTTATAAAGATCCGCGCTCTATAGATAGAATCGAGTGTTTCCTTAATCAGTGGTATTAGATATCGACTCTTTATCGAAACGTTGTTCAGACCTTAGAAGTTAGCGCAAATCCGTACTCCGCCTCCTAGCTTCTAGGCGAGTAGTAGAGGTGCTCCTATGCTCGATTTCGATAGTTAGATAAAGCCTTTCGTTAGGTAGTTATCTAGCTAGCGCTTAACTACACATAGCTCTATTAGTAAGAACAGTCTATTCCTTAAGAACAGTAGCTTACTTCCTAGTATTAGCTTGATTTTATAGTCATATAATCTATACGGTAGTAGCGTATCCGCCTCCTAGGGAAGAAAAGTCTTAAACGTATCACAATACTCCGCCAGTAGGCGTTTTAAGATATCCGCTACTATTAGCTAGGGTTTGTTACTCTTCTCGAAGAATTTCCAAGCGTCCTCCTCTATAATCCTATAAATCGTCTCTACGTTACTCTAGAAGGCGTTTATAAACTTATAGTGCCGTTCTAGGAGCGCTAAAGTATAGTCCTCTAGCGAGCCTTTATAGTTTAATATCCGCTTATAAAAGTCGTCTAGTAGGGTATAGAGTACGGCCCTCTCCTTGTCCTTCTTCTTGTTTAGTATTGCTTGTTCTAGTTAGTCGACCGTTACGCGTATTACCGTTACGCCCTTCTAGCGGCAGAAAAGTATAAAGTTTAGCGCGTTTAGTATCTTAATATCGTTCTTGTTAATCGCCTTGTTACGCGGTAGTAGCTTCGGGAGTCGTTTCGGTAGTAGCGGCGCCTATAGGTACCTACGCCCGTTCACCTTTTTCGCTAGTTATAGCCTCCTTATAAGCTTATTCGGAATAACTACCGCTCTCGATCCTAGTAGGGATAAGGTCTACTATAGTCCGTTCTCGAGCGCTCTCTAATAGCGTTATAATAGGGATAATCTCTTCCTCTTCTTCTATAGGTTCTCTAGACCCTGGTTATACTCCCTATCCTCTAGCTCCCCTTTATCTAGGACTTCCTCGACCGATGCTTAGTATTTCGTAGTGTTTTTCATAGTTGTAGGTTCCGCGGTTGTAGGTTCTGTAGTTATAGGCTTCGCTTATAGTGCCGTTAGCTCGGTTATATATCCTAGTAAGCAACGTTACTCTTAGTAACGCTCCCTAAACGTAAGCTTTAGGTCCGCCTAGTTGATTGTTAGGTTGTATCTTCTTAGCTATAGGAGGCCTAGAATGATCGGATTATCTTTCGCTAGTATAGTAATAAAGAACCGAAGCTTCTCCCTATACTAACTAATCCTTAGTTCTAGCACCGTACTCTATTCGATCTATAACTTTAGTATACTATCGGCTAGGTAGAGTAGCTTCCTCGTTTCTAGTCTGCTTAGCGGTATATCGTTATATACTACGAAACTAAAGTCTATAAAGGCAAGACCTATATAGCCTGAATCTACAAGCGCTATATACGCTATCTTACGCTTGCTTATTACAATATAGGAGGATAATAGGATTGAATTAGCTATCTGACCGACAGCGCTAATAACTAAATCGCTACTACCTCCCCTATAATAGCCTTCGTACCCCTACATGCGTCTTCGTATAGAGGCTAGGCATTTCCCTAGTACTGTTGTTGCTATTCTAGGTCTTCTATACTCTATTCGGGTTCGTAGCGCTTAGCATTGTCGTAATCGACTTCTCCTAGAACGTAGCCTTAGTCTATAAATCGTACGCGGTACGCGCCGCGGCCTCCGCCGTTGTTGCCGAAGTTCTAGTTGTTATTGTTCTATCGATATAGGTATCTGCCGCCGCTGTAGCCTCCGCCACCTCCGAATCTACCGTTATTACCGAATCCGCCGTTATTGTTGTTGAATCCGCTATTATAGTTGTTCTAGTTCGGGCCGCTATTATTGTTCTAGTTCAGGCTGCTACTGTTATTGCCAAATCCGCCGTTATTGCCGAATCCGCCGTTGTTACCGAATCCGCCGTAGTTGCTATAGCCGCCCCGCTACCCCCTACCCCTAGCGCCTAGGTTATTCTAGGCTTGCTTGCCTTTCTCTATACATTTCGCTACGATGTAGCCCCTTGTACTATAGAGGAAGCAGAGACCTATAGCTATATACTACTCCCTCTCTAAGTTAGAGAGTTATAAGATAGTTGCTTTGTCCTTAGTAGTAGTTACCTAGTTAACGTCTATAGCGTTTAGGTCCTTACCTTCCTTCTTAGCATTATAGCCGTTATAGTAGTTTAGCTTGTTAGCCTTCTTTAAGTGTTCCTTTATTTTAAGGTTATTAGCCTAGGCTTAGGCTATAGTAACCTATCCTTAGAAGTTATCCCGGGCTAGGAGGTTCGTCTATAGTAGGATTAGGTCCTATATTAGCTTCAAAAGCTTCTCTTTTAGCGCGTGTACGCGGGTAGCGTTATCCTAGTTGCTTAGGTTATAGAGGTTCGAGAACTCTGTAATAAAGTCTATAAACTTTGCGTACTTATCCTTCTACGCTATCTTATATAGCTTATTCTCTACGTTAGCTACTAGATCTATTGTTATATACTTCTTAGAAAGGAACTTAATAAACTCGTCAATAGTTATCTATACCTAGGCTTACTTATCGCCTAGATTCGCAATAATAGTATTAATATAGTTACTGATTCCTATAGCCGCGATTCCCTCTAGTAGCGAAGCTAAGTAGAGGATCTTCGCTTTCTCGGTCGCGTATTCTAGCGGCCTTACGGCCTATCGTACCGTGATTAGCGTCTTCTACATTCTGAATTGTATAGTTCGCTTCGCTAAGTCCTGCTTAGAGCCCGAGAACGCGGATACGTACGGTATACTACCCTCTCTAGCACCGCCGCTACTACCGCCTAGCTTCCTAGACTCGATTAGCCTCGTTAAAACGTTGTTTTCTACTTATAGTACTATAGCCTTCTTGTTCGCCTTGTTCGCCCTAACTATCTATCTCTAGATTTCCTCGGTTGTACCCCTAAGGATATATTCGGCAAGGTTCGCTATTATCCTCTCTGTTGTATTGTCCTTTCTAGCTCTCTTAAGCGCTTTAAGCAAGAGGTCGTTACCTATAAATGGCCTATAGTATCCTTCGAAATAACCCTTTAGCTTCGGGTATACCTCTTCCTTTAGGGCTATAGCGGCCTCGCTACGTATATCCTTAATAGGAATAGGCACTTAGGCTGCGGAGCTTACGTTAACGTCTATAGTGCTTGTTATCTTCTTTGTTTAGGTTTCTTAGGTTCAGGGGTTCGGTTTCTTAGGTTTAGGGGTTTGGTTTCTTAGGTTCGGGTTCTTAGGACTATCTTGTCGTTTCGGGACCGACTATCTTATTAGTTTCTTAGGTTCAGGGCGGTTGAATTGTGATTTCGGTTAGTTTGCGGAACGCAAATTCGTCGTAATTAATCAATAAGGGTCTACGTATACGAACAGAAGGTACAACCAACTATTACAGGTAGTAAATGCCCAATGTTAGGGTACGTATATATTCGATATAGTTGTACGAGGAACTTAAGATAGTGGGTGTAGCCCGCCGGGGATATGCCCTGCGGCGGGCTCTATATACACTGCAGGCTCTGTAGGCCCTACATCGCACAACCGCTCCACAATGGCCATACGGCCCGCAATGGCCATACGGCCATATGTCACGGCTAGACCCGTGACACATAGTAGGTATCTTAGGGGCCTTTCGGCGCTCTTCTTCTACTAGTTATAACGCAGCAGGTCTCTTATCTACTAGTAGCAAAGCAGCGGGTATCTAATTATAGGCTACCTCTAGTTACAAAGCAGGGCGGTACTCTAGGGAAGCACGTTGTTGTTATATGCTCCTACTTAGGGCTAACGCTACAGGGAGTTAATCTTAATCTTAGGATAACTCTTTTAGGTTAGATCTCTATCTCTTCGGCTTTATTCGCCCTATCTTAGCTTTAAGCGAGGGGTTTACTTTAAGGTTCTTCTCTATTCTCTAGATAATGTTCTCTCTATATATGAATCTCTAGGGGGCTCTCTCTAGGTGTAGGTAGTAGCATCTTTCTATATTATATACTCCTTTACACGCCTTATATAGTGTAACCTCCTCCTCCTTCTACTAGGGGCTTATATCGCTTCTCTTTCTCTTACTGCCAAATGTCAGGAACGCCCTACGGGTAACCCTAGGCTTCGATTTCGCTAGGAGGTCTTAGGTACCGATCCAGAGTTAGCGGGTTATATCCTCGATCGTATAGTCTTAGAAGTTAGTAGCAACTGCTCTCTACTTCTTAAATCGAGTAACGAAGGTAAGGGGTATCTAGTTAATCGCTTTGCTTAGGTTAGCGATCTAAACGATAGGGAGGGATCCTTCCTAGATATCTCTTATAATAGCTTCCTCTATTAGTATCTCCTACTTCTTAATCTATAGCTTGAAATCCTCTTATACTATAGTCGCGAACCTTAACTATTTAAGGATAGTGTAGTACGCTCTGATCTTCTTGTAGAGGGCTATAGCTACCTCGACGTTATTAGCGCCGAATCCCTTGTAGATATAGTACTACTTATTAACGCCTTAGTCTACGCGAAGTCAGGTTATTTAGAGCTAGACCTAGATAGTATCTATAATAAAGTCCCGGAGCTTCTAGACTTCCTTCTGTTGTTAGGCCGCTTCTTAGGCCTTTTCTCGGTAGTTGTTCTCTAAGATAGAGAGTATCCGGTTCTATACTATTAATAGGTATACTTGCTTGGCCGCTCGGGTAGCTACGACGGTAGCTACGTTGTCGTTGTTGCCGCCGCCGGCTCCGGCGTGAGCGCTGGCGTAGCCGCTAGCGTGTACCTAGGCAGGGGCGTAAGCTATACCGCTTCGGGTAACTTGTAAGACGGGTGTATCTACGCTATTATAGTTGATATCTCGTGCCAGGGTTAAGGCTAGGTTCAAGCGATCGAACTTAGCTATAGTCTTAGCTTCGTATACGGCCTAGGCTGTATCGGGATCGAACTCGCTAAGGTACTTAAGTAGAGCCTCTTTGCCTAGGACATAGTCGAGCAGTTTGTATAAGGCTGCTTTCGAGGTAAACTAGACGTTCTAAGCGTACTAGTTAGCTAGCTTCTTAAGTATAGCAAGGTTAGTAGTTGACTTAGTAGTAGATATCTTAACTGCTAGCTAGCTCGAAGGTTCGGGCTAAGGCGGTCGAAGGATTAGTGCTTTTAGCGTTGCTTAAAGGTAATTTAAGTAATAAGACTCTTAATTGTCGAACCTAAAATATAGGATCGGAATCTAATTGGTCTAAACAGACGGAGGAATCAATAGTAATAATAGCTTCAATTGTATTAATCTATGTAACTGTGAAAAAGCTGTGTGTAGCTCAAAAGCCCATTTCCTCGGGGGAGCCTACAGATACCTAATGCTATGCTAAGACCCTAGTCTACCCCTGAACCCCTAAGTGGGTTTATCTAATATTCGCTATAGTGGTCCCATTTGCCACAGTAGGTTCAACACCTGCTCAAATTCTTGGAATATTGAATCGTCCTCGGTACTAAACATGATATTATCCATCTGGAGATCTGTATGTTGCCTTCGTATTAGTGCGTGGTACAGGAATATCAGAGTCCTAGGTGGCGTGCTCTGACCAGTGTGAACACGATGGCATTCAGTGTGCAGAAAGTCAAGAGCTATGAATAGTCGCTGAAGCACCATCCCAAGAACTGGTTGTTGAACCTACTGTGGCAAAGTGGGACTATGGTGGCGATATTGGATTAACCTACTTAGGGGTTCAGGGGCAGATTGGTCTTAGTATAGCGTTGGGTATCCGTTGGCTCCCCCGAGGAAATAGGCTTTTGGAGCTACATATAGCTTTTTCATAGTTATATAGATTAATAGAATTGAAGCTATTATCACTGTTAATTCCTCTATCTATTTAGACTAATTAGATTCCGATCCTATATTTTAGGTTTAACAATTAAGAGTCTTATTACTTAAATTACCTTTAAGTAACGCTAAAAGCACTAATCCTTCGACTGCTTTAGCCTAAACCTTCGAGCTAGCTAGTAGTTAAGATATCTACTACTAAGTTAACTACTAACCTTGCTATACTTAAGAAGCTAGCTAACTAGTACATTTAGAACGTCTAGTTTATTTTAAAAGTAGCCTTATATAAACTACTCGACTATATCCTAGGTAAAGAGGCTATACTTAAGTACCTTAGCGAGTTCGATCCTAATATAGCCTAGGCTATATATAAAGCTAAATCTATAGCTAAGTTTAATCGCTTGAACCTAGCCTTAACCCTAGTATAAGATATCGACTATAACAGCGCTAATATACCTATCTTACAAGTTACCCGAAGCGGTACGGCCTACGCCCCTGCCCCTAGCTACGCTAGCGCTTACGCTAGAGCCGTCGGCGGCAATAACAATAACGATAACGTAGCTACCGCCGTAGCTACCTAAGCGGCTAAGCAAGTATACCTATTAACAGTATAGAACCAGATGCTCTTTATCTTAGAGAACAACTACTAAGAGAAAGCCTAAGAGGTAGCCTAATAATTGAAGAAAGTCTAGAAGCTCCAGGACTTTATTATAGATACTATCTAGGTCTAGCTCCGAATAACCCGACTTCGCGTAGACTAAGGTTGTCACAGGTCTAGCCGTGACATATGGCCGTATGGCCATTGCGGGCCGTATGGCCATTGTGGAGCGGTTGTGCGATGTAGGGCCTGCAGAGCCTGTAGCGCGTATGTAGAGCCCGCTATAGGGTATATCCCCGGCGGGCTACACCTACTATCTTAAGTTCCTCGTATAAATTCATCGAATATATACGTACACTAACATTGGGCATTTACTACCTATAATAGTTGGTTGTACCTTCTGTTTGTATATATAGACCTTCGTCGATTAATTATAATGAATTTACGTTATATAAACTAACCGAAATCATAATTCGACCGCCCTAAACCTAAGAAACCAACAAGATAGTTAGTCCCGAAATAACAAGACAGTCCGATACCTAAACCTAAGAAACCCGAACCCCTGAACCTAAGAACCCGAACCTAAGAAACCTAAACAAAGAAGATAGCAAGTACTATAGACGTTAATGTAAGCTCTATAGCCTAAGTGCCTATTCCTATTAAGGATATATATAGCAAGGCTATTATAGCCCTAAAGGAAGAGATATACTTGAAACTAAAGGGTTATTTCGAAGGATACTATAGGCTGTTCATAGGTAACAACCTTCTACTTAAAGCGTTTAAAAGAGCTAGAAAGGATAATATAATAGAGAGGATAATAGCGAACCTTACTAAATATATCCTTAAGGGCGCGACTAAGGAAATCTAAAGATAGATAGTTAGGGCGAACGAGGTAAACGAGAAGGCTATAGTACTATAAGTAAAGAATAACGTTTTAATAAGGCTAATCGAGTCTAGGAAGCTAGGTAGTAGTAGCGCTAGGGAGGGTAGTATACTATACGCCTCTACGTTCTTAGGCTCCAAGTAGGACTTAGTAAAGCGAACTATATAATTTAGAATATAGAAGACGCTAATTATAGCGCGATAGGCTATAAGGCCGCTAGAATATATAACTAAGAAAGCGAAGATCCTTTATATAGCGTCGCTACTAGAGGGGATTGTAGCTATAGGGATTAGTAACTAGATCGATACTATTGTCGCGAACCTAGGCGATAACTAGACCTAGGTATAGATAACTACTAACGAGTTTATTGAATTCCTCTCTAAGAAGTATATAACGATAGACCTAGTAGCTAATGTAGAAAACAAGCTATATAAGATAGCGTAGAAGGATAAGTATATAAAGTTTATAGACTTTATTACAGAGTTCTCGAACCTTTATAACCTAAGTAACTAGGATAACGCTACCTATATACGCGCGCTAAGAGAGAAGCTTTTGAAGCCAATATAGGACCTAATCCTACTATAGACGAGCCTCCTAGCCCGAGATAACTTCTAGGGATAGGTTACTATAGCCTAGGCCTAGGCTAATAACCTCGAAATAAAGGAATACTTAAAGAAGGCTAACGAGCCGAACTACTATAATAGCTATAACGCTAAGAAGGAAGGTAAAGACCTAAACGCTATAGACATTAACTAGGTAACTACTACTAAGGACAAGGTAACTATCTTATAACTCTCTGACTTAGAGAAGGAGCAGTATATAGCTATAGGTCTCTATTTCCTCTATAGTATAAGGGGCTATATCGCAGCGAAATATATAAAGAAAGGCAAGCAAGCCTAGAACAACTAGGGCGCTAGAGGCAGAGGGTAGCGGGGCGGCCGTAGCAACTACGGCGGATTTAATAGCAGCGGCCTAAACTGGAACAATAATAGCGGCCTAAACTAGAATAACTACAACGGCAGATTCGGCAACAACGGCGGATTCGGAGGCGGCGGAGGCTACGGTAGTAGCGGATACCTATATTAACAGAACAATAACAACTAGAACTTCGGCAATAGTAGCGGAGGCCGCGGCGCGTACCGCGTACGATTTATAGACTAAGGCCGCGTTCTAGGAGAAGTTGATTATAACAATACTAAGTACTATAAACCTAAATAGAGTATAGAAGACCTAGAATAGTAACAATAGTACTAGGGAAATGCCTAGCCTCTATATAAAGACGTACGTAAGGGTATAGAGGCTATTATAGAGGAGGTAGTAGCGATTTAGTTATTAGCGCTATTAGCTAAATAGCTAATTCAATCCTATTATCCTCCTCTATTATAATAAGCAAGCGTAAGATAGCGTATATATCGCTTGTAGATTCAGGCTATATAGGTCTCGCCTTTATAGACTTTAGTTTCGCGGTATGTAACGACATACTACTAAGTAGACTAGAAACGAGGAAGCTACTTTACTTAGCTAATAGTATAATAAAGTTATGGATTAAATGGAGTATAGTGCTAGAACTATAGATCGGCTAGTATAGGGAGAAGCTCTAGTTCTTTATTACTATACTAGCGAAAGACAATCTAATTATTCTAGGCCTCCTATAGTGTCACAGGCACAGCCTGTGTCATGTGCTATATCATGTGCCATGCTATGTAGTTGGCTGAGCACCCTGTAGCTAGAGGAGCGTGGCTCTATACTAGGTGGAGCTCGCTACGTAGAGCCTTTAGCCCTCGCGAGCTCCTACGAAGGTTACACTATTGTGCAACCTTGTTATATACGTCTATTATAGTAGGTTGTACCTTTAACTTACGCGCGTAGCTAGTTAGACCGTTAAAGGTAGATCTAACACCTTAGACTAGCTAGAACGCTTCTTTTTTCTAACGTACCGGACTTTGTTTAACCTCGACTATATAGTATAAGTTAAAACAAGTACCCTATCCCTATTTACAGTCTAACGTATAGGATATCCGATATATAGGACTACCCTCTATAGAACTACCCTAACAAACTAGGATAATAGATAGGGTAGAAGATAGCAATAATATACTAATGTAGGCGCTAGAGTAAGCTAGCCCGTTACGTGCTACTATTATACGCGAGTAGCTAAGAGCCGCGCTAGCGGAGTAGAAGGCGATACTTGCCGCGCTCGCTAATACCTAGGCGATAGCTAACAACGCGGTTACCGAGGGCAAGGCGCTCTATAAATAGCTTAAGGCGTAGAAGTATACGAACGTAGTAATCTCGAAGATACTCGAGGAGTAGAGACTAATAACCCTATAGGCGCTCGAGGCAACGAGCGCCGCGCTAGCCGGAGG
>MU853419.1:228192-278306 GCA_033297235.1 Trichocladium antarcticum
GATAGAATAATAATAACTAGAACTTCGGTAACAACAGCGGAGGTAGCCGCGGCGCGTACCGCGTGCGATTTATAGACTAAGGCTACGTTCTAGGAGAAGTTGGTTACGACAATACTAAGCACTACGAACCTAAATAGAGTATAAAAGACCTAGAATAGTAACAATAGTACTAGGGAAATACCTAGCCTCTACGCGAAGACGCGCGTAGGGGTATAGAGGCTATTATAGGGGAGGTAGTAGCGATTTAGTTATTAGCGCTATCGGTTAGATAGCTAATTCAATCCTATTATCCTCCTATATTGTAATAAGCAAGCGCAAGATAGCGTATATAGCGCTTGTGGATTTAGGCTATATAGGTCTTGCCTTTATAGACTTTAGTTTCGTAGTATGTAACGATATACCGCTAAGTAGACTAGAAACGAGGAAGCTACTTTACTTAGCTAATAGTATACTAAAGCTATAGATCGAATAGAGTATAGTGCTAGAACTAAGGATTAGCTAGTATCAGGAGAAGCTTCGGTTCTTTATTACTATACTAGCGAAAGACAATCCGATTATTCTAGGCCTCCTATAGCTAAGAAGATATAACCTAACAATTAACTAGGCGGACCTAAAGCTTACGTTTAGGGAGCGTTACTAAGAGCAACGTTACTTACTAGAATATATAACTAAGCTAACGGTACTATAAGCGAAGCCTATAACTACGGAACCTACAACTATAGAACCTATAACTATAAAAAACATAGCGAAATACTAAGCATTGGTTAAGGAAGTCCTAGATAAGGGAGAACTAGAGGATAGGGAGTATAACTAGGGTCTAGAGAACCTATAGAAGAAGAGGAAGAGGAGGTTATCCCTATTGCAACGCTATTAGAGAGCGCTCGAGAACGGACCGCGGTAGACCTTATCCCCGCTAGGATTAAAAGCGGTAGTTATTCCAAATAAGCTTATAAGGAGGCTATAACTAGCGAAGAAGGTAAACGGGCGTAGGTACCTATAGGCGCCGCTACTACCGAAACGACTCCTGAAGCTACTACTATATAATAAAGCGATTAACAAAAACGACATTAAGATACTAAACGCGCTAAACTTTATACTTTTTTACCGCTAAAAGGGCGTAACGGTAATATACGTAACGGTCGACTAACTAGAACAAGCAATACTAAATAAGAAGAAGGATAAGGAGAGGGCTACGCTTTACGCCCTACTAGACGACTTTTATAAGTAGATATTAAACCGCGAAGGCTCGCTAGAGGACTATACTTTAGTACTCCTAGAACGGTAATACAAGTTCGTAAACGCCCTTTAGAGCGACGTAGAGACGATTTATAGGATTATAGAGGAGGACGCTTGGAAATTCTTCAAGAAGAGCAATAAACTATAGCTAACGGTAGCGGATATCTTAAAACGCCTACTAGTAGAGTATTGTAATACGTTCGAGACTTTTCTTCCCTAGGAGGCGGATACGCTACTACTATATAGATTATATAACTATAAAATCAAGCTAATACTAGAAAGTAAGCTACTATTCTTAAGGAATAGACCGTTCTTACTAATAGAACTATACGTAGTTAAGCGCTAGCTAGATAACTACCTAACGAAAGGCTTTATCTAACTATTAAAATCAAGTACAGGAGCGCCTCTACTACTTGCCTAGAAGCTAGGAGGCGGAGTGCGGATTTGCGCTAACTTCTAAGGTCTAAACAACGTTTCGATAAAGAGTCGATATCTAATACTACTAATTAAGGAGATACTCGATTCTATCTATAGAGCGCGGATCTTTACGAAGCTAGATGTTATTGTAGCGTTTAATAGAGTCCGAGTAGCAGAAGGCTACGAATAGTTAATAGCGTTCGTAATATAATTCGGCCTCTATAAATCGCTAGTTATACCGTTCGGGCTATAGGGAGCGCCCGCTACGTTTTAGCACTATATTAATAATACGCTATATAATATGCTAGATATATGCGCTACGGCTTACTTAGACAATATACTAATCTACTCTATGAATATAGTAGACTATATTAAGTAGGTAAAGGAGGTGCTAAAGAGACTATACTAGGTAGGCCTCTAGGTCGATATTAACAAGTGCAAATTCTATACTATAAGAACGAAATACCTAGGCCTGATTATTATACCGGGCGGTATCGATATAGACAAAGAGAAGGTAGCGGCGATCGTATCTTAGGAGCCGCTAACGACAAGACGGTAGTTACAACGCTTCCTAGGCTTCGCGAACTTCTACCGGCGATTTATTAAGAACTTCTCGGGAGTAGCGAGGCCACTTTACAAATTAACGAAGAAGATAACGAGCTAGGAGTAGAGCAGACTATACTAATCTACTTTCGAACAACTAAAAATATACTTTTCGATAGTACTAGCGCTAAGGATCTACAACTAGGATAAGCCTATAGTTATCGAAACTAACGCTTTAGACTAGTTAGTAGGCGGAACGCTACTATAATAAGACGATAATAGCGACTAGTACCTAGTAGCCTACTTTAGCGCAAAGCACTTAGTATAGGAATGCAATTACAATATCTATAACAAGGAGCTATTAGCGGTGATTAAGGTACTAGAGGAATAGCGACCAGAACTAGAAGGAGCAAACGGCCGGTTTAACATTATTATAGACTATAAGAACCTTTAGACCTTTGTAACGACGAAGCAACTGTCCCTAAGGTATATACGGTAGTCCGAATTCCTGTTATAATTTAACTTCTATATTATCTACTAGCTAGGATTAGCAAACGCGATACCGGATACGCTAAGCTATAAGCTAGAACATATACTATAGGGCGTAGAGGATAACCGACTCTAGAACTATAAGAGGCTACTAATCAACCCCGACTAGTTCGATCTAGAGACATTTAAACTACTAAGACTATATAACAAGGCGATTACAGTTAACTAGTTAGACCTATCAAGGTATATTAACAATCTACTAAACGAGATATATACAAGCTCGGATCTACTAAAGGCAACGCTTAAGGCGTTAGTAGACCCTAGAACTAGAGCGTAGCTAAAGGATATAAAAACGAAGCTTAAAGTGCTATATATAGAGTGCTAAGCTATCGTAGGCAAGGCTTACTACTATAGGAGGATACTTATCGACCTAGATAACGACGAAATATAGCTATAGCTAATCTACCGAACTTACGTATCGGGACCTAGGGGCTACCCTAGAAGGACTAAAACCATTGATCTAATAAACCGGGAATACTAGTGGACCAGGATAACCGGTACGATCCGCGACTACTATAACGCCTACTTGCTATATAACAAGACGAAAACGCTAAGAGCGCTACTAACGGGCTTTCTAAAGCCGCTGCTAGTACTACTCTCGCTATAGCGGGATATATTAGTGGATTATATTATACTACTCCCGCTATATACAAGGAGAAACCGTACCTTTAACTATATTATAGTAGTAGTAGACCGACTAACGAAAATGCGCTACTTTATCCTAATAGAGACCTTAGAAGTAGATAAGTTAACGGACTGCTTTGTAGAACGGGTCTATAGCCTATATAGCCTACCCGAGACGATTATATTAGATAGAGGCATATAGTTCGTTTCAACGTTCTAGAGAACACTATCGTTGCAATTAGCGGTAACTCCAAAGCTATTATTAGCGTTCTACCTATAAACGAACGGCTAGACTAAACGGATTAACGTAGAGTTAGAGTAGTATTTGCGCCTTTTCGTCGACTAGGTATAGGATAACTAGGCGGATTAGGTACTGCTTGTAAAGTTCGTAGGGAACAATATATTATTAGAGATAACGGGAGTATCGCCCTTCTTCGCGAACTATAGTTTCTACCTACGTATAGGCGTAGAACCGAGCAGGCTATACCTACTAGAACTCTCGGAAGCTTAGAAAAGGGAGTTTTTCTAGGCAATAGAGATATCTATATGCTTTAAAGCAGTACTAGATATAGCGAAGGTACTAGCAAGGCAAGTATAGGACCGTTATAAGGTTAACGTAAACGCTAAACGTAGCGACGCCCCGGTCTATAGGATCGGCGATAAGGTAATGCTTAATATATAGCATTATAAAACGGGGCGCTTAACGAAGAAGCTCGAACCGCGCTAGGAGGGGCTATTCGAGGTTACTAAGGCGGCGTTATACGTAGTAACGTTATACCTACTAGCGAATATAAAGATATTCGACACGTTCTACGTGTTACTAGTTCGACTATAGCAAGGTAAGCAAGGGATCCCTAGGCAAGGTAACGCGTAGAGAGATGTACGAGCGAACTATAGTAGGGAGGTAAGGCGCTAAGATAATAGCGTCGAAGTAGTTAAATAGAGGTTTGAAAAGATTCGAGACTTTAGGAAAGTAGAGAATAGGAGGTAGCAATACCTAGTTAAGTAGAAGGGCTACGCCTAGCCGACTTAGTAGCTAGCAACGGATCTACGCGGCTGCGATAATGCTATTTGGAAGTTCTACGATGCTAATCCGAACAAGCTAGGGCCCCTAGTGTAGGTACTAAGAAGGAACTAAAGCTACGATTCGAGCGTTCGAACTGTAGGCTTGATTTAAAGAGGAGGCTTGTTTTAAGGGAGGGTAGTGTCACGGGTCTAGCCGTGACATATGGCCGTATGGCCATTGTGGAGCGGTTGTACGATGTGGGGCCTGTAGAGCCTGTAGCGTATGTGGAGCCCGCTGTAGGGCATATCCCCGGCGGGCTACACCTACTATCTTGAGTTCCTTGTACAACCACATCGAATATATACGTACCCTAACATTGGGCATTTACCACCTGTGATATAAATAGTTAATAGCGTTTATAATATAATTCGGCCTTTACAAATCGCTAGTTACGCCGTTTAGGCTATAGGGAGCGCCCGCTACGTTTTAGCACTATATTAATAACACGCTATATAATATGCTAGACGTATACGCTATAGCGTACCTAGACAATATACTAATCTACTCTATAAATATAGCAGACGATATTAAGTAAGTAAAGGAGGTGCTAAAGAGACTATATTAGATAGGGCTCTAGGTCGATATTAACAAGTATAAATTCTATACTATAAGAACGAAATACCTAGGCCTGACCCTTACGCTAGGCGGTATCAATATAGATAAAGAGAAGGTAGTAGCTATTGTATCCTAGGAACCGCTAATAACAAGGCGGTAGCTACAACGGTTCTTAAGCTTCGCGAACTTCTGCTAACGATTTATTAAGAACTTCTTAGGAGTAGTATAGCTACTTTATAACCTAATAAAGAAAACAATAAGCTAGGAATAGAGCAGACTATACTATTTAGCTTTCGAGTAACTAAAAACGTACTTCTTGACGGCACTAGCGCTAAGGATCTATAACTATTTATTTATTCGTATACCGATATGCCTTACGGCGCGCCGGTCCTTCTACTGGTTTTTTTAGTATAGGAAACTGTACCCTCGCTAGGCCGGATAAAAACCTCCACTCTTCGATTTGATCTCCCCGCTTCTGTTTCCTTTATACTACGTGATGCCCTAGCCTTCTCTAACCCCACCTGCCCCCTTTGTTAGATATAATTAGTTCTAGGGTAGCTAACAATGTCCTCCTTCTTCCGCTCTTCATTCAAGTCTAGTTTCTTCTAGGGGGGGCCCCTAGTAGTATTTTATTAGGCAGTTCAGCTTCTACCCTAGGTAGTTTACTAGTCCCTAGCTACTATAGCTAGATTGTTTTTATCCTATAGCGAGCAATATAGGGTTCTTGCCGATCGGTATATAACGTAGGGGCCTAGATCCTAGTCTCCAAGACGACGGCTATTCCTCGGGTTTTCCTTCTTTAGTTAGTGTAACTCTCGTCGGAATTTACAGGGGACCAATCCTAAAAAACCGAAAAGAGGGTGAGGGAGGCCGGATTCGAACCGACAGCCTTGCGGCTTCTAGGTGCAACACACTCCAATTACACCACTCCCCTAGGATCTATAACTAGGATAAGCTTGTAGTTGTTCAAACTAACGCTTTAGACTAGTTAGTAGGCGGAACGCTACTATAGTAAGACGATAATAGCGACTAGTACCTAGTAGCCTACTTTAGCGTAAAGCACTTAGTATAGGAATGTAATTACAATATCTATAACAAGGAGCTATTAGCGGTAATTAAGGTACTAGAGGAATAGCGACTAGAACTAGAGGGAGCAAACGGCTAGTTGGATATTATTATAGACTATAAGAACCTTTAGACCTTTGTAACGACGAAGCAACTATCCCTAAGGTATATACGGTAGTCCGAATTCTTATTACGATTTAACTTCCGTATTATCTACTAGCTAGGATCGGTAAACGCGATGCTAGATACACTAAGCTATAAGCTAGAATATATACTATAGGGCGTAGAGGATAACCGACTCTAGAACCGTAAGAGGCTACTGATCGACCCTAACCGGTTCGATCTAGAGACATTTAAACTACTAAGACTATATAACAAGGCGATTATAGTTAACTAGTTTAACCTATTAAGGTATATCGACGATCTGCTAAACGGGATATATATAAGCTTAGATCTACTAAAGGCAACGCTTAAGGCGTTAGCAGACCCTAGAACCAGAGCGTAGCTAAAGGATATAAAAACGAAGCTTAAAGTACTATACGCGGAGTACTAAGCTATCGCGGGTAAGGCTTACTACTATAGGAGGATACCTATTAACCTAGACAACGACGAAATATAGCTATAGCTAATCTACCGAACTTACACATTAGGACCTAGGGGCTACCCTAGGAGGACTAAGACTATTAATCTAATAAACCGGAAATACTAGTAGACCGGGATAACCGGTATAATCCGCAACTACTATAACGCCTACTTACTATATAACAAGACGAAAACGCCAAAGGCGCTACTAACAGGCTTTCTAAAGCCGCTACTAGTACTACTTTTACTATAGTAGGATATATCGGTAGATTATATTACACTACTCCTACTATATACAAGGAGAAACCAGACCTTTAACTATATTGTAGTAGTAGTAGACCGACTGACGAAAATACGCTACTTTATTCTAATAGAGACCTTAGAAGTAGATAAGTTAACGGACCGATTTGTAAAACGGGTCTATAGCCTTTATAGCCTACCTAAGACGATTATATTAGATAGAGATATATAGTTCGTTTTAACGTTCTAGAGAACGTTATTATTACAATTAGCAGCAACTCTAAAGCTATTATTAGCGTTCTACCTACAAACGAACAGCTAGACTAAACGGATTAACGTAGAGTTAGAGTAGTATTTGCGCCTTTTCGTCAACTAGGTATAGGATAACTAGGCGGATTAGGTACCGCTTATAGAATTCGTAGGGAACAATATATCGTTAGAGACGACAGGAGTATCACCCTTCTTCGCGAACTATAGCTTCTACCTATATATAGGCATAGAACCAAGCAGGCTATACCTACTAGAACTCTTGGAAGCTTAGAAAAGGGAGTTTTTCTAGGCGATAGAGATATCTATACGCTTTAAAGTAGTACTAGATATAGCGAAGGCACTAGCGAGGTAAGTATAGGACCGTTATAAGATTAACGCGAACGCTAAACGTAGCGACGCCCTAGTCTATAGGATCGGCGACAAGGTAATGCTTAATATATAGTATTATAAAACAGGGCGCCTAACGAAGAAGCTCGAACCGCGCTAGGAGGGGCTATTCGAGGTTACTAAGACGGCGTTATACGTAGTAACGTTACACCTACTAGCGAATATAAAGATATTCGACACGTTCTACGTATTACTAGTTTAACTATAGCAAGGCAAGCAGGGGATCCTTAGGTAAGCTAACGCGTAGAGAGATATATAAGCGAACTATAGTAGAGAGGTAAGGCGCTAGGATAATAGCGTCGAAGTAGTTAAATAGAGGTTTAAAGAGATCCGAGACTTTAGGAAAGTAGAGAATAGAAGGTAGTAATACCTAGTTAAGTAGGAGGGCTACGCCTAGCTAACTTAGTAGCTAGCAACGGATCTACGTAGCTACGATAATGCTATTTGGAAGTTCCACGATACTAATCCGAACAAGCTAGGGCCCCTAGCGTAGGTGCTAAGAAGGAACTAAAGCTAAGATTCGAGCGTTCGAACCGTATGCTTGATTTAAAGAGGAGGAGGCTTGTTTTAAGGGAGGGTAGTGTCACAGGTCTAGCCGTAACATATGGCCGTATAGCCATTGCGGGCCGTATAGCTATTGTAGAGCGGTTGTACGATGTAGGGCCTACAGAGCCTGCAGCGCGTATATAGAGCCCGCCGCAGGGCATATCCCCGGCGGGCCACACCTACTATCTTGAGTTCCTCGTACAACCACATCGAATATATACATACCCTAACATTAGGCATTTACCACCCGTGATAAAGGTGTTAATAAGTAATACTATATCTATAAGGAATTCGGCGCTAACGACGTCAAGGTAGCTATAGCCCTTAGTAAGAAGATTAGAGCGTACTACGCTATCCTTAAATAGTTAAGGTTTATAACTACGGTATAAGAGGATTTCAAGCTATAGATTAAGAAGTAGGAGATACTAATAGAGGAAGCTATTATAAGAGATATCTAGGAAGGAACCCTCCCTATCGTTTTAGATTACTAACCTAAGTAAAGCGATTAACTAGATACCCCTTGCTTTCGTTACTCGATCTAAGAAGTAGAGAGTAGTTACTACTAACTTCTAAGACTATATAATCGAGGATATAACCTACTAACTCTAGATTAGTACCTAAGACCTCCTAGCGAAATCGAAGCCCAGGGTTACCTGTAGGGCGTTCCTAACATTCGGCGGCAAGAGAAAGAGAAGCAATATAAGCCCCTAGTAGGAGAAGGAGGAGGTTATACTATATAAGGCGTATAAAGGGGTATATACTATAGAAATATACCATTACCTATACCTAGAAAGAGCCCCCTAGATATTTATATATAGAGAGAACATTATCTAGAGAATAGAGAAGAACCTTAAGACAAACCCCTCGCTTAAAGCTAAGACAGGGCAAATAAAGCTAAAGAGATAGAGATCTAATCTAAAAGAGTTATCCTAAGATTAAGATTAACTCCCTATAGCGTTAGCCCTAAGTAGGAGTATATAACAATAACGTGCTTCCCTAGAGTACTGCCCTACTTTGTAGCTAGAGGTAGCCTATAACTAGATACCTACTACTTTGCTACTAGTAGATAAGAGACCTGCTACGTTATAACTAGTGGAAGAAGAGCGCTAAAAGGCCCCTAAGAGACCTGCTACGTTATAACTAGTAGAAGAAAAGCGCTAAAAGGCCCCTAAGATACCTACTGTAAAATTAGTGGACGAAGAGTGCCGAAACTCTACGTAAGTAGTAGTAGCCTCCTAAAAGTACTAGATAGCTAATTAAATAGCTAAGGCCCCTTCTATTTAGATAAAGACCTCTCTAGAGATAACATCGGCACCTAGCTAGGAAGCTACTAAGATATTAGAGAATTTTCTAACGCCTTACTTCAAGAAGTAGGTACAGTAGCTAGCTAGGTACGGGCATATAGTTAGAAGATATACTATAAGCTTCTTTACTATACTAGTAGCCTTCTAAGTAGGGTAGCTTATATACCCTCTAGTTAACTCGTCTATCCTCGATTCTAGATTAACTATCTACCTATATAATAACCTCTCCCGGTTTAAGTCACTACCTTACCTTATAAGGCCATTAGACTACGTTTAGGCTAGAGAATATCCTGTTGCTATTAAGGGATATAGCAAAGTCGATATTATAGTAAAGACTAAGAACGGATCCTAACGTTTTACTCTTAAAGACGTAGCTTTTTACCTAACTTTCGAATATAACCTTGTCTCTCTCTACTAACTTAAAACCGCAGTATCTAGTAGGACACTCGCAACGACTACCTATAGCGCGGAGAAAACATATACCTCTATAACGTTCAAGACTAATACGATCAATTCGTCCTAGAATATATTCCCTAGATAACTATATACGCCGCCTTCGCTATATAAAAGCAATAGCTTAATATATAGACCGCTCGGGCACTATCTAGAGCGGATATAATAATATAGTATCTCTACCTTAGTTACCTAGGCCCTAGGGCCCTCGAACATCTCGTTAATAGTACCTATAGAGTTAAATTTAAAGGTATTATAATAGTTAAGTACAATAGGTACAGATATAGCAAAGCTAAACGTCGGATCAGCTAAGAACTACGCCTAGACCCTCTAAAGGCAGGGGACTATGTTACGTCGAGCAAAAGACATCCTTACCCTACAAAGGCTAGGGGCAACCTATATAAGCGGGACAGCGCGACACACCCCCTAGATCGCGAAGAGAGATTGATCGATAGGGAGCGGGCTATCCCTATAATAAGTATGCCCTAAATGATCCATATTTTCCCGGTCTTTTCTTTAGTGTACCGTAACCTAGGAGTAGGTCCTATAAGGCAGGGGCGGCTACCGCAACCTAGGAGTAGGTCCTATAAGACAGGGGCGGCTAGAAAAGAACTTGGTCTAGATACGATTCGAACTCTAGACCTTCGCGTAACGTGACTGTAAATCGCAGGGAATTGTAGTATACAAGTGCAAACTACTGCGCTACCGGGCTTATAACTGTCACGTCGAGCAAAAGACATCCTTGCCCTACGAAGGCTAGGGGCAACCTATATAAGCGAGACAGCGCGACAGACTATATTGCTATTGACTTCTACGAATACCTAGGCGCGCGATAAGATTATACTATACTGCTACTCGCTACTAACCGATACTCTAGGTATATGTAGGACCATTATATAAGAACCTACAAAGGCGAGAATATCCTAGCGGCCCTTAAGACCCTTTTCTATATACTAGAGACCTAGTATAAGATTAAACCTAAAGCAATCGAGTGTAATAACGAGTTTACTAAGACCGACGCTATTATAGCGTTCTTCAAGAGTAAGGGTATTAAAGTCAAGCCCTATACCGCCTATATACAAGAGTAGAATAGGGTAGTAGAGCGCTTAGGGGGTATAATCAAGGAAAAACAGCGTTATATAGCTCTAAGCGCTAACCTCCCGATTAAATTATAGCTTGAGATTTCCTAAGTATTAGTATACCTCTTTAATTATACACTAAGGTAAGGAAGTAGTTAGAAGATACTATTTAAGAGATTCTACAAGTAACTAGAGAAGCGAAGTATAGTTATAATAGAGCGACGTAAACTAGTACTGAACTATTTGAAGGTATATAGATATAAGGCTTACGCTATAATAACTATAGCGTAAAAGAAGGAGAGCCGACTATAGAGATTCGAGCTAACGGTATTTATAGGATACCTAGTAGGATACTAATCCTTTAATATCTACCGAATCTAGAACCCTAGAACTAACGATATAGTAGCTACCTAAGACGTTATTTTTAACAAGATATAGGTCTTTTCTAGAGACCTTAAGCGTATTGCGATTAATTAGAAGTAAGTTAACCTAGAGGTACTTACCTAGTAGCTTGCTAATTAAGAAATAATAAACCTAGCTACTAAACTAGATAAATAAGAACCTAAGAATAAGGATAAAGACAAGGATATTACCGTCTACCTAACCGATAACGTATTAGAAGAAGAAGAGCTTAAAGAGGAGATCTTAGATACTATTATAGTTAAAGGCGACGTCTCTAGCGATTTCCCTAAGTTCTACTAAACACCTCCTACAATACCTCCTACTGCTTTTTTAACTATACTAATAACTAGCTTACAAGCCGATAATGCTATAGAAATCGTAGCAGCATTCGAACTATAGTACATAGCCTTCTACGTAGGTATACTATTGACTATAGTTAGTATATTAAGAGATAAGCCTATTATAAGAGCTACGATTAACCAACTCTAGCGAAAGATAGTAACCCTAGCAATCGAGCCTAAGAAACTAAAGACTACCGAAGAAGAGTAGACTCTATAAGGAACTATTACGAAGAAGCGCGTTATATAGCTAATAAAGAAGAAAGATAGTATTAAACGCCTATATTGCAATATTCTTCCTCCTAAGCTAAACTAGCATTATAAACTTAAGAACTACCTACTAGAAGCGCTTTTCCTATAAGTAGAGAAGGATCACTTAGCTAGCTATAGCGTTAAGTAGTTATAGGATAAGGTTTCTTACTAATAAGTAGGTATATAATAGATTCTAGACTATATATAGGTTTATATCTATAAGTTTAGCTAAGATAGGTTCTTTAATAAGTACAAAGTATAGCTTATAGTTTATAGTGATTAATAGTAGAAGGGATTAGTAGAAGAGAATTACGCTACTACTCTTACGATCTAGTTACTCTAAATAGTACTTACTATTATAGCGAGATTTAATCTCGAGTTAATCTAATTCGACGTGGTTAACGCCTTCGTAAACGCCTTCCTTAATAAGCTTATATATATATAGATACCCTAAGGCTACTATAGATATAGGAATATACTAAAGCTAAATAAAGCTCTATATAGGCTAAGAAAATCCCCTCTCCTATAGTAACGTAAGCTAACTAACACTTTAAGAAGTCTAGGATTTATTAAGATACTATACAAGCTATATATAATAATAAACAGGGATATTATTATCTTCTTTTACATTAACGACATTGTAATCGCGTACTGTAAGAACAAGCAAGAGAAGGTTAATAAGATCGTTAGCGGCCTACGCGAGAAATACAAACTTACTAGTAGCGACAAGCTATAGTAGTTCCTAGGTATCGAGATCTACCGCGAAAGAACTAAGAAGCTCGTTTAGCTTAGCTAAATATTATATATTAAGAAGATTGTAAAGCTTATAGATTTAGAAGCTATACCTAGAACACCTATAACGACGGTGGAATTGCTTCTATATAATAATATCGTAGATCTAGGTATAACGCGATTCTACTAGAAGAA
This sequence comes from Trichocladium antarcticum, assembly GCA_033297235.1. Lineage (NCBI taxonomy): Eukaryota > Fungi > Ascomycota > Sordariomycetes > Sordariales > Chaetomiaceae > Trichocladium > Trichocladium antarcticum. The sequence goes on from MU853419.1 coordinate 241,028, forward strand.
GGTTAGCTCGATACTCTACGCTACTATTATATTATAATCCGATATTCCTTTTGTAGCTTCGAGACTTTCCTAGTTTAATTATAACCTAGGCCTAGATTACTACGCGGCGGCTAACTAAGTGCTAAGATACCTCTACCGAATACGCTTCTTCGCCCTCTAATTAGGAGGAGGTAACTAGCTAATTATAGTAAGTAACTCTTTATTTGCTAATAACTATATTAATCGAAAAAGCTTATAAGGCTTTGCTATCTAACTATTTAGCGGTCTAATTACGTAGCGTATAAGTAAGTAAGATATAGTTATAACCTTAACGACCAAAGCTAAGTTATTAGCTCTTTTATAAGTAGCTCAAGAAGGTATATTCGTAAGCGGATTGATCTTCGAACTATTAGTTAATCTTAATAACGATTAGATTACAATCTAGTGCAATAACTTATAGACTATCCGACTCGTTAACGCTAAGATCGCTACTCTATAGACTAAGCTTAAGTATATAGATATTTATAACTACTAGCTAAAGTAGGAGCGCGAAGCTAGTAAGATCAAGGTAGAATATATACCTACTATAAAGATAATAGCCGATAGGTTTATAAAGGCCCTAATAGTAGATAAATACTAAGAATTCGTTACAATAATTAATATAGTACCTATTAAGAGCCTTATTCGCTAGAGAGTAAGCAAGACTTTAATAGAAGAGAGTATAGCGCTTATAGTAGGATACCTATAGTCTATATAAGGGGGTAGGAGCTAAGGAGTCTCCCGACTCTTCCTACTAGAAAATAAGAGATAGAGACTAGAGGGAGCCTAAGGCTAGATAGCTATAGAATAGAACGGATACTAGGGAGCTAGATTACTAGGGAATTTAGATCTTAGGAATAGCCTTACTTATAGGAGTACTCTAGAGCAGCTGCCTAGCAGTTACTCTAAGGGGGTATTATCACGGGTGGTAAATGCCCAATGTTAGGGTACGTATATATTCGATGTAAAAAAAACTTTCTTCGCAAACAGGCCCGCACCAACTGGTGCAGCAGCGCGCCAAAACGGCCGAAACCTACATCGCTAGAAAGCTCCCGACGAGCTCTATCTAACTATACCGGGTGCATCTGCGCGCGAGACGCTACGCAGGTGCTGCAGGCGTAGGAAGATAGGGAAAACGAGCTGCGTGCGGCTCCTAGAAATCTTCTTCCACACCGCCCAGACCTACAACCCGGATCTACAACGGATCCACCCGGCGCTAGCCCCGATAGCCTATACCGGACCTAGCATAGAGGTTAATAGCGACCTCCCCCCCCCTGCCCCTGCTACTAGGAGCACCCTACCCGCCCCGAGAGGCCTATCCGAGTCTCGGCATAACGGACCCGAACCCCCCCGCGGAGCGCCCCCGAGCGGCCCCCGCAACTACCAGCAGACCCACCGCTAACCCCCCCGTTAACACTAACAGTAGCAGCACCAACCCCCCCCCCGCTAGGAACAACGCGGATTAGGCGATATCAAGGCTATACTCGATAGCATAGTCGCCCTAGTTAGCCCAAACAAGAAGAACATCGCCCAGGGAATAGCGAGAGAGATCCTAGCCTAGGTATAGAGCGCCATCAACCAGCTATAGAGCGCTAAAGGAGGCCCGGAAGGCCTTAACTACACAACTATAAGGAAGATCGTCGCCGAGGAAGTGCGGGCCGCGCTTACGAGCGCCCTAGCTGCTATGAGCGTAGGACAAGGTCCTAACCGCTCCTAGGCAACGATCGCGGCAGGAGCCCTAGCGCCCTAAGCGTAACCCGTAAAGGCGATCCCCCGAAGGATCGCTAAGGAAATCCTTGTCTGAGGTAACGGCCTGCTAGCTAACCTTACGAAGAGAACCCCCCTAGAGATCATCTAGGCGATTAATAACTAGTCTATATAGAAGGGAGCAGTCGCTATAAGGAAGCTCCCTAGCGGGGACACTATTATTACCTTTAGGGATGAAGTAGCGAAGGACTAGTATACTAAGAACAACCAGTAGATCTACCAAGCGTTCGGGGAGTAGGCGAAGGAAGCCTGCAGGACCTTCGCGGTGCTCCTAAAGGGTCTGACGAGGTTAGAGATCTAGGGAGTTACTAAAGCGGAGTTCGCCTAGGGACTGGATTTCCGTATAGTAAATACAGTTAAGTTCAGGATCCCTAGCAAGCCGGAGCTTACAAGAGCGACGGTACTAGTGACCTTCGAAAGCTAAGACAAGGCGAGAGCGGCGTACGACTTTGGAGTTATCTAGGACGCCCAAGTACTGGATGTAACGGTCGTATACAACAAGGTTGCACAACAGTGCAACCTTCGTGGGAGCTCGCGAGGGCTGAAGGCTCTACGCGGCGAGCTCCACCTAGTGTAGAGCCACGCTCCTCTAGCTACAGGGTGCTCAGCCAACCACATAGCATGGCACATAACATGGCACATGACACAGGCTGTGCCTGTGACACTACCCTCCCTCTCCAAACAAGCCCCCTATACAAAAATAGCCCCCTATCCCGGGTGCTCGCATCGAGTCAGAGTCACCTCAGCGCCTACCCTGGCGCTGCGCCTTCCTTCTCCGCGTCTACGATAGCGGGCCTGGAAGCTCGGGGTACGTATCGTGGAACTCCTAGATAGCGTCATTATAGCCGCGCAGATCCGTTACGGGTTACCAAGTTAGGTTGTCGTAACCTTCCTACTTGACTTGGTACTGCTAGCGACCGTTCGCCGCCTTGCCGAACCCTACGATCCTCTCGAACCTCCACTCTACTACGTCTTCGCCTTCGTCAGTCCGCGTGACTACGCGCCCGCGGTTAGCGCTTACATCGTCGTCGACCTTCTCTTAGCCGGCTAGCCCCTGCCCTAGGTAGCGCCTTACTCTCGAGACGTAGAACGTAGAGAAGATCGTTATGTTCGCTAGGAGCTTTAGAGTTACCGCGTGTAACGAGGCCTTCGTGACCTCGAACGGGCCCTCCTACCGCGGCGCGAGCTTTACGGTCGGCCTGCTAGTCTTGTAGTTCTATATATCGAGCATCGCCCTGTTACTAACGCGGTACTACGGCGTATTCTCCCTATAGCGGTTCGCGTTCTATTTGTAGCGGTCCTGTAACTGTTTTGCTAGCGCTGTAACCTTCCCGAGGATCGCCTTAAAGCGGTCCGCGAGCTTAGATACCTGGAAGAACTCCCGCTTCTACTGCTCTAAGATGTTTAGTAGGCACGGCTTTAACGGCTCTACGCCTATCCTAGGGTTAAAGCCGTAATTCGCGAAGAATAGTAATACGCCTGTTGTCTTAGAGACTATATTGTTCCCTGTAAACTCCGCTAGGGGGAGCTAGTTAACCTAGTTATCCTACGCCTAGTCGATGTATAGCTGTAGGTACTACTCTAGTTCTACGTTAATCCGCTCCGTCTGGCTGTTTATCTAGGGGTAGAACGCCGATAAGGGTTTTAGGGTGATTGTAAGGTGCGCCGATAGCGCCCTCTAGAACCCTGAAACGAACTACGTGCCTCTGTCCGACACGATCGTCTCCGGTACGCTGTAGAGCGAGTATACGCGCTCGATAAACCGGTCAGCTAGCTCGTTAGCCTCTAGCGTCGCCGTCGTAATAAAGTGGCGTATCTTCGTAAGCCGGTTAACCACTACTACTATATGCCTAAACTCCTACCCCCTCTGTTTGTATAGTAGGAGCGGCGTAATATAGTCCACCGATATATCTCGCTATAGCGCTAACGGTAGCGGGAGCGGCTTAAGGAACCCTATAGGCTTTAAGCGGGGGTTCTTCGTCTTAAAGTATAGCGTATAGGCTCCTACGAACGTCCTTACTAATACGCTTATCCCCAGCCACCAGTAGACCCTGTTTATTAGGTCGAGCGTCTTTGTCCTCCCTAGGTGCCCGCTGGGCCCTAACGCGTGTATCCGGTAGATAAGCTGTAAATGGAGCTCCGTATCGCCCGGGTCGATCATTAGCCTGCTATAGTAGAACGCCCTACCCGAGACCAACTTGCACTTGGCGAACAGTACTCTTAGCTCCCGCTTGATCTTACTTAGCCAGGCGCGTACCTCCCGGTCGCTAAGCGCCTCTACTATGTCTACTATAAACGGCGAGGTCGCGTAGCTCTCTACAATAAGGTCGTTAGTGTAGCGCGAAACGTTAAGGCTAAAGAGCTCTAGTATCTCGCCTAGCAGCTTAGCGTCGTATTTGCTACTGAAGGTCTCTAGGTCGAACTTGCTTAGGTCGATCAGGGGGTACCGTCTGTTCTATAGCCTATTATCTTTAACGTCTTTTAGTATAAACTCTAGCTTCCTACTAAGCGCGTCGGGGCAGCCGTTTGCTATACCCGGGCGGTAGATAATCTGGAAGTTAAAGCGCGACAAGAACTCCAACTAGCGTATATAGCGTAGCGACAGCTGCTTCGTTATGCCGAAAGTCTATAGGTTCTTATAATCCGTGATAATATCGAACCTTTTAGCTATACCTTCGAGCTTAGGGCGCTATTCCTCGAGCGCTTTAACGATTGTAAGGAGCTCCTTATTATAGATGTTGTAGTTGCACTTAGCCGCGGTGTACTTCGCCGAGAAGTAAGCAACCGGATGTAACTTGCCGTTATCCCCCTCCTATAGTAGCGCTCTACCCGCCAACTAGTCTAACGTATCGACTTCTACTACCGCTCGCTTTTCCTAGTTATATATCCATAGTGCCGGTGCTATAATAAAGCATACCTTTAGGCGCTAGAAAGCCGCCTCGTACTGCTCGGACTACTCCTAGTCTACCGTCTTCTTCGTAAGCTCGTACAGCGGCTGTGCGCAGCTCGAAAAACCTCGTATAAATCGGCGGTAGAAGTTCGCGAACCCTAAGAACCGCTAGAGGTGCCTCCTTGTCTCCAGAGCCTCCTAATTATATACTACTTCGACCTTATCTAGGTCTATCTTAATGCCCCTAGGCGTAATAATAAGCCCTAGGTACTTCGTCCGCTTTGTATAGAATTCGCACTTGTCAATATCCACCTACAGGCCTACGTCGATTATACGCTTTAGCACCTCCCTAACTTGCTTAATATACTCCTCGAGCGTGCTAGAGTAGACTAGGATATCGTCCAGGTACGCTATTACGTAGTTATCTAGAGCGTCGTAGAGGATGTCGTTCACGTAATGCTAGAAGGTGGCGGGCGCGCCCTACAGGCTAAACGGCGTAACCAGCGTCTTATATAGGCCGAATCTCGTAATGAACGCTATAAGCCACTTGTAGCCCGGCGCTACGCGTACTTAGTTAAACGCCGCAATTACGTCAAGCTTCGTAAAGATCTTCGCCTTGTAGATAGAGTCTAGGGTCTCCCGGATTAGTAGGATAGGGTACCGGCTCTTCAGCGTTACGTTGTTAATGCTATAGTAGTCGACGCAAATCCTGATACCTCCGCCTAGCTTCTAGGCTATAAGGATAGGCGACAAGGCGCTCGAGCGTAAGGGCCGGATAAACCCCTTCGCGAGGTTATTGTCGAGCTAGCGCTTTAGCATGCGCAGCTCTATCGGCGACATCGGGCGATTCCTCGAGTATAGGACTATACTCCCCAGGAGTAGCTCGATCCTATAGTTATACGTACGGTAGGGGGGCAGGATATTAGCGTCCTATAGGACGAAGGTAGCTGCTAGGTCTTAGTATTCCTTCGGTAGGCGCGCCTTAATCTCGTCTAGAGTAGGCGCTAGTCTATCCGCCTTGTCGAAGAACTTCTTAGAATCCTCCTCCGTAATCTTGTTAAGCTTCTCGTCCCCTTTGGCAAGCGCGTCGATAAAGCTATAGAACCTTACTAGGAGTATCGACTTCGCGTACTCCAGTGTACTCTCTCGACTTAGTAGGTCCTTAAAAAACTACTCGGGCAGAACTAGTATACAGTCTCTCTTCTTAGCCTCTACCGCTCTCTCTAGCTTACCTATCGTAGTCCGTATAACTACTACGCCCTTCTATTAGCATACCGCTAGGAAGCTCGCTCCGTTCAGGATCTTCGCGTTATCCCAGCGGATCTTCCCCTACACTTAACCAAGCGGGGGCGGGGCGTAGAGGGGGGAACAGGGTCTAGGGGGTAGTCTCCTAGCGCCGGCCACTACCTCTACTAGCCTCGGTGATATAGGGGGCGGCGCTTCGACCGGTACGCCTATCGCTCCCGGTGGTACAAGCGTCCCCTACGGGTTGGCCTACGCGCCTCCCTGGGACGCGGATCTCTGCCGTCTGCAGGCCCGTCTCCGCCTATCGGACCGCCTAGCTCTCTCGTAGTTAGAGAGCTTGCTTGTAGCGATAGCGACCTCGTCGTTGTTACTAGAGGTACTATAGTCGTCGTCTTTAGGTACGTCCTCTACCGTTACGTAGTACCGCTCGCTATTCCTAGGGGGTAGGGGTGCCTCTAGCTAGCCTACCTACCGAGCGACCTGGCTCCCGATGTACTCTAGTAGGTACCTCCCGCGGCAGTGCTCCGTAAATTCGAGCTACAAGGTCTCCTAGTCGATCCGCAGGTTATGCTTCCGTAGCTACAGGAGGCCTAAGATTACTAGGGTCTCCTTTACAAGCGTTGTAACGAAGCACACTAGGGTCTCCCAGTAGTCGCCAACGACTAGCGTAAGCGCCGCTAAGTGCTCGATCCAGCGCAAGAACCCTCCGTTAGCCAGAAATAGCAGCCGCTATACCGCCAGCTTCTCTAGTGGTAGCCTATTCGTAACCGTAAAGCCAAAATCCACGAACGCCAGACCCGTGCAACCCGAGTCCACAAGTGCTACGTACTCTACATTGCGCCTACTAACCGCTAGGTACGATAATAAGAGAATAGATTTAGCGCTACTACCTACGGTACTAATGACTAAACTATCTCCCTATCCCTCCTATAGCTAGCGGTACCCCTCCTATAAGCGATAGTTTATAGGAGCTCCTTGTTTCCCTGGTTGTTATACGAGAAGCCGAAACTAGGGGGTTGCTCTATACTCTAGTAAGCGCCGTAGTCCTCCTGCTCGTCCACCTCCCTAACGACAAAACCGCTCTAGTTAGGGGCGTCCGTAAAACGTATAGCGAGCCCGCCTCGACCCCTCTAATAGGCCCCAGCGTAGCCGCTTACGCCGCCGCGAGCCGGGAGGCCCCTAGAGGGGGCTTGACCGAAGCCTTGCTGAGTAGGCTACTGCTATCCCTGAGGCTGCTGCCATCTCTACGCGCCGCCGTGGCCCTACGCTCCGCCGTAGCCCTGCGCTCCGCCGTAGCCCTGCGCCCCGCCATAGCCTTGCGCGCCGCCGTAGCCCTATGCCCCGCCATAGCCCTGCGCACCGCCGTAGCCCTACGCGCCTCCGCGCTACAGCTAGCCGCCGCAGCCACCATAGCCTCCTTGGCCGGCCCGGCAATACCTTGAGATATGGTCGCCGGCGCCGTACTTGAAGCACAGGCCGCTAGCCCTGCGGCGCTCCTTTTCTTACGGTGTAAGCGCGGCTAGGGTAACGGCGTCGATCTCTATAGCGTTGGGATCCTAGGCTCTCCCGGTACCCCCGCCACCGCTGCTGTAATATGTAGCGAGCGCGCCGTTGCCGCTACGGATCTTCTTCCTAAAGTCTTCCGTATCTAAGTTTATGGACAGGGTCTGGGCTATCTTGGCCTACGCGTCGAAGTCGTCCGACGCTAGCAGCCTAACCTACGACGTAAACGTAGCCGAGAGGCGGGCCGAGATCCGTTCTCTAAACATACGGACCTACGTTATACTCTCGATATTAGCGGTGTTAGCTAGGTTCGAGAACTCCGTCAGGAAGTCGTTAAAGTTCGCGAACTTGTTCTCCTGGACGAGCATATAGAGCTAGTTCGCGGCCGCTATAGTAACGTTATAGGTTATATACCGCTTCTTAAGGTCGTTTAGGAACTTAGTCCTAGTCTTCTAGTACTAGCGCCTATTGTCGTTTAGGTAGTTCTTGATTGTCTGGAGCTTCGACTTGACCACGCGGCTCGCGTTGCTACTAAGCATCGCCTTAGCGTATAGGATCTTCGTACGCTCGGTCGAGAACTCGCGAGGGCGTGTTCTCCAGCGCCCCCGGACCTTATCCGACTAGTCGTCGAATAGGGTAGTCCGCTTAATAGTATCCTTCTCCTCCCCTATAAACGGTGTTAGGTAGGGGAGGGACATCGCGGCTAGGTTGTCCTCGTTATAGGGCTAGTATAACGGCTAGCTGCTACCTCTGCCGCCTCCGGCTAGCGCGGCGCTCGTCGCCTCGAGCGCCTGCAGGGTTATTAGTCTCTGCTCCTCGAGCATCTTCGAGATTACCGCGTTCGTATGCTTCTACGCCTCGAGCTGTTCGTAGAGCGCCTTACCCTCGGTGACCGCGTTGTTAGCTATCGCCTAGGTGTTAGCGAGCGCGGCGAGTGTCGCCTTCTACTCCGCTAGCGCGGCTCTTAGCTACTCGCGTATAATAGTAGCACGCGACGGGCTAGCTTGCTCTAGCGCCTATATCGGTATGTTGTTGCTATCTTCTACCCTGTCTATTATCCTAGTTCGTTAGGGTAGTTCTATAGGGGGTAGTCCTATACGTCGGATATCCTGTACGTCGGACTGTGAATAGGGGTAGGGTGCTTGTTTTGACTCGTACTACGTGGTTGAGGTTAAACAAAGTCCGGTATGTCGGAAAAAAGAAGCGTTCTAGCTAGTCTAAGGTGTTCGATCTGCCTCTAACGGTCTGACTAGCTACGCGCGCGAGTTGAAGGTGCAACCTACTGTAACGGTTATATATAATAAGGTTGCACAACAGTGCAACCTTCGTGGGAGCTCGCGAGGGCTGAAGGCTCTACGCGGCGAGCTCCACCTAGTGTAGAGCCACGCTCCTCTAGCTACAGGGTGCTTAGCTAACCACATGGCATGGCACATGACATGGCACATGACACAGGCTGTGCCTGTGACACTGGACTACGAACCGTACTGGGCAGCGCTCGAGCCGAAGCAGTGCTTCAAGTGCTAGAAGTAGGGATATATCTAGAGGTACTGCCCGAAGGAACCCCTATACAGAAGATACAGGGCAAGGGCCTACGGAGTAGGAGGAAAGGAGGGAGAGGCCTAGTGCCCTACCTACAAGGGCTACCTCCCGCTAAGGTGCCTAGCGTGCGGCGGAAAGCACACTAGGTGGTCGAAGGAGTGCAGGGAGAGGGTGAGAGTACGGGAGGGGGCTAAGGAAGCGTACTAACATAGGCCTAGAACATTCGAACCTACTAGACCGGAGCCCGCGAAGCTACTGTTCGCATTCATATACCAAGGCGTAGAGGAGGAGGATAGGGAGGGATACTAGAGGGTCGGAGCAAAGAGGCCCAGGTTCCTAATACCAAAAGGTCGCCTTACCGCAGTGAGCAAGGACATGTCGTAGAGCTAACTATAGTTCGGCCTAGCTATAGCCCTATTCGCGTCGGGACCGCCGCTACCGTAGCAATGGCGCCAGGGATCCCAAGGATCCTAGGCGGAACCCCCGAGCGCCTAGGAAGTGCCTAACACATAGGCTACCAGCGTCCTGAGCATACAGAACACCTAGCCCCAGGGTCTACTAGCAGCGGCAACTATCCCCCTAACCTAAAACGAGCCGGAGGACGAAGGTATAACTAGCGGAGAGAATAATCTTTAAAACTATACTCTAGAACACTAGAGGCGTGAAGCAGAATATAGAGATTCTACTAGAAGAGGCGGAGTTCGATATAATCGCGGTCTAGGAACTATAGCTTAGCAAGCAGGGGGTAGCCTACTACCCCCGGAGCTTACAGTACTACCTAGTTCATATATAATAGGGAAAAGCGGCGATATACATATATAAGAAGTTCAACATCGGATAGTAGGAATATAAGGCGAGCGCGTAGTAGTATAGGGTGTAGTTCCCGGAGCTAGGGAGGAGGGGTCTAGAGCTCTGGTCAGTATATAACAACTATACGGCAGATAAGACTATCCTAAAGAGCCTCCTAGCCTATCGGGGCCTGGCCTACGCTACAATCCTAGTAGGAGACTTTAACCTCTAGAACCTAGTCTAGGACAAGTTCAGGCGATACAAGAGGAAGTCCGAAGAGCTCCTTAAGCTAGCTTACAAGTAGGACCTAAGCCTATAAACCCTATGGGGTATAGTTACAAGAACCCCTATAGGAGAGCAAAGGGGCAAGACGTTAACGATCGACTATATCTAGGCCTTAACAGACCTAACAACAACGTACTTAGAGAAGAAGATTAGGGGAGGGTCGGACTACTACCTATAGGTGCTCGAAGTAAAGCTTAATAGCCTATTCCCAAGGGGGAAGGCGCTAGAAGGGTAGAACTAGAAGAAGGTCTCGGAGAAGCTGATAAAGGTAGAGGTAGCGCACTTGCCGCTAAGGATACGGCTCGATAATAGAGGACCGGAGGGGCTAAAGGCAAGGATCAGGACAAGAAAGGGGCTAGAGGAGGTGTTCGAAGAGCTAGCTATAGAGCTAACAGCTATCGCCTACGCGATAGCCCCTAGGAGGAAGGAATCAAGGGGGAGGAGCTCCCCGTAGTAGACAGGAAAGGTAGAGGAGGCGTCGAAGGCGGCGAAGGAGGCGGAGAGGGAGCTCCGGAGGACCCCTACGTAGTTCTACAAGGAGAAGCTTAACGAGAAGCAGAGAGAGCTGGCAATAGAAATGGCGGAAGAAAAGAGGCGCTCCTAGAGGAAGACGATCGAGGAAGCTAGGGAGGAGACCCTATAGCAGCTCGAGCGATAGGCAAGGCTTAGGAGCTTCCTCCCCCCTAAGCTACCGAAACTCCCGGCCCTAAAGGGCCTAGACGGCGGCCTAGATCTAACGACGTACTAGAATAAGGCAGAGGCGCTTGCGAAGAAGTTCTTCCTAAGCCCGGGGGCGGACCTTAGCGATATCTAGGACCCGGACCTTAAGGAGGAGTAGGAACAGGGGTTTAAGGTCCAGGAGCTCGTGAGCTTCCTAGCGATAGAAGCGGCATAGGACAAAGCGAGCCTGTAGAAGGCCCTAGGGGAGGATATACTCCCGATAGGATTCCTGAAGGCGTGCGGCCGACCGCTAAGCTAGATCCTTGCGGCCCTGACCACAAGGTGCCTATAGCTAGTATAGTTCCTAGCTACGTTTAAGAGAGCTAAGACGGTGGTCCTACGGAAGCTAGGAAAGACACCTGACATATACCGTACCCTAGGAGGTTACTACCCTATTGCGCTGCTCCCGACCGTAGGGAAGGTGATCGAGGCAGTGGTAGCAAGAAGGATTATAGCGGCGGCGGAGGTCTACGGGCTGCTCCCTACCGAGCAGATAGGCAACCGGGCAAGCAGATCGACTAAGCTAGCGGTCTAACTAGTCGTAGCCCAAGTCCAGGAGGCATAGCGCCAAGGCGCCTTAGCATCCCTCCTACAACTAGATATTGCCGGAGCCTTCGACATAGTCAACCACGTCAGACTACTAGCTACGCTCTAGGAGCTCGGCTACCCAAAGTGGATAGTACTCTAGGTACAGGAATAGCTGACGGATAGGGTCGCGATCCTCTACTTCGACGGGAAGGCAACAGACGACATCCTAGTTACAGCAGGGGTAACCTAGGGGTCCCCCCTATCGCCCGTCCTATTCATCTTATATATCGTATTACTATACAAGGACCTAAGGAGAGAGTACCTACACCTTAGTATAGCGGGCTTCGCTAACAACACGAACCTGCTAGTGTTTGGAAAGTTAGCCAAGGTGAATATCCGCTAGCTCGAGCGAGCGTAGGGAACCTGCTTAAAGTAGGCGGGAACGCGGGGAATAGCGTTCGTAGTGTAGAAGTACAAACTAATCTACTTTAACAAGAACCGAAGGTAGTAGCTAGACCTAGCTAAGCTCGCCCTCCCGGACAGAGGTAGGTACATAGATATCAAACCAGTCAAGTCCGCCAGGTTCCTTAGGGTCTAGCTAGACTAGAAGCTCTTATAGCAAGCGTACCGCGGCACGGTTAAGAAGAAGCTCGCTACCTAGGAGTTCGCGCTAACGAGGATCGCGGCGAAGACGTAGGGCCCGAGCCTCGCGAAGGCCCAGGAGGTATATACAAAGTGCATAAGGAGCGTAGTAGTATACGGAGCGGCGAGCTACCACGTCCTAACCACGGTCAGTAAGGGGAGCAAGCTAAAGGGGATAGCCGAGAAGCTAGCGAAGGACTAGAGCAGGGGCCTCCGCGTAGTAGCGGGAGGCTATAGAACTATGCTAATTAGGTGCCTAGAGACAGAGGCCTAGGTCCTACCGGTAGACCTCTACCTGAACAAGCGGCTAGCTGACTTCGAAGCTAGGATATACGAACTACTCCTCTAGTTAGGGGAGGGACTAGGGCGCCCCCTAGTCGTAGTAGCGAGCTTGATCTAGGAGGCGTGTACCAAGCTATTCAGGAGGTTCTAGAAGAGGAGCGGGAGGACGCAAGGGAGGAAGCCCAGGCTAGGCCCATAGGGGCTAATAGCGGTCGAGAGAGTAGTAGCCGTAGCAAACGAGTAGGCCAAGCAAAAGTAGAAGATAGGGAAGCTGAAGAATAAGACCCTCGACATAGATAGAGTAGTAGAACTCGCCTAGCAGGAGCGCGAGATAGCGGCCTAGGAGAGGCGCGCCGCGCTTATAACGAGAGCAAGAAGACCTATATACCGCTTGGCAGACAAGGACCCCCTAATATAACTATTTACAGACCTTGCCCTTAAGAGATACAAGGGTCTAAGCAAGGCTTAGAGCTCCCTGCTCGCCTAGGCGCGTAGCGGGGACATCGGCCTCCGGGAGTACCTAAATAGGGTAAACGTCCTAGAGATCACTACGCCATACTACGAGTACAGCGAGGGAAAAGAAACGATCGAACACCTAGTAGTATAGTATAAAGATCCACCGAAGTATAGAACCTAGGAGGAGTTACAAATACGGTTACAACAGGATCTGCAGCTCGTCTTACGACGAGCTATATAGCTGTACAAGAGCTTGGCAAAGGTGGTTATTAGCTAGTTGATGGATTCGGGGCGCCTGACGGAGTATAGCGTAGCTCGTAGGCTGCAACTGGAAGCTACGATAGCCGCGAAAGCGGCTAAGAGCAGCGGAGAGGGTGCGGGAAGTGCCGAATCGAGCCGCTAAGGGAGACAGGGGCTACCTTTAACACGTAGCATGATGGATTCAAAGCGCTAAAGCAGAAGCGTAGGCAGGGGTTTTTACCCGGCCCCCTGTTCAGGGGGTACGGTTTCCTTTATATATAAACCAGTAGCAGGACCGGCGCGCCGTAAGGCATATCGGAGTACGAATAAATAAATATATATTCGATGTGGTTGTACAAGGAACTCAAGATGGTAGGTGTAGCCCGCCGGGGATATGCCCTGCGGCGGGCTCCACATACGCTGCAGGCTCTGCAGGCCCTACATCGTACAACCGCTCCACAATGGCCATACGGCCATATATCACGGCTAGACCCGTGACACTACCCTCCCTCAAAACAAGCCTCCTCTTTAAATCAAGCCTACGGTTCGAACGCTCGAATCGTAGCTTCAGTTCCTTCTCGGCACCTACGCTAGGGGCCCTAGCTTGTTCGGATTAGCATCGTGGAACTTCCAAATAGTATTATCGTAGCCGCGCAGATCCGTTACTAGCTACTAAGTTAGCTAGGCGTAGCCCTCCTACTTAACTAGGTATTGCTACCTCCTATTCTCTGCCTTCTTAAAGTCTCGAATCTCCTCAAATCTCTATTTAACCACTTCGACGCCGTCGTCCTAGCGCCTTACTTCCCTACTACGGTTCGCCCTTATATCTCTCTATACGTTAGCTTACCCTAGGATTCCCTACTCGCCCCGCTATAGCCGAACCAGTGATACGTAGAACGTGTCGAATATCTTTATGTTCGCTGGAAGGCGTAGCGTTACCGCGTATAACGCCGCTTTAGTAACTTCGAATAGTCCCTCCTAGCGTAGTTCGAGCTTCTTCGTCGGGCGCCCTATCTTGTAATACTATATATTAAGTATTACCTTATTGCCGATTCTATAGACTAGGGCGTCGCTACGTTTAGCGTTTACGTTAATCTCGTAACGGTCCTACGCTTGCCTCGCTAGTGCCTTCGCTATATCTAGCACTGCTTTAAAGCGTGTAGATATCTCTATCGCCTAGAAAAACTCCCTCTTCTAAGCTTCCGAGAGTTCTAGTAGGTATAGTCTGCTCGGTTCTACGCCTATGCGTAGGTAGAAACTGTAGTTCGTAAAGAAGGGCGATACTCCCGTTGTCTCTAACGATATATTGTTCCCTATAAACTCTACAAGCGGCACCTAATCCGCCTAGTTATCTTATACCTAGTCGACGAAAAGGCGCAAATACTACTCTAACTCTACGTTAATCCGTTTAGTCTGGCCGTTCGTCTATAGGTAGAACGCCGATAATAGTTTCAGAGTTACTGCTAATCTTAACGATAGTATTCTCTAGAACATTGAAACGAACTATATACCTCTGTCTGATATAATCGTCTCGGGCAGGCCGTATAGGCTATAGACCCGTTCTACAAAGCGGTCCGTTAACTTATCTACTTCTAAGGTCTCTGTCGGGATAAAGTAGCGTATCTTCGTTAGTCGGTCTACTACTACTACAATATAGTTAAAGGTATAGTTTCTCCTTGTATATAGCGGAAGTAGTATGATATAATCTACCGATATATCCCGCTACGGCGAGAGTGGCACTAGCAGCGGCTTCAGAAAGCCCGTTGGTAGTGCCCTTGGCGTTTTCGTCTTGTTATATAGCAAGCAGGCGTTATAGTAGTCGCGGATTATGCCGGTTATCCTAGTCTACTAGTATTTCTAGTTTATTAGATCAATGGTCTTAGTCCTTCTAGGGTAGCCCCTAGGTCCCGATACGTAAGTTCGGTAGATTAGCTATAGCTATATTTTGTCGTTGTCTAGGTCGATAAGTATCCTCCTACGGTAGTAAGCCTTGCCCGTAATAGCTTGGCACTCCGTATATAGCACTTTGAGCTTCGTTTTTATGTCCTTTAGCTACGCTCTAGTTCTAGGGTCTGCCAACGCCTTAAGCGTTACCTTTAGTAGATCCAAGCTCGTATATATCTCGTTCAGCAGATCGTCGATATACCTTGATAGGTCTAACTGGTTAACTGTAATCGCCTTGTCATATAGTCTCAGCAGTTCAAATGTCTCTAGATCGAACTAGTCAGGGTCGATCAGTAGCCTCTTACGGTTCTAGAGTCGGTTATTCTCTACACCCTATAGTATATGTTCTAGCTTGCGGCTTAGTATATCTAGCATCGCGTTTGCCGATCCCGGCCGGTAGATAATACAGAAGTTAAATCGTAATAGGAATTCGGACTACTATATATACCTTAGGGACAGTTGCTTCGTCGTTACAAAGGTCTGAAGGTTCTTATAGTCTGTAATAATGTTAAACCGGCTGTTTGCTCCCTCTAGTTCTGGTCGCCATTCCTCTAGTGCCTTGATCACCGCTAATAGCTCCTTGTTATAGATATCGTAATTGCATTCCTATACTAAGTGCTTCGCGCTGAAGTAGGCTACCGGGTACTAGTCGCCGTTGTCGTCTTATTATAGTAGCGTTCCGCCTACTAACTAGTCTAAAGCGTTAGTTTCGACAACTACGGGCTTGTCCTAGTTGTAGATCCTTAGCGCTAGTGCTATCGAAAAGTATGTTTTTAGTTGTTCGAAAGCAGATTGGCATAGTCTGCTCTATTCCTAGCTCGTTATCTTCTTCGTTAAGTTATAAAGTAGCCTCGCTACTCCTAAGAAGTTCTTGATAAATCGCCGGTAGAAGTTCGCGAAGCCTAGGAAGCGTTGTAACTACCGTCTCGTCGTTAGCGGCTCCTAAGATACGATCGCCGCCACCTTCTCTTTGTCTATATCGATACCGCCTAGTATAATAATCAGGCCTAGGTATTTCGTTCTTATAGTATAGAATTTGTACTTATTAATATCGACCTAGAGGCCCGCCTAGTGTAGTCTCTTTAGCACCTCCTTCACCTGCTTGACGTAGTCTGCTATGTTCGTAGAGTAGATTAGTATATCGTCTAAGTAAGCTATAGCGTACACGTCTAGCATATTATATAGCGTATCGTTAATATAGTGCTAAAACGTAGCGGGCGCTCCCTATAGCCCGAACGGTATAACTAGCGATTCGTAGAGGCCGAATTGTGTTACGAACGCTATTAACCATTCGTAGCCTTCTGCTACTCGGACTCTATTAAACACCGCGATAATATCTAGCTTCGTAAAGATCCGCGCTCTATAGATAGAATCGAGTGTCTCCTTGATTAGTGGTATTAGATATCGACTCTTTATCGAAACGTTGTTTAGACCTTAGAAGTTAGCGCAAATCCGTACTCCTCCTCCTAGCTTCTAGGCGAGTAGCAGAGGCGCTCCCGTACTTGATTTTGATAGTTGGATAAAGCCTTTTGTTAGGTGGTTATCTAGCTAGCGCTTAACTACGCGTAGTTCCATTAGTAAGAACGGTCTGTTCCTCGAGAACGGTAGCTTGCTTCCTAGTATTAGCTCGATTTTATAGTCGTATAATCTATATAGTAGTAGCGTATCCGCCTCCTAGGGAAGAAAAGTCTCGAACGTATCGCGATACTCCGCTAGTAGGCGTTTTAAGATATCTGCTACCGTTAGCTAGGGTTTGTTACTCTTCTCGAAGAATTTCCGAGCGTCCTCCTCTATAATCCTGTAAATTGTCTCTACGTTGCTCCAGAGGGCGTTTACGAACTCGTAGTACCGTTCTAGGAGTACTGAAGTATAGTCCTCTAGCGAGCCTTCGCGGTTTAATATCCGCTTGTAAAAGTCGTCTAGTAGGGCGTAGAGCGTAGCCCTCTCCTTGTCCTTCTTTTCGTTTAGTATTACTTGTTCTAGTTAGTCGACCGTTATACGTATTACCGTTACGCCCTTCTAGCGGTAGAAAAGTATAAAGTTTAGCGCGTTTAGTATCTTAATGTCGTTTTTATTAATCGCCTCGTTACGCGGTAGTAGCTTCGGGAGTCGTTTCGGTAGTAGCGGCGCCTACGGGTACCTACGCCCGTTTACCTTCTTCGCTAGTTATAGCCTCCTTATAAGCTTATTCGGAATAACTACTACTCTCGATCCTAGCGGGGATAAGGTCTACCGCGGTCTGTTCTCGAACGCTCTCTAATAGCGTTACAATAGGGATAACCTCCTCTTCCTTTTCTTTAGCGGGTTCTCTAGACCCTAGTTATACTCCCTATCCTCTAGTTCTCCCTTATCCGGGACTTCCTTGACCGATACTTAGTATTTCGCTGTGTTTTTTATAGTTGTAGGTTCCGTGGTCGTAGGTTCTATAGTTATAGGCTTTGCTTGCAGTACCGTTAGCTTGGTTATATATTCTAGTAAGTAACGTTGCTCTTAGTAACACTCCCTAAACGTGAGCTTTAGGTCCGCCTAGTTGATTGTTAGGTCGTATCTTCTTAGCTATAGGAGGCCTAGAATAATCGGATTGTCTTTCGCTAGTATAGTAATAAAGAACCGAAGCTTCTCCCTATACTAGCTAATCCTTAGTTCTAGTACTATACTCTATTCGATCTATAACTTTAGTATACTATTAGCTAAGTAGAGTAGCTTCCTCGTTTCTAGTCTACTTAGCGGTATATCGTTACATACCGCGAAACTAAAGTCTATAAAGGCGAGACCTATATAGCCTGAATCTACAAGCGCTATATACGCTATCTTGCGCTTGCTTATTACAATGTAGGAGGATAATAGGATTAAATTAGCTATTTAACCGATAGCGCTAATAACTAAATCGCTACTACCTCCTCTATAATAGCCTCCGTACCCCTACGTACGTCTTCGCGTAGAGGCTAGGCATTTCCCTAGTACTATTGTTACTATTCTAGGTCTTCCGTACTCTATTCGGGTTCGTAGTACTTGGTATCGTTGTAACTAACTTCTCCTAGAACGCGGCCTTAGTCTATGAATCGCACGCGGTACGCGCCGTAGCCGCCTCTGCCGTTATTACCGAAGTTCTAGTTGTTGTTGCTAAAGTTCTAGTTGTTGTTATTCTATCGATATAGGTATCCGCCGCTACCGTGGCCTCCGCCGCCTCCGAATCCACCGTTGTTATTGTTCTAGTTTAGGCCGCTATTGTTGTTCTAGTTCGAGCCGCTATTATTGCCGAATCTACCGTTATTACCGAATCTACCGTTATTGCCGAATCCGCTGTTGTTACTGAATCCACCGTTGTTGCCGAATCCGCTGTAGTTACCGCAGCCGCCCCGCTACCCTCTACCTCTAGCACCTAGGTTGTTCTAGGCTTGCTTGCCTTTCTCTATATATTTCGCCGCAATATAGCCCCTTGTACTATAGAGGAAATAGAGACCTATAGCTATATACTGCTCCCTCTCTAAGTTAGAGAGTTATAAGATAGTCGCCTTGTCCTTAGTAGTAGTTACCTGGTTAACGTCTATCGCGTTTAGGTCCTTACTTTCCTTCTTAGTATTGTAGCCGTTATAGTAGTTTAGCTTGTTAGCCTTCTTTAAGTATTCCTCTATTTTAAGGTTATTAGCCTAGGCTTAGGCTACGGTAACCTATCCCTAGAAGTTATCCTAGGCTAGGAGGTTCGTCTATAGTAGGATCAGGTCCTACATTAGCTTTAAAAGCTTCTCTCTTAGCGCACGTACGCGGGTAGCGTTATCCTAGTTGCTTAGGTTATAGAGGTTCGAGAACTCTATAATAAAGTCTGTAAACTTTACGTACTTGTCCTTCTACGCTATCTTACGTAGCTTGTTCTCTACGTTAGCTACTAGATCTATTGTTATATACTTCTTAGAAAGGAACTTAATAAACTCGTTAGTAGTTGTCTATACCTAGGCTTGCTTATCGCCTGGATTCGCGACAATAGTATCAATGTAGTTGCTAATTCCTATAGCTACAATTCCCTCTAGTAGCGAAGCTACGTAAAGGATCTTCGCTTTCTCGGTTATATATTCCAGCGGCTATACGGCCTATCGCGCCGTAATTAGCGTCTTTTACATTCTAAATTGTATAGTTCGCTTCGCTAAGTCCCGCTTGGAGCCCAAGAACGTAGAGGCGTATAGCATACTACCCTCCCTGGCGCCGCCGCCGCCGCCTAGCTTCCTAGACTCGATTAGCCTCGTCAAAACGTTATTCTCTACTTATAGTACTACGGCCTTCTCGTTTACCTTGTTCGCCCTAACTATCTATCTCTGGATTTCCTTGGTCGCGCCCCTAAGGATATGTTCGGCAAGGTTTGCTATTATCCTCTCTATTGTATTGTCCTTTCTAGCTCTCTTAAGCGCTTTAAGCAGGAGGTTGTTACCTATAAACGGCCCGTAGTATCCTTCGAAATAACCCTTTAGTTTTGGGTATACCTCTTCCTTTAGGGCTATAGCGGCCTCGCTACGTATATCCTTAATAGGAATAGGTACCTAGGCTACGGAGCTTGCGTCAACGTCTATAGTGCTCGTTATCTTCTCTGTTCAGGTTTCTTAGGTTTAGGTTCTTAGGTTCGGGGGTTTGGTTTCTTAGGTTCGGGGGTTCGGTTTCTTAGGTTTAGGTTTCGGACTGTCTTGTCGTTTCGGGACCAACTATCTTGTTGGTTTCTTAGGTTCGGGGCGGTCGAATTGTGATTTCGGTTAGTTCGCGCAACGTAAATTCGTCGTAATCAATCGACGAAGGTCTACGTACACGAACAGAAGGTACAACCAACTATCACGGGTAGTAAATGCCTAATGTTAGGGTACGTATATATTCGATATAGTTATACAAGGAACTTAAGATAGTGGGTGTAGCCCGCCGGGGATATGCCCTGCGGCGGGCTCCACATACGCTGCAGGCTCTGCAGGCCCTACATCGCACAACCGCTCCACAATGGCCATACGGCCATATGTCACGGCTAGACCTGTGACAGGTATATTAAACCTACTATAGTAAAGTAGGACTATAGTAGCGATATTAGATAAACCTACTTAGGGGTTTAGGGGTAGATTGGTCTTAGTATAGTATTAGGTATCCGTTAGCTCCCCTGAGGAAATGGGCTTTTAGAGCTACATATAGCTTTTTTATAGTTATATATTTATTTTATTTCCACCGAAGTACAGAACCTAGGAGGAGTCACAAATACAGTCACGACGGGATCTGCAGCTCGTCTTGCGACGAGCTATACAGCCGTACAAGAGCTTGGCAAAGGTGGTCATCAGCTAGTTGATAGATTCGGGGCGCCTGACGGAGTACAGCGTGGCTCGCAGGCTGCAACTAGAAGCTGCGATGGCCGCGAAAGCGGCCAAGAGCAGCGGAGAGGGTGCGGGAAGTGCCGAATCGAGCCGCTGAGGGAGACAGGGGCTACCTTTAACACGTAGCATGATGGATTCAAAGCGCTGAAGCAGAAGCGTAGGCAGGGGTTTTTACCCGGCCCCCTGTTCAGGGGGCACGGTTTCCTTTGTATATAAACCAGTAGCAGGACCGGCGCGCCGTAAGGCATATCGGAGTACGAATAAATAAATAAATATTTATTTTATTTATTCGTACACCGATATGCCTTATAGCGCGCCGGTCCTTCTACTAGTTTGTTTAGTACAGGAAACCGTACCCTCGCTAGGCTAGATAAAAACCTCTACTCTTCGATTTGATCTCCCCGCTTCTATTTCCTTTATACTACGTAATGCCCTAGCCTTCTCTAACCCTACCTACCCCCTTTGTTAGATGTAATTAGTTCTAGGGTAGCTAATAATCTCCTCCTTCTTCCGCTTTTCCTTCCTTTAAGTCCAGTTTCTTCTAGGGGGGGCCCCTAGTAGTATTTTATTAGGTAGTTCAGCTTCTACCCTAGGTAGTTTACTAGTCCCTAGCTACTATAGCTAGATTGTTTTTATCCTATAGCGAGTAACATAGGGTTCTTGCCGATCGGTATATAACGTAGGGGCCTAGATCCTAGTCTCCGAGACGACGGCTATTCCTTGGGTTTTCCTTCTTTGGTTAGTGTAACTCTCGTCGGAATTTGCAGGGGACCAATCCTAAAAAACCGAAAAGAGGGTAAGGGAGGCCGGATTCGAACCAACAGCCTTGCGGCTTCCAGGTGCAACACACTCCAATTACACCACTCCCCCTTTTATAGTTATATAGATTGATAGAATTGAAGCTATCATTACTGTTGATTCCTCCGTCTGTTCAGACCAATCAGATTCCGATCCTATATTTTGGGTTCGACACTGGTGCCGGGAGGCGCTCCACCGGATTCCGTCGTATGAGCTGTTGTACACTGTCCCACAGGGGCGGATGCACGAGGCATTGGTGCACCCCATCTGGCCCAGCGACCTGGAACGAGTCAAGAAGAGTCCTCACTGCTTTGCGCCCTACATGCGTGGATGCCGAGGACACGCGCGCCATGTGTTGATAGGTGTTGAGTTCATGGTCCGCAGCGCGCCCCATTGCCTGCGACCGGATGAAGACTTTCAGGGCAACGTGGCGGTGTTGGCTGTGCATGTCAAGCATGGCGTTGGTAAATCGTTCGTGGGTTGTAGCTGGGGCATTCCACTTAATACTTCAAGTCCCGGGCCAACCAGACGGTTGAATACGCGCCATATCCAAGCTTTCCAACCACCTGATATTGCGCATTGAAAACATCTCCGACTCGGACAGGGTAGTAGCGTGCAGCAAGGTAGTCGGAGAAAGTTTCTTCTTCAATCGTGGAGGCGGGGCTAATCTTCTTGAAGTTGGAGTTGGAAAAGACACGCGGAGGTGATGGTCGCAGGCGCCCCAACAGCGGGATTCGCCTGAGTAGCGATGCCATCGCGATGGTTTTTGATGCTTACCGGATGGGAAGCGTGTTGGGGGAAAGAAAGCACAGGGGGTCTACATAGCGCTTAACCTTGTCTGGCATTTGGGCCACTCAGAAGAAGTACGGAGATAGCGTGCAACCCCTGCGGTAACTTCATGTTATGCCTGATTCATCGCAAGTTCCCATTCTCCCAGCACCCCATTTCGGCTTGTTTCTTTTGCCTGGAAACTTTCCTTCCCTCATTGTAATTCTTTTGCCACCATATCTTATACTCCGTAAGCCTGGAAGCATTCAAGTTACATACATACATGTATTCGTGACGTCATCACCCCCAAAAGTGTGAGCCTTTTAGACGGCACGCGGTACAGATACACCGAAATGGAAAACCCGTACGTCGCTCATTACTAACTAATAAAAAACCAACCGTCCTAGTAATTCCAAACCTTTCCCTGTTTTCATCTTCTCACGGTGTCAAGGATGGAGATCCATTTTGAGGTCCACAGGTCTGAGCCAAGCCCAGCCGCCTAACCCTCGCAGGGGTTTCTCCCCTGAAGTACACTCCTGCATTTTTTGCCTGCGTCCTGAGAGTCATGATCACAGTTTCTTGTTCGAGATGACTGCGGTTTCGGTCCAAACAAATCCCCTAGATGCCAGCATTCACTCGTGATTATTTCAGAGACAACATTACGGTATTGATATTGTGGCTGCATCCCTTGCTTCTTATGTACGTGCAGAAACGTGGGGTTGAGGCTCCCCTCATCTTGGCTTCCCCGCTAGGTGGGCCTCGAGGTACATACAAGATAGGTTCACCGAAGCGACGACTTGTTGTTGCGGAGAGCCTAGGGTTAGCATGAACCAAATCTTGATATCTTTCTCTGTAAAATAGGGGGAAATATTGTGTTGACGGAGTCGCAATTACCGATGCATTGTTGTCGCTTTAACCTAGAGGAGCATTCGTCTCGGGCCAGAATGGAAGAAGGGGTTTCGTATCATCCGAACACTATAACACAAGGGAAATCCCACATCGCTGAGCGGCATTTGAGTCCAGGTGACCAGTAGACCAGATTGAGGATGCGGCATTTTGTATACATTTGCCTGGTATTGCCTCGGTTAGTAGCGCCTTCAATCGCTTACACCTTTTGGCGTTTGAGCGTTTCGTTTCCTTCATACAGGGATTCCCTAGGCGCAAAGCACATTAGATCACGTCACGAACAGGGTTGGCAAAATCCTGTCATACGATTAAAAATACTCAAAATCAGGGTTAGGGTTACCAACACACTCGAGGGAACGGACATCAACAAGTGTCAACAGGGTCGGTCGAGAAGGTGTTGGGGGCGGGGAACAGCTGCCCCGCTCACGCCATGTGGCCCTGTGGCCCTATGGTCAATGTCAAATCACTCTGCTCAGCCCTATTGCAGTTGCAGGCCCTACGCGGCAGTGACGGAGCGATAGTTTGTGAAACACGGATATGCCCTGCTGCTTTGTTGCCCGACTGTCGTGGCAAGCGCAAGGGGCTCCAGGTTGGTTGGGAGAAGAGACAACACAAGGGCCAGCTCACCAATCTCTATGCATCGGTGGCCTTGGGCAGAACAGTTGCATCAAGCAGAGATTTTCTGGGCGAAAACTCGGGTGTCGGGCGCCGGGGTGGATGCCCCAAAGATATATGTCTGAAAGAGGAACGCACGGCCGCCCTGACAGAAGGAACCGCGGGGTAATTATTAAGACCCCCCATTTTCGCCTCCTCGTCGCAAAACGGTCAATACTGTCGCATTGCCAACCACGACACCAACGATCGCGACCAGCTCCAACCCGAAGTCTTTCAGGTGTGCATCGGCCTTGCGTCCACCACTCTGGGCAAATCCTGTCAGCTACATATACCCAGGCGAGCCTATTCGCACAGTGGCGCCGATTTGCAGCGACTGACTTCCTCTAGCGATCAGCTGAAGCTGAAAGCTCGGCCGTCGGTACCGTGCTGATGCACACAGAACGCCCACGCCCGAGCATCTGACCCCACCATCCCTCACCCAAACGTGTCAGCAGCAGCACCTGTTCCACCATTTATACATCGCCATCTCTTCACGAGTCCATCGGAATTACCTACCAAACGGTATCTCGATTGGTGACCGACACGCTACACGCACCGCACGCCTTGGACCAAGCAGTCATTCGATTTTTGCCCGAAGCGCCCAAAACACCTGACACTGCCCCTCCCCGGCCGGGCATCACGGCAAAACGACTGAAACGTTACGCTCCAGTTGCGCACGGCAATCAACATCATTCGCCAACTGTCCTACAGCCTTCCCAGTGGAGCACACAGCCTCCTCTTCTTCCAAGTTTGTCCAGTCTCTGACCTGGTCAACAACTGGCCTCCCCACTGCTGCCTTGCTCAAACCAAGCGGCTGATGACTTGGGCCGCGTTTACTGGCCCGAACGACAAAGCGAAGCCACAACAAGGGATTTGTCTAGGATCCCACTTTCCAAAAGGCGACCTACTCCTCTTTAATTAGGCACCCGACCCCCGCACACAAAGGGTCGCCCTCTTCCCTTCACAACGACCAAACCCCGTCTTTATCTTCGTTTCATCGAAGCCACCCACATCACCCACAATGTCTTTATCTGAAAGTCCAACTCCTGATGGGACTTTGAAGCCTTGTGTGCTCGCATCCGGCATTTACCCACATGACTTATACGCACCTGACTTAGCCGCCGACGACATGGACCAGGCCAGCTTCTCGTGGATGGCCATCACAGTCATCGAGGACGACGATCTCATGTTTGGAGGCAAGCCGCTGTGCACTTGGTATGAGGAGGACCGGAGGCGGTTAAGCACCTCGATCGACGAGGAGGAGACTAGGGGCCGACAGCGCGAGCGAGATCCGGTCGCCAGCCTTGACCACCTCAAACCCGATCACCCACTGCCCGGACACGATCAGCATCGCCACGACAGCAAAAGTTCCGAGCTAGCCAAGGGCTAAGCATTTCTCATCGCCACCATCACCGCCTTTTCCGTCGTCTTCTGAGACTCGGCATTCGTCGCGTACTCCACTTGAGAGCGCATCACCGCCACCGCCCTATGACGGCGGCGCCTCCCGGCTCCGTTGTACGCCCAAATGGCCGTTTGTAGCACGTGAAACTGCTATCTACCGAGTCGCTCATCATTCAACATCAGCATCACATCCCGTGACTCATACACGAGGGGTTACACGGCATCCGGGTTCTGCATTTTAGGCTCGTTGTGTCTTTTTGGGGTACCTCCGGTGTTATCAGGCATCTTCTGGCTTCACCTGGGCAGCTTCGCGCCGGCTCGCTGGTAGCTGCCCATCCCCCGTGGGACACACCCTTTTCGGCTTTCTCCTTTGGTGCATGGACTTCTTGGACCACATCATTTTTTTGCCTTTTGCACGATACGCACGATACCAACTGCATGCCCAACTTTTGGGCCACGATCGATACCAACTGCATGACTTCATACCCGGCTTTTCAGGTCTTCTTTTCCTTGCGGCATGTCATGAGGCGTACTGACGATATGGTTTATTGACGGTATGGTTCTGTGTTGTTTGGCTTTGGCATAGAGCTCTCATGTTAAGACGCGCTGGAGTGGCAACACATTGGCATTGTTTGCATCGTTCTTTTCTTTTTCGGGCGAAGAATTTGTTGAGTGGTATACGCTCTGGAAGAGCGAGCGTGGAGGAAGGATTTGTCTCTAGGTGTGTAGACTCCATTTTTCAATGGATTCGTTTTGATATGCCTGTTTAAAATGTCCCAGCATCTTGTGTGTGTGTTGGTAGGGGGTTGGCTTGCGGCGGGCGTACTCCTGATTCGGACGACGGGAATCACTCTGCTGAGATTTCTATTTGCTCTGTATTGGTGTGTTTAACACCGATCTTCTGTAACATCACCCCAGTGAAGTACTAATCTAGAGTCTTCGTATTACTTCACTGGGGTAATGTTGCTGAAGATAGGTTCCATGCTAGAACGGTAACGCACATGGTCAGCATTGTGACGAGACAGGGATAGCCCTAACCCTCGACACACATCGGACGACCCACTGAGAACTGTCAAATTTAACCTTTTTCCAAGCTTCCCCATTGCGTCCCTTGACAGTGGGGGTCACGCAACTTCCTCCATCTCCAGTTGCAATGGCGCGAGAACTGGGCCCTCACACCCCGAAGCTCGTATCTTTATTGATCGTGGCACCAATGCAGAGCTTGTCAACGGGGCCCCACCTGCGATTGCCAGGGGTGGATTTCAGCTTTTTGTGTTACGATTACTCATGAATTTGCACCTCAATTTTCCTGGTGCGGTCGGTCGTGATGCATCAACGTCCACAGCATGTTGAATATGGCCACCGCCGTGGAGGACCATCAGCCTCAGGCAGCACCCAGACGGGCGTTCCCGACATCGCACCCAGCCCGCGAGCGCTTAGGGTACAAAAGCGACCCCGAGTCGGCCTTGCCGGAGCTGCCTCCGAGTCCTCCGACAGAACATCAACATGGGGCTAATGCTGCGCCACCGGTCGACGCGGAGCCGCGTCTCGCAGTTCTGGAGCGGATCCCAACATACCTCCAACCAAACCTGCCCTGGCGCGACCGGCTCCTGCACTTCACGTTTGCCTGGTACACGGTAACGTATGTACGCCGCCGCCCTGCTCCGCCAACCCACCCCACCCCCACCCCCACCAGCAGCACCACAGCTGACCTCCCCCCCCCTCGCTCCTCGGCAGCATGTCCACAAGCGGCATCTCCCTGATCCTCGCCACGACGCCGCACCGCTTCCGCGGGCTCGACGAGATCGGCCTCGCCGTCTTCTGCTTCGACCTGCTCTCCTTCCTCGGCATCACCGCCGCCATCCTCCTGCGCTTCGCCCTCTACCGCCACACCTTCCGCCGCGCCTTCACCCGCCCCGCCGAGGCCCTCTTCATCTCCACCTTCTTCCTGTCCGTGGCCGCCATCCTGTCCAACATGGACCAGTACGCCCGCCTGTTCCTGTCGGCCGCGCAGCGCGCGCGCATGGCGGAGGGGTTCCTGCGCGTCGCGTTCTGGTGCTATCTGGGCGCGAGCTTTGCGTTCTCGGTCGGGCAGTACCATCTGCTGTTTACGGTCAAGAAGGAGCGGCGGCTGATGGTCAGTGCCATGACGCCCGCGTGGATCCTGCCGATCTTTCCTGTCATGCTGGCGGGGACGCTGGCCGGGGTTTGTGCGCGCGGGCTGGCGGCCGAGCAGGCGCTGGCGGTGTTGTGCGCGGGGCTGGCGGCGCAGGGCCTGGGGTTTCTGGTGTCGGTGTTTTTCTACTCGACGTATCTGTCCCGGTTGATGGCGTTTGGACTGCCGGCTCAGCGGCCCGGTATGTTTATTGCGGTTGGGCCGCCGAGCTTTACGTGCGCGGCGCTGGTGGCCATGGCGGCCGAGGTGCCGAGGGTGTTGGACGAGCTGGCGGGCGACTCGTCGGCGGTGCGCGTGGGAGTGCTGGCTGCGCTGGGGGAGGTGGATGTGCCGACATTGGCGATGGGGTTCCGGCTGCTGGCGCTTTCCGCGGCCGTGTTTCTATGGGGACTGAGTTTCTGGTTCTTTGCCTCGGCCACGCTCGCCGTGGTGGCGGGCATGCCGGACCGGAAGTTCCATCTCAGCTGGTGGAGCTTTGTCTTCCCCAATGTCGGCTTCACCTTGGCCTCGATGCGGATGGGTGATGCTCTGGGAAGCGGGGGGATATTGTGGCTGAGCACCGTTATGACTGCCTTGTTGTTCCTGGCTTGGGCTTTCATTGTGTTTCGCTGCCTCCGGGCCGTGTATAGGAGAGAGATTGTGTGGCCAGGGCATGATGAGGATTCTGATTAATTACAGTCCCGACTGGCATCCGGCCGTTTCAAACAGTTGGGCCTGGCTACTCTGGTCACTGGAGCTGGCAGAACATGAGCCGTCAAATAGGTCGCGCACCTTTGCGCAGCTGATAGCGCTTCAACTGGCAACCGCGAATGTTTCGGCAGGTGTGCAGCCCCTTTCGATATGCTCGGTGCTTCATCGTCACTACGGCGCAGGACTACAAAACAACCAGGATCATATGACAGAATATTAAGGCCAAACTCCCAAACTTCCAAAACAATCCACTCGCTGGCGTCTTTGTGCGCCTTCTCTGCGAAGACAGGACCAATCACACCTCTCAACTCACTGGCAGTCCATTCCAACGACTATGGAGAGGACTTCAAACTATCGCATCCTCGGCTTCACGACTGCCAACGAAGGAGAAGAGCCTCCATGGTTCAGTCTTGAAGTTCGGCTTCATAACAGTCGCTTCCGAATTTCAGTCACGTTGTCAAACTTTCGCAACTCGCCCGCTCAATTCGAAGAGTTCCACAAGTATTTTGCGCTTCTGCTCTCCGAGAACAACGATCACGGCGACGGATCCTTTGAGGGGACAGGCGAGGAGGGAGAACAAGAAGAACAAGACACACCACCCGGCCGTGCCACTCTGGTCGATTGTTTCGACTGGGCAATCAGCCCATGTCTTACTCATTTCGAGCGTCTTTCGCCCCCTCCACTGTTGTCTAGTTCTAGAAAGCTCACACTAAGTCACTTTCTTGCTACTACGTCTTTCGAATATGATCTCATCGCGACTGACGAAGTTCTGGTCCCTGGGGAGATTGAGCGTCTCGAGACGGACGAGGATTGCGAGCCCCCGCCGGGGGGTTTAGACGACAGGTGGCTACAAAGCACGCCATGGACGACTTCTTTCCCGTCTTTCACTCCTGCAGATATTGTCGTTGTCTGTGACAACCCGCAGCATCCATTCGACTCGAACCCGGCACACGTCCGCATCGGCCAGCAACGCCTCTACTTCAAGGCGAGCCTGCACCCGGATGACACGGTTGCAAGGAAGGAAGTCAGGGTGTACGAAAGGATTGCCAGCGCTGACCTTGGAGACGACGTACGTACGTCCCGCCTCTATGGAATTGTTCGGGACGAAAGGGACCAGCTTGTTGGCTTGCTGCTCTATTCCATCGAGGAAGACACTCCTCTCACGTTCGCTGTTGGACCTGAGACCCCTGATGCTGTGAAGGACCGATGGGCGGAGCAAATCCAACATACACTGGCCGCTCTGCATCGGGCTGGTATAACCTGGGGAGATGCCAAGCCCGACAACATCCTCATTGATGTTCATGGCGATGCATGGATCATTGATTTTGGAGGTGGCCGAACGGAAGGTTGGGTGGATTCTGACAAGACGGGAACGGTGGGTGGGGACTAGCAAGCCCTAGAACGGATCCTGGCGTTCATTACAAGCGGTGGAGATGATCAGACAGATGGCTCGGGTGGCTCGGAATAGGTAGTGGTGCGGGTAGTCGCTGTAGTACTTGTTGGGTAGGTGGATTACTGGATATTACTTCAGCATGCAACAGGTATCTGTCGAACCCAAACTATAGGGTCGGTGATCTGATTGGTCTGAACAGACGGAGGATGTAACAGTGATGATGGCTTTAATTGTATCAATCTGTGTAACTGTGAAAAAGCTCTATATAGCTTAAAAGCCTATCTCCTTAGGGGAGCCTACGGATACCTAATGCTATACTAAGACCCTAGTCTACCCCTAAACCCCTAAGTAGGTTTATCTAATATTCGCTATAGTAGTCCTATTTACTATAGTAGGTTTAATATACCCCCTTAGAGTAACTGCTAGGTAGCTGCTCTAGAGCATTCCTACAAGTAAGGTTATTCCTAAGATCTAAATTCCCTAGTAATCTAGCTCCCTAGTATCTATTCCGTAGCTATCTAGCCTTAGGCTCCCTCTAGTCTCTATCTCTTATTTTCTAGTAGGGAGAGTTAGGAGACTCCTTTGGTCCTACACTCTTATATAGACTATAGGTATCTAGCTATAAGGGCTATACTCTCTTCTATTAGAACTGTCACAGGCGTCGCTGTGACATAGTTCATAGGCACAGTTGCGTGTTCGTTCTAGGGATCGAATAACGTTCTATCTTTTGATGGTGTTACGTAGTGGTTAACTGTGCCTACTGCCGTAACAAGAACCTTACTTGCTCTTTAGTAGATAAGGCTCTTAATAGGTACTATATTAATTATCTTAATAAGTTCTTAGTGTTTATCTACTATTAGAGCCTTTATAAACCTATTAGCTATTATCTTCGTAGTAAGAACGTATTCTACTTTAATCTTACTAGCTTTACGCTTCTACTTTAGCTAGTAGTTATAAATATCTATATACTTAAGCTTAGTCTATAGAGTAGCGATCTTAGCGTTAACAAGATAGATAGTCTATAAATTATCGTACTAGATTATAATCTAATTGTTATCTAAAGTAACCGATAGCTTAGAGATTAATCTACTTATAAATATACCTTCTTTAGCCGCTTATAAAAGCACTAATAGCTTAGCTTCGGTCGTTAACGTAGTAACTATATCTTACTTGCTTATATACTATACGATTAAACCGCTAAATAGTTAGATTATAAAGCCTTATAACCTTTTTTAGTTAATAAGGTTATTAGTAAAGGAAGAGTTACTTACTATAATTAGCTAATTGCCTCCTCTTAGTTAGAGGGTCTTGCGTAGGCTTACAGTGGTACTGGAAGAGTATATAGGAGAGATGCGTTGCATTGATTGTTATATATCGAAGGAAGAGACAGAGGAAAGAGAGTATGTAAGAACATAGCTATATATATAATAGGAAATAAGAAACGGGGCGCTAAGTGGGTACGAAGTAGCCAATTAGAGCGGACTGTAGAGATAGGGCTAGCTAGGTTATAACATACCCCCTAGCTACGAAGCAGCTAAAAGAGAACACCTAGCTAGCTAGTGGCGGCGAGATGCTGAAAATAGGAGGTTGAAGGCTCGAATTACTAAAGTAGGGTTAATAATATATAACCTAGCGTCGCGTTGTATAAAATCGAAGACATACTAATATAGATCCTAGCTAATTAGAATATAGTTGTATTAGTTAGTTATATATAATCTTTAGTTCCTTATTTTATAAAGTTAAATCTAAACTATCCTATAATAATAAAAAACAAACAATCCGCTACTAACCCCTCTAACTATAACTATAATAATAACAAAAACAATAATAGCTCCAAATACTTAGGGTATAGCTGCCTCCGTCGCCCGCGTAGCGTTATTAGAGAAAGCCCGCGCGGCTAGACGCGCGAATCTACACGCGGCGTACGAAGAAGAAGAGGAGGAAGAAGAGGTTGTCGCCGTTAGCGCTAACGATACCGCTCCTATTAAAGAAAGCAAGGCTAGGGCTTAGACTAGCGATAGTTTAAAGACCCTAAATAACAAAAGGAAGAGGGATATAGTTCCTACTACGCCTAGGTATATTAATCGCGTTGCTATTAATTAAAGCGTTTTTGTTAATTAACGCGCTAACTTTTAGATACCTAGTTATAATAGTAACAAGGATGTTACTACCTTTATATCCTATACTATAGTTTGCTACTATTACCTATATTTAGCTCTATATAGGTTATTAAGTAGCGCTTGCTTACTTTGCCTAGATACTAAGGATAAGTACGAAGCCTACGTTTAGTACTTACGTACTAGACATCTATATAAGAAGTTACTAGAACTTATAGTCGAGACAGCTATAGAGTTCCTCTCTATAAAGTAGGGTAGTAAGGCTATAGCTAGCGTAAGTTCCTTCTCTATTCCTATTAATCGCCGCGTACTAATAATAGTATAGTAATTACAATAGGTTCACCTTATAGCGAAGTACTTAATAGAATAGGAGGAGAAGAAGGAGAAGGCGGCGGCGGATATAGCTACTAAGGTCTAGGCTAAGGCGATTGCTAAGTCTTAGGCTAAGGTAGCTACTAAGGCGGTTACTATATTAAGGGCTAAGGCTAAGGAGAGGCGTACTGCTACTATAGCTACTACTAATACGGCTACCTTAGATAATAGGTTAGTAGTAGTTAGCTCCTATAAGGTTACTAACTAGGGAGAGGCTCCTGCTCCGGTTAGGCTAGTTGCTAGTGGCGTTTCGGCCGTTCCAGCTACCGAGTTAGCTAGATTAGCAAAGGAGGCTCGGGAGTTAGATAATATAGAGGCGTCGTTAGCTTTAAGGTTATCGATAGCTATAATTAGTAGTTTGTACTATATATTAGCCGCGATAGATACCTATTGTATGGAGTTAAAGAGGAGAAAGTCAGGCTAGTAAGCCTAGGAGTATATATATATATAGCTACGTTTACATTTAGTGATTTTCTTATATACTGTTTTGCTCCTTTAGGCTAGATACCTAGTATTAGATACCCTCTTAATTATAAAGATCCGTTTTACTCTATTTAATAATATAACGAGCGTCTTAGAGGTTTAATATAGCATGGAAGTGCTTGAACTTCTAGCGCGGTAGCCGTTTTATAAAACCATCTGCTAGTATATTAGCTATAGGTAGGTACTTAACCTTGAATAACCCGTTAGTATACTCCTAACGTACCTATATATTATAGATGTCTATATAGCGAAGCTTAGTAACTACGCGCTAGTTATCTCCTATAACAAGGCGGATAGTTTGCTAATTGTTATAGAAGATATAGTATAGCTTACTAAGATCGAACCGAATATTAGCGAAGAAGCGCTTTAACGCTATAGTCTTACGCGTAGTAAGAGAAACAGTAAGTAACTTAGCTTCTATCGAAGAAGCTATAACGGTCTTTTAGTAGTAGGCTTTCTAATTAATAACCCTACTATATAGTATTATAATATACCCCTAGGATTAGCGGCGCGTTTTCTCGATATCTATAAACGAGGCGTCGCTAGTAATAAGTAGGATATATATCCTAAAGGCAATACTATACTAAATAGCTAAAAGCCAGGTACTAAAGAGGTAAACGATAACGTATTCTATAGCCTTAATATATATAGGGCTAGGATTCTTTAAGAACCAAGAGAGCTATAATATAGCGAAGGCTATATCGGGGCAGATTATAATAGCTATATATAGAATAGAGCCGACGAGTTCCTAGAACTACTTAATGTCTTTAAATGGAGTAAGACCCTTGAATAGGTAAAGGTTATATTCTAGGGGAATATATAGGAAGCAAGTCTCCTTGTTAAGATTAAAGCGCTTAGCGATCCGCTCGATATACTAATTATAGACTAGATAGACTATATAGTCCTTGTAGTTTCTTAAGACGTAGATACTAAGGAACTATAAGACGTCGCCTTAACTATATACTTTATACTTTGTAGCTAGCGTATCTATAATCTAGTTTACCTTATTAGTATAGTCCTTATAGTAGAATATAAGGTAGTCGTCTACGTAAAATAGAACTACTATATAGCGGTGTTAGTTATAAAATAAGTATAGTTCCTTACCTAATACTATTAGACTAAGTTCGCGGAGCAAAGAGGAGAACTCTTTGTACTATAGAAGGGGGGATTCGCGTAAGCTATATAACGCTCGTTTAAGTTCGACGAAGGTATTACCTTACTTAAAGCTAGCTAGGAGGTAGTAATCCTCTCTAAACCCCTAAGGGAGCTTATAGACAATTCCTTTGTCTATTTTAACGTTTAGAGATACCTAGGTAACGTTAAACTACTTAACTTCTATATCTACGTTAGTAGCGATAGCTATTATAGCCTAGGAAGAATAGGATATAAGTATTATAATGTATATATTTTATAACGAATTAGCGCTTTAAAGATCACCTCTTATATAGATACGCGCCTTATATTTCTCTAAGAATCTATCCTTATCCTATTTATAGGTAAATACCTACTTTAGGGGTAGGGGCTTCTCCTTAGAGAGTTTAGATACAAAGGACCAAGTAATATATCTTTAGGTTTTATAATTTATAAGATTCTAAATCTCCGATTTAGTAGCTCTAATAAACTCTTTACCTATTAGATACTTAGTAAGTTGCTTCTAAGACTTCGGAGCTTTAAAAAGGGTATTTTAGTAAACGTAGGGAGGGGCCAGGGTAGCGTTAAGTCTAGCTATATACTAGGGTATAATCGCAGCGGCGATAACTATATATAAAGTATAGTATACCTAATCTCCCTTATTAAGTACCTCCTTATAGTATAGTATATACGTTTTGTAAAACGCTTGTTACATTCTAAGTTCAAGGACGTAGATATAGTCTAGAGTATATATTTCTAAAGTAAATCTAATAATCCTAGCGGTAGATATAGAAGGACTGTTATTAGTAGGGTCTTCTAGGTCTATTCCCCTAAGCCGCTAGCTTATATAAGATACTAGGGCGAACACCTGCTTAGTGTACTTACATTTTATACGTTCGTAGGCAGGGGACTTAGGTTTATTAGTATCGTCTAAGTTATCTAAGCTAGAGGAGTAGTAGCTAGGGTTTAAAGATTCTAGGCTATAATTCTTAGGAAGTAGGTTATCTAAGTATATAAAGTACTTAGGATAGTGATCGACTAAGTCCTTAAAAATAGTACTTATATTAAAGGCAATACTTTATATACTTCTAAAGCTATCTCTAGAAGTATATATATAATCCCTATTATTATCTAGGCTTATAGGCCTAGTAGGGGTAGAGGCTAAACTTTAAAATAACTAATCTAGTATCGGGAGTCCTCTATACGCGTAGTCTCTAGAAACTAAAGGTAGCTTACTTATATTACACTAGGCTACTATTCTAGATATAGTTACCCCTAAGTCCTAACTAGGATTTGGAGTTTCTATACCTCTAAGCTTGTCTTTAGAATACTTAGGGGATATAGACGTAGGAGTCGTCGCTTCTAGATTATCTATCTTACTATCCTTAACGCCGCTTAGTATTACGCCTATAGCAAGTAAGTGTAGCTAAAGCTCTAGGGAGTCTACTAGATTCCGCTTCTTAGTAATAGTCTATAGATTAAACCTCCCCTTACCCTTCTTAAAGAACTAGTTCTCGTTAAAGGTAACATTATAAGTTATAACGACTTTATAGAGTACTAGAACCTATATTCGGTAGATATTTAATACCTTATAACTAACAAGGTAACTAATATACGCTCTAGGCTTTAACTTATATATACGTTTCTGCTTATCCCTCTTTCTCTCTTTATATAGAGGATATACGCGGTAACCGTATACGTAGATACTGCTCTAGTTAGGCTGTAGATCCGCTATAAGGGAGACGATTACGTCTAGCTAAAAGAACCGGAAGTAGGTTTAGAACTAAGTAAGAAGGACGTCGTTTAGTGACTTTATCGAAGGATACGTTTAACTTAGGCTTATACTAATAAGCTATATAGATACCTCCTCTCCTTCTAGCTAGAGGTTACCTAGGAGACCGGCTCTAGCTATTATCTTAATAAAGTAGGTAATAACTTCTTAACTAGCGCGTTCGATAGCGCTAGTCGGTTTGTATATATTAGATAGAGGGAGTTTAAGCTCAATACCTAGTTCTATATACTATTTCTAGTACCGGGTATAGCTACAATCTCTAGTTTTAATAAGGGAGCCTTCGTTATTATACTTAAATTTGTAGATTACTACGCTAAATTAGCGTTATACCTAGGCCTTAAAGCATTGAAGAATCGGGAGAAGGAGGTCCTAGGTCTTGTCTTTAAGGCAGAAGATAAAGGGTTTACTAGAGAACTTGTCTTTAAGAATCAGAGAGTAAATAGATCTATTATACCTACGTATATAATAGAAAAGGTCCTAAAATACTCGCTAGAATAGCCGTACTAACTTAGTTATAGGAGGCCTATAGGAGACGACTTTTCCCTAGTGTATAATAGAGCAAGCCTTATAGTTAATGCGTTTAGTTCTATTAATTCGAACGTTCTAGCCTCTCTAGACAAGAGCCTTAAGCGTATCCTAGCTAAGATAACTAGCGCGGATGTACTAAAGGTGTTCGGAATCCTTATAGGGTAGAAGAGGGTACCTTGATCCTAGTCCTTAACGAACTTGTTTTATAGTATCGCTTATCGTAGCTAACATTACAAGCGTAGCGGAACTAATAGCGAAGTCGTCTAGACAGCTAGGTTAGATATTATAGATTATAGTAAGGGACTACTCTAAAGGTATAGTAGGAGGATCCTTATAGATCTTAGCAAGAGCTTGTTCTTTATTGTAAGAAACGGTAAGGGAAGAGTTATAATTATAAGGATATAGTAAGTAGGTAGAGAGAGGCTTATATTTTAAAAACACTAGCTTATACCTATAAAGGAGAGACGCGATAACAATGTTACTCTCTATCGAACCGAAACGTAGTATATAGTCTAAACTATAGTACTAGATATTAGCCTTATAGAGGGCTACCTCTAAGATAATATTAGAGTAGAATCCTTTAATAACTATAACGTTATTAAGAACTAGATCCTTAGATTATAGGCTATTAACGCTATTAAGTGCTCCCTTAATGCGCTATTTGCCCCTTCTAGAGATAGGGAAATAGGTAGTGCTAGCCTTAATATAGTTATTCTTCCTTGCTTTAACGAGGGACCTTTCTTCTAAGAGTATAGGGTCGTTAACAAGGTAGGTTACTCTATAGTTATTAATTAGGATACTGTCCGATAGGATATATTTGCTAGAATCGACGGTTATAAAGATACCGAAGCTATTACTAAGGCCGGTTTCTTTACTAAAGGCTAAGAGTTCCGTAGTGTCACGGGTCTAGCCGTGACATATGGCCGTATGGCCATTGCGGGCCGTATGGCCATTGTGGAGCGGTTGTGCGATGTAGGGCCTGCAGAGCCTGCAGTATGTAGAGCCCGCTGCGTAGGGCTTATCCCCGGCGGGCTACACCTACTATCTTGAGTTCCTCGTACAACTATATCGAATATATACGTACCCTAACATTGGGTATTTACTACCTATGATAGTTGGTTGTACCTTCTGTTTGTATATATAGACCCTTGTCGATTGATTATAACGAATTTACGTTACGCGAACTAACCGAAATTATAATTCGACTACCCTGAACCTAAGAAACTAATAAGATAGTTAGTCCCGAAACGACAAGACAGTCCTAAGAACCTAAACCTAAGAAACCGAACCCCTGAACCTAAGAAACCTAAACAAAGAAGATAATAAGTACTATAGACGTTAACGTAAGCTCTATAGCCTAAGTGCCTATTCCTATTAAGGATATATATAGCGACGCTACTATGGCCCTAAAGGAAGAGATATACCTAAAGCTAAAGGGTTATTTCGAAGGATACTATAGGCTGTTTATAGATAATAACCTCCTACTTAAAGCGCTTAAGAGAGCTAGAAAGGATAATATAATAGAGAGGATAATAGCGAACCTTGCTAAATATATTCTTAGGGGCGTAACTAAGGAAATCTAAAGATAGATAGTTAGGGCGAACAAGGCGAACGAGAAGGCTATAGTACTATAAGTAGAGAATAACGTTTTAATAAGGCTAATCGAGTCTAGGAAGCTAGGTAGCGACAGCGGCGGTGCTAGAGAGGGTAGTATACTATACGTATCTACGTTCTTAGGCTCTAAGCGGGACTTAGCGAAGCGAACTATACAATTTAGAATATAGAAGACGCTGATTACGGCGCGATAGGCCGTAAGGCCGCTAGAATACGCGACTAAGAAAGCGAAGATCCTTTATATAGCTTCGCTACTAGAGGGAATTATAGCC